>BOPP01000199.1:1204959-1220689 GCA_017312745.1 Gryllus bimaculatus
TCAACTAATTTAGTCATTGGTCCCATGAGTGTACTCCATTTACAGACAGGTGACAGTGTTTCTAGAAAGTGAGACCTCTGCAGACATATCCCCTAGAGGGGCAGAAGCCCATTCGACATTCACATGTTTTCAATACATGTAATATTACGTATGTTTGAACGGACAAAATAAATATTAATTCTCTCGTGGAAAAGTTTAGCAGTCGAGACGTTTAAGAAAGTGAATACATTCTCACAACTTAATAAAATATTTTTTCGGTCACTTGCCACTGTATCTTCTTTATCATAATGTTAACAAAAGAGTGTGTGAATAACTGAAATACATAAATGCTGCATTTATGTAATCTCAAATATGTTATTGAAAATCACCTAAGGACACGTAAACGAATTCAGTAATTGCAAGAAACGCAAATCGTTGTAGTAGACAAATTCAATTTCAATTCCATGTTTTATCTTTAACAACTATGTAATCGTTCACGATGAGTGAATAAGGCATTGAAATATTGTAATGATACATTCATAAGACATACAATGTAGAACGCGTTTCATTGCAACTGAAACGGAATTGCACTTACGAGAATAAAGAGCTTAACAGTTGACACACTCGGAATCAATCAGTGATAGATAATAATAAATGAATTAGCATTCGAATCTTACTCTAAGAGTTTTTCACAGCGCCTAAAAACAGAGCCAGGGGATTGCGAGAACAAACGTTGCCCTCAAGTCGCCCTAAAAGTGGCGAACGGAGGCACATGTCAGGAGGGCGGTGAAAGTTACTTTCACGTGTGGGGTTTCCTTAAAATTCTTTCATTAATAGCAAAACTTTACTTCCTTATTGTACAAAAATATAGGAACTGAATGCGAGGTATTGACGTGAAGTATAATCTGCGCATTTTTTCTTGAGCACACAAAATTTTGATACCTTTATATACTCCACTGAATGTCTCAGCACACGTACGAGTATTATGAACGTCTAGAGCATTTAGTAAAGTCGAAAAATATATTTTTTGTCAGTGATCATGAGGTAAAAAACATTTAAGAAAGTTACACATGTGATAATATCCCGACGCGGCTAAGAGCAACAGTGTACAGATTCAACGCCTCGGTGAGGAGGGTCGCGGGTTTGAGTCCCGCCTTAGGCCTGGAAACCTTGTTTGCCCCTTGAGGGCCGCGCGTTCTGCTGACTCTAGATCAGAGGAGCCCGAAAGGTGGTTGGTGTGTGGTGTATGATGGTATAAGCGTTCAACACGCACGTTAAGAGTAACCGGCTGTCGGCTGTACAAAAACCATAAAAAAGAAAAACTAATGGTGCTACGTAAGCATATACTTTCTTTCATTACTTGTAACTACTCCGCTATACTATTCTGAAACTACTGCAAAAGTGTTTTCAACAAGCAACATTTTTCCGCCACAATACTCGAACTAAGATATTTTATAATTATTTTACCGTCACTTTTCACCCTACGCCACAGAAATGCCATATGGGTAGAACTCGGGCAGACCCCCCAAAACTGTAATTGCTTGAAACATGTAAAAAAGACAAAAAATCAAACTCTTGAATCTCCGAAAGCTTCCAATTCTTTAACATCAATCGCGAATATCAATTTAGGAGAAAATCGGTTAAAGATTTAGGCACTCGCGTTGACCACAGACGGCTGGCCGGGCGGAAGACAGCCGTTTTGCCGTCAATCGAGTTGTTGGTATCAAGGACTCACAAAACATGGATTCTGAATACATCACGGATAAGAGGATTTTTTTTTTATTTAGCAACGGCATTTATTCACTTTTTCGTTACCTGAATCTAGCAATAAGAGTTTTTCTGTCGAAGATACGCCGTTTCCGGGCTCACGATTGCATACTTTTCTCTTCTCACGAAGTACCTTTGTAAGGACGAGATATGAAAAAAGGTATATGAGATTTCCCCTGATTGCTAGGCAACAAGGTGTGCTCCGGTGCTTGCCAGGAACATGAAATATTCTCGACTGCATCTGACCGTGCCCGACGAATACTAGTGTATTGACCAACCAGGAGCAAATATCACATGTGTGACTTCGTTATATGAAATTTCCCATCACGTGTGCATTGGCAAAAAGTGATCGCCTTCGACTCTACATGCTACAGATGTTTGAATCTTTTATTCTGAAATACCTCGTAAATAGTTTGAATTAATGTAAAAAACGAAATTTTGCATTAACATCGTTCATCTTGGTGTTAATGAATATAATAGCAATGCAATCATAGTTTCTTGAGTGTAAACATTGAGTACTGTTCTTGCGGGAACACCAAGCCTATATAAACTTTATTTTAGTAATGAGTATTTTTTCAATGACATTCTACGGAAATAAACACCAGAATCGGCGTTCTTTCTTGGTTTACATGATAATTCCCAATGGTTGTCCCAATGAACGTAATTTCAAATTTTTCGATGAAATTGGAATAACAGTCAAAATTAGGCGTGAACGTGCGTTTCGGTACCTATAAAGAAGAAAATTACGAAATCTTCAAAGCCATGCACAGATAGGGTGGGCCATGGCTGTGAAGAAGAAGCCGGAAGAATTTGGCGACTCTGGCATATGCAGCGTGATGCAGAACAGGGAGCGACTAGTTGCGACGGAAGAGGACGAGGTTCGGCAGGGGAGAGGAGTGGCGGTACAAGGCAGTGTGTGCGCGCGCGTGTCTATGTGTGTGTGTGTGTGTGTGTGTGTGTGTGTGTGTGTTTGTGGACGAGAAACCAAGGATCGGAAGTGTGCAGAAATAAATGTTTTTCCATTTTACAGAAAAGATAAAATTCATTTCACTGTTTAACTAAAAGATCGTCGTCACAAATGAAGACTACGAGAGATAATTTAGTTACTCTTTTATACTGAAAAAAGTAAATCTACGATATATTTTACATTGAAATAGTAAGTATATACGTTAATATAATAAAGACAATCATAATTTATGGATAAAAGTATCCCAGTGGTACACATTTCACCGCCTTCTTACATCTAGAACAAAAAGCTTATAGAATAAAACAGAAACCAGCAATTTGTACCGACCCATCAGTCACATTACAGACTACTTTCGCTACTACAATTTCTCTTTCGAGTTGGAAAAAGAAAGCCAAAGCGCACGCGCGTGCACCGGAGCCCTGCAAGAAACGCACGCCATGTGCAATGCGCGACTGCGGAAAGGGAAGTCGCGCAATCGGAGCTGGGGGCGGGGGCAGGGGGGCGGCGGGGGCGGGGCGGGGGGCGGGGCAAGAGCGGGCGAGAAGCGGCTGTCCTCTCGCATTTCTTATAACGCGCCGACGACTCGGCGCCGGGCGGGACGGCGAATGAAGGTAGGGTCGGGGGGGGAGGCGAAGGGCGAGGTCTGGGGGGGGTTGTTTAGGCAAGAGGTGGGAGGTGGGGAAGGCGGTTGAGGGTTGGACGGGTGAGAAGGCTATGGCCGTGGGGTAGGTGGGCGAAAGGCACGGGGCAAGGGGGGAGGGGCGGGAGCAGAATGGGGGGGCGAGGGGTGAGCAGGGTAGGTGGGGCCGGAGGGTGGGGGGCGAGTGGGGCGAGGGTGGGGGCGGAGGGGTTGGGGCGAGGGTTGGGGGGGGCGAGGGGTGGGGCCAGGGTATGGTGCGAGAGTGAGTAGAGGCACGTGGGGGGTGGCGAGGGGTGAGCGGGCGAGGGTGGGGGTGGCGAGGGGGTTGGGGGCGGAGGGAGTGGGGGGCGAGAAAAGGGTGCGGGGCAAGGGGTGGAGGCCAAGGTGGTGGTGGCCAAGGGGTGGGGAGGTGACAGGGTGGCGAAGGGTGGGGCGGGGGAGGCCTGGGGACGGGCAGCGAGCGGGGAGGGGCGAGCGGCGAGGGGCGGCGGGGCGGACGCCGGCGTGTAGGCGTGGGGGCGGGCTGCGGCGCGGGGCGGGGGAAGGGGGAGGGGGAGGAGCGGGAAGGCGGAGGCAAGGGGCGAGGGTGGTGGGAGGGCGGGGGAGAGGGGGGGAGGGGTGTGGGACGGTGATCTGGACTAGAGGAATGGCGGCGCGCTCCGGGGGCCCGAGGGCCCGTTAGAACATGGGAGGGGCCGTGCCGCATGGCTGGGATTTACCCAGATGCAGGAGCGGGGATTCCCATGCTCTGCACTGTGACCCACGGCTGGTAGAAAAGAGTGAACGTAGGAAACACTAACATACGAGTACGTGGAGGAGGAGGACAGTAAGTAATCATATATAAAAATGTAAATTTGTTTGGAATAAAGAATTGTTCTACCTTTAGTGTTCTATGGAATACTCAAGAAAAAATAAGGAAATTATAAGAAAAATAACGGCATACTTGCTGCACACACAATACTGTATAATACAGTACTTACCCAAGAAACATATAATAGTTAAACAAAAATACTAACTAGTATTAACCACGTTATTTAGCATTGTATTACATTATACATAGAGCTCATAAGTTATTATATATGTGCAAACAAATTTATATAGTATGAAGAATCATTTCTATTATGTACATTAATATACAGCTATTATGTAAACCAACAGATTTCGAGTTGGTGCTCAAAATAAGTGCTTAGAGAATCGAAAAATTGCCAGGAAAGACGGTACTGTATGTACTGGAGCGTATTATCCAAATTTAAAATATACTGACAAGCTTCATTAAAATTGCACAACAAACTTGCCTTATCAACACATTCACTCGTACCTTTTAAATATAATCATAAACGATTGTGGACATGTATCAGCAGATGAATAGAAAGTCCTCTTCACAGAAAATAGGTCATTCATTTTTTTCCATTTAAAAAACAACAACAATGTCTGTAAGAGCATCTCCAAATATGGCCGTATCAATCCGTTCTTGACCACTGCGATACGCAAGGAGCTCTTAGAGAGCGGAGTGTGTTCGAACAGCAGCTGAGAGACATATCAAGCAGAGGAGCGAGGACAAGCGAATCGCGGGCCAGAAAAGAAAAGGTTCAGTACATGGATTTTATTTACGAAATGAGTATAGATTCTATAATTACAATTAAAACAATTAGGCATCAATGATATTGACCGTATAAATATATAGACCTGAAAAAGTTATTGAATATGATCCACATAAATCCGCATTACATAATCCAAGATCTTTTACCCTTATCGAGTCTAACAATCGAATTATCTTACACATAAATAAAAAAAAATTCTAAAACTAGTCACCGTCGTCGCTTTCATTCATTTTTAATGCACTACTGCACTTCGAGTGAAAACCAACGCCGGGCTGTGTTAATTAAATTAATTTCGTGACCAATCGAATAGTACTCAAAAAGTTTTCAAAAATAGTTGCCGAGATGTGAAATGCATTTAGAGAGATTTGCTACTTTGACGATATGAATTTATGAACGCGTACAGATTTCATTAAATGTTTATTAAGGTTTAAAAACTTAATTAAAAACTACATACTACGCAGTGATAAAGAAGTGAAATACATAAGGAACCACATAAAAAATAGAATAGAAAAGAAACCCAGAAAAATAATAGAGTAGAAGGAAAAAAAACAAAGTAAAAGTTCCAGGAAAGAATGGATGAGAAAACACAGAGCTGCAGCACGCCACAGTCCGAAACCAACTACAAGAGAAGGCGGAGAGCAGACGCTAGGCGAATCGCAGAAGAGGCGCCTCTTCCCCAGAAAGCAGTTGGGGGATTGAGCATCCACTTGCCGCGCGCACTGCGAAAGCGACTGCAGGCGACTGCAGAAGGGATGAGAGCCACTAGGCATTGTATCAGACGGAGGCAGTGGCGTTGGCGTTGGCCCTGGCGTTGAGGGTCTATGCCCTTCTCTATCGTTCACGTTACTTCTTCGTGGATTCCCTCTTTTCGTGTTTCGTATAAGTGGGAGCGTCAACCCCTCGATTCTCACGCTCTCTGGTTCATCTACCAGCGGCCTCACCACCTCATCCACTACTATACGTTATTCAGCAACTCATTAACTACCCCTCACCTAGCAGCACATCCGGGCCCTTTTATCCACTCATTTCGACCCCGCCCCCTTGAACATTACCCATAGGATCTGCCTATTACTTCTCGTCCAATGCTATCTCACTGTAGTGAAGCTACAACGGCGTCCCGCTGGCTCCCTTTCCCACACATCTGCTCTTGGCAACCTTCCTGCCCACCCGTCCACGCACGTGTGCCCCCCTCGCATCCATTCACATCCCTTCCGCCCTTATTCCATCCCCAGTTTCATTGCTTCCGTCCGCCCACTGGGCGCTCCTCGCACCGCGCCGCTTCAGCGGCTCCGCGCTGATCACAAAATCAATGCCCCATTGTTTCAGCGTTAGCCCTCTATCCCCGCGCCTCCGCTCGCCCGCCAGCCTACCGTCCCACACTTCCCGCCGCACCACCGCCTCCACGCGTCTCGCCGCCCGGCACCCCCTCGCCACCGACGCGCGCAGCTGCCCAATCAGCTACCGTCCCTATTCTCGCCACACTCGCTGCCCTCGCATTTCCTACCCACGCGCCCTCCGGCCCCGCTGCCCTGCCATCCCGTCGTCCCGGCCACACACTCTCGACGCTACTGACCCTGTCGCTCCCGCCAGCCCATCGCCTCCCTTGCAGACTTCCCGCATCCTGCCGTCCCGTCTTCCCACGCTCCCACATCTTTGCCTTCCCGCCGACCTCATCCTCCAGCCGAACCGCCTCCCGCCGTCCAGCTCTCCCACCGCCACGCCGTCACCGCACCCCCGCCACTCCGCCCTACCGCGCTCTCGTCTCGGCCGTCTGCACGGCCGCAGTGCCCTCGGCGCGCATTCATAAAAGTACAAGGCTGCGAATGTTCGACTGGTGACAGGTACAGGGGCCCACCCGCTCGTTCCATACATATTTCGTGTCGCTCGGCCGCGTCGCCCGCCACCTCGGGAATTCCGCAAAAATACTCCCGCAGGCAGCGCCGTCTGAACGTCATTTATCACGGTGCGGAAGAGCTTTCAGCAGCTCTCTGGAATACGCTATAGGTGCGTCGGCAATAATACATCATCTTGGGGTTTCGCGCTATAATAAAATATTTCCTTGTTAAAACGTCCATGAGAGACTTTTTTCTGTCTATTCACTCGTAAAAATGGGAATAGGAGGCTCTAAATATACAAAGGTCTACACTTTTAGTCATTTTAACAAAAGTGAGCAGATGAAAGAGGAACGACCGTTATAACTTACCCACCCATCAGACACGTAAATAGTTTTTTACGCATATCTACTTTCAAACTAAATCATTTTATAAATGATTTATGAATGCACAATTGTGATTGATATGCAAATGGAAAATGTGACTTCGTTTGAAAAATACAGATTACGCAGGGATTTATAATAACTATTTAGCGAATGAATTGGTTAATGAACTCAAAACTTTTGAATAAACAGATAGGAAACAATATAGATTTTGTAATTTAAACGTTAATAAATGGATTATTATCTCTGCTTCCTGAAATGATTTCTTTAGCATGGAAGTTGTAATAGGAAACTAATTCATAATGTTTCGTTTAAACCTACATATTAATAGATAAGTTTAAAATAACTAAAAATGAACAAAATGATAAAACAGTATATTAACTAAGTTAATGAACTATTATTAAACACACTTGAACTATTAAAGCAGTCTTCCAAAATATTTGAAATATCTTCATATGAGGTTTGCGATGAATTTTAAATCTTTCCTGGCTTTTGATACTTTGATGATTTCCTGGTGCATTTCTTCTTTATTTTTTATATAGAAAAGCTTATTCTAGAGAGACTCGCTTAATATGTATTCAGAAAGTAAATATATTTGACAAACAAAAGAAAAACAGGGGTATGTAGCGTGAAATACACAATTCGGAATTTTGATACGAGAAAATACGCATGTTGTAGCATCATTATTTTTGACATCGTTTACCGTTTTACGTACTTTCAAATGTCCTTAACAAACATCAACATGTGCACCTTATCACTAAAATACGTATTTTCGTTCTCCTGCTACAATCTAACATCGTCTTTTGTCATGTTTTTAAACTTTTATCTCAGTAACTTGCTGTACACATTAAACCCCCATTGTTCCTTTCCGATTATCCTTGTATCCTTGCACTAAAAATACGTTTCTTTCCTTTTAATAATCATGTTGAATATACTGTTTTCATTTATTCATTAGTTTACAATGACGAATTATATACACGTCGTCGTCGTCGTCCGAGTTTTGCTAATCTGAAGAATAAAAAAATATATCTTTGAGATATGATACAACTAAGAACTGAGGCTCTTTGACGATAAAGTTTGAATATTTTCACTGTTCATTTCCATAATGGAGGAAGATATTAATATAAGAAAAAAATATGAAAGAATATATTTTTTCAAACGAACAAAACAGCTGATTTATTTCTCTATAAGTGACCCCATGTACTCAGCGTTGAAATATGAAACACATTTCGATACTTACCCGGCAATTATTATTATCAACGTACTGAAAAAACTAAAGATCAAACCCGCGATTTATGAATCACCAACACGCTCGATTGATTGGTGTTTCCAGGATGTCCACTGATAAGATCATTAGTTCTTTAAGTGTAGTACATTCTTTTTAAGAGGTGGCGGTGATCCAGTGGATGACAAGATCCGGCCACGATCTACCCGTCACTTTATGGTTTCGTCGATCCTGTATCTCCCACCAGAGGGGCCCTGCCCTAGCTGGGATGAGCTCCCGCCTGGTCTACCTGTATGTGTGGTTGTGTTGTGCATGCAAGGGTAATCTTAAACGTGCGTAAAGGGTAATCTTTAAACAAAGAATAGGAAGGATAGATCTCTCGCGGTCCGTGGCCTGTTTGCTAGGGTACCGCTCCGGCTTTCACCTAGTGATGATCGGAGAAACGCCCGAAATCTACCGAACAGAGCAGCCTACCATCATAATTCTACTCCAGACAGCGGCTAAACTCAACCCAGCTACCTCGCTAGCTAATCCTGCCACCATAGGGATTCGAACCCGGGGACTTCTCGATCTGTGGCACTACAGTGACCACAATTGGCGCCCTGAGCCACATACGTCGGTACCAACACGCCCGAACCCTCTCCGTTCGGATACATAGTCTTTGTAGTCGTTGAAAGCAAAAACCTAGAATAGTCGCTGGACAGCATTTTCGTTTGAACACAAATTATTGCCATGGAATTTAGCCAGCCGTCCCAAAGTCTCGCTTCGAAACCATTTCCTTTAACGCGGAGCCGTGGTAAGCTCGGCCTTTAATTTAATTTTTAGGCGTAGAGTTGGCAGTATCGGAAGGAGGGGCTCGCGGTTATTAGGGCGGGCGCTCGATACCCGCGGCGGGGACGCGCGGCGCTGCTCTCTTGTTTGCCTACGGGGAGCTTCGCCCGCCCGCGCTTCCATTGTCTCGCCGGCCCCGCCCGCGCCGCCTCCAGCGCGGGCGCAGCCGCCGCTCCCGGTCGCTCCAGCCGCCGAATGTGCTTTGAACAGTTCCAACTTGGCAATTAGTGAAGATTTTGCGGCCGACGGTTCCGAAGATACCGCAAAAACGATTATTCGCGGAGCCGGCGACGTTACGTTGTTATTTCGAGGAGAAAGTTACTGCTTTCGGTGCTTCGAAGAAGCGTCGGGAAATGACAACATTGCCCAGTCAATGCAGACAAAACTTTCACGGGATTTTTTTTTGGTGAATTGAAAACCAACTCTTTAACCTTGGGTTTGTACTTTGGCACTTGACTACCTTCGTTGAATTCCACATTCTGAGAATTGACTATTCTTTTTTTTATTACCGTGTATAAATCGTAAGAATGGGATAACAATAAGTGATACGTTAATTACAAATGTTAATAAACACATATGGAATTGAACTTGAAAGAATACTTCATTCTTTTGATACTAAATCAACAAATTTCATGTCACGAAGGACGATACTCAAACATTTAAGACACTTGAAAGTACATAACGGATTTAATTTCACATATAATTTTAATTTTCATATTGACATGAAGACCATTACGTAATAACAATTGTGCATGTAATCTGGTTCGAAGTACACCATTCCTTCTGGAATATATTAGTAATATAAAATTAAGTCGTGCTGCCAGAAAGTCGTACACATACATATATTTTCGGGTTTTGAAAAAAGTTTGACATCTTTCCGGTTTCCCAACAATTACACAATAAAAATTATAACAAATTTAAAATACAATTTAATAGTTTAAACAATTTCTTTTCAGGTATAAGTCTCATCTTGCGCAGTTTATAAACCGGCGGATCCACCCCGTCTTTAATCCCTGCGCATGCTCGCAGTGTCGAGGCAAGCCCTGGAGAATAATACGCGCCCGAGGAGCGCGTAATGCGAAGCGGCGAGGGATCAAAGGGAAGCGATCGCCCGGCGCACAATGGGCAGGTGGAGTGCGCCTTCCCCTCAATCATTAGCCCGCGCGGCTTCCTGGCACGAGGAGCAGCCCCTGCCGCGTCGGCCACCCGCGCCTCACGCGAGCGCAACCGGCCATCGCCGGCACGTCGCTCTCCGCCTGGAGCGGAGGGCTAGCGGCCGAGTAATTGGTAGTTTTACATGGTTTCTCCGACCCACACGTGTGGACTGCCGGAGCAGTTCCCTAGCAAACGGGCCACGGCGCGCGCGATGTTTCTTCCGTTAGTCTTTTACCCTGTTCCCGCCTCCTCCACACACACTCACGCTATTTAAACTTGCGCGCACAACATTACCATACACGTCGGAAGTTTATAGCTTGATCCGGCTGAGGGGGTGACACGCTGAGGGAGATACCTGCAGAGGGTAAATCCCCGCATGACGATGTGGTCGGTGCCGGACCCCAACCTCCAGTTGAGGAGAAACACCCCACCTCCCGTGATAAAAACATGTGCAACACTAAAGGGACAAATGATCGTTGCCACTGACGTGCCCAGAAACCTCAGCCTCTATGTCTATACTGCGATTTTTCCCACTCTGCCCCTGTCAGGTATCAGCAATCGGACGGTTTCATGCAATCGGAAGTTAACATATAACTACAGTGATGTTGGAGCTCCCGCTGGATCGAACTCTCTTCCTAGTCTCTTCCATTCACAATTACCTTCTAGAGATGTATGTTCTATAGCGTGTGACGTAGCGTGGCGGGGTGTGGCGACGTGTGAAGGGGTGTGGCGGGGCGTGGCGACGCGGGAGGTGGGGACGGGTGAGGACGCAGGTACAACCGAATGGCGCCCCTTCCTCCTCCACTTGTGAGGGCAGCTGACAGGGGAAAATGAGGACTGCCGAGGTTTGAGGAGACAGCGTGAGTGCGGAGAACGACTGGTGAGTGAGCGGGACGGGAAGGGCTGAAGTAGATGTCGGAGGCTGAGATGGACGGAGAGGGTTGAGAAGGCCGGAGAGTGTTGATGAGGATGGAAATGGGTGAAGGCGACGGGGTGGATTGAGGAGAGCCCGGCCAGGGTTGAGGACAGGGAGGGCTGAGGAGGGGGATGGTTGATGAGGATGGAGTGAATTCAGTAGGATAGCTAGACGGTTAGATAACGTCAGCCATATTTTAGAGGTTATAATGATAGTGCTAGTGTGAAAGAAATGTTTTAAGTATTATGTGGGAAAATTCTTGTTGATACGGAAAAAACACTGTGATAATACAAACGTATCTTTTAGCCTTTAAGACACAAATAAACGACGGTGACACTTTATTACATCACACACGCTAACATATAAGTACAAGAAAGATACAAACATGATGCATTAAATTACCAACAAAACAAAAATAAGGGATAAAATATATTTTAAAAATTAAATAAAGGATTGAAAGGAGTAGAAAAGTGTTACTTAGTACGGCGAGGAACCACAAAAAATTAAAAGAGCATTTCCAAATTTTCTGAAACTTGTGCCTCACTAGTCGGCTCTTGTATTCGAGTTTGTTTGCTGGTGCTATACTTTCGGTATTCAGAACAAAATCTGATTCCTGCAATAGGAATTTCTGATGTAAGATGCGGGTTCGCCACTGTTTTGTATCGGTTCCGACTCTATTACAGTGTACAGGTAAATTAATTCACATAACTGATAACAAGTGCCAAGCACTTTGGTTATGTAGTCATTGTACAACATTATCATTGCCAAAAATTATCATATTCGTTATGGAAGGGACCAAAATTCCTGGCCTTTCCCCAAGGTATGCCTGCTTTCGCACCTGTCACTTGTTGTTTCAAGTGGGATCGATGAAAAAAATACGAAAGGGGAATAATTAGCTACGTTCGTCACCAGGAAGTTTTACGCCAGTGACACCAACCGAAGTGACTGTGGAATCGGGGATTTTTGGTAACAGGGCACATTTAAGTTGATCGCTGATTTAATTCGTACTTTCTTTAGTGTTTAGTCTATATCTTGCCCGTCCGAACAATCCTCGCAGTAATTTATACGGTAACGAATGACAGGTGTCGCTCAAAGGAATATAGTAGAAGATGGGGTGATATTCCCGTAATTATTGCTAAAAATAACTAATAATTAACTTAAATTTCGACAGAAAATACAGTGTAGTAGTTTAATTCTTCCTTATACAAAACGATCCGCTGAGCACGCCAGTGTACGGATGCACAACTCTGTGCAAACTCTCATCAAGTAAGACCTAACCACGAACATTCCACTTTTGAGCCGATTGTTCCTAAAGCCGTTGCAGGCTCGCCAACCAAAATTCATCAGTGCAAGCGGCCTTTGTTCCGCGCTTCGCATCGCCAAGTAGCGCCGGCACGTTCCGCGCACGTGAGCTCGTGCCTCCGACAATTACATCGCAGCGGAGACGCCGTGATCTTCAAGGGAAGTCTCCTCATTACGATGTTCCTCTGCATTATTCGGCAACAAAATCCCTCTTCTCCGGGGTCTCTCTGCTCCGCTCTGCTCTCGCGGCCTCCGGGCGCAGCCTGGGCCACTCGGCGCGTGCTCTACAATCACGCCACGCCACCCGCGCCGCACCGCGCCGCTCGCCCCGCCCCGCGCCGCCCCCGCGAGCTCTATTCTTCTGGGCGCGCCGCGTCGCCTGGCTTCACTCGCCTCGCGACACCCGCACAACGAGCCCGCAGCGAGTGCCACGCCCCCTCCCCCATACACACACATGCACACGCACGCCCCGCGCAGGCGCACGGTGGGCCGAGGTCACACCCCCACCAGGCACAAAATTCATATTTCATAAGTCAAATGAAATTTGCTAATAGTTGTTTTTATAATATTATGTGATATTAATTCAGTGGTGCTAGCAGACACCTTGTGGTACTCCATAACGTGACAATGCCTAGCTATTATGTTTTGATGGGATTCATTTTGCTTAAGTTGTAAGTAATTTTTATTTAATTATTTTTTTCTGATTTTTTTTTCATATATTTATTTTTGTCATTCCACACTTCCATATTATTTATGTTTTCTTGAGCTTTGTTATATACCCACTAAAGATGAAAAAGTACTGCCGAAAATTGACTTTGGGATCTTTAATAAATATTAACGTTATTTAAAAAAATAACGAGACAATTAAATAGAGTCGAAAATGCCATTGAATTCGTGAAAGATGCCATGACTCTTTTTATGAAATATGATCTAGTGGCTTCCAGCAGCACAAATGCTACTGAAAAAAAATCACATAAAATGGTTTTCTAAAAAGTAGCATCACTCTTTTCAAGATGAACAAATAAAATACTCTCGTATAACGCTGCATGAAATTAAATATTTTAACAGAAACAGATATTTTGAAGAAGCAAAACGAAGTATACATACAGATCTTAACATCACAATAATACAAAAAGTTGTTGATTCAGAACAAAACACGACAATAGCTATGATTTTGTGAAAAGAGGCATATTCCTTGGGAGCTGAATGCCGCATAGCATTAGTTATGTTGTAAGCACTGACGATCTGAGTGTGATAAATCAGTCTGTACTCGCAGTATGAGAATAGATAGAATAATCAATTTTTTGGGGGTATGCAAGAGACTAGAGTAACCTCTGACATGATCTGTGGTTGCAAAGTGTACTTCATTTTTCTTTGCCTGGAACTGTCTCAGAACTATGAAAAACGTAGAGACCTATAGAAAACATGTAGGAAACCCTCAACTCTTAAATTTTAAATTAGAATAATTTGTGATTTAAAAGTATCGTTATATCGCGATATGGAAGTCAACGCCACAGCGCACTTTACAAGGCAATCAATGTACAAACCGGAATAAATAAATGCTAACACATATCGAAAACATCACTCTTTTTTTCATTGCGCCATCGTATAAAACATATCCTCTTTGCAAGATATCCTCACATGTATCACCATTGTCCACGCCGGGGAGATGATTTCCGTGCTGCAGTGTTGTGAAGTGTTGTGAACTACCGCAGCGGTATGCTGTTTTTTTTTGCATGGCTCCTAGGGCAAGTGACTGAAAGGTTGAAACTGAGGGGTTGAGATCAAATTCAGTACACATTCTACACCATTTTCTTTTCTTTTCAATATGATCTGTTCGAGTTTCGTTACAGATTCAATTTCAGGTTGAATTTTCTTTATTACTTTTTTTTGTTTCTCTTCGAGTTTTATTGTTATTTTCAATTTAATGTATTAATTTCTCAATTTACCCTTAAGATTTACTTTTGGTGTTAAAAAGATTTACCCTTAAGCACATTTACCCTGATTCACATGACAGTGCGAACTTGCTATGTACATACTAATATATAGAACCGCATGACATAGTACATACATTTAAAACATTTCTCGGACGCGATAATCGACTTATAAACTATTTAAATTAATGTATTTTCTTCATAGTTTAGTGAATTAAAAGTATTATTCTGTAACTTCTTACGTTTGAACTTTAAATTGGAACCTTTCAATACATTTGTGAAATTTATTTGGTACAGCAGTCACATGGCGTATTTTTTCTGCCGGTTTTCAAATTTTATTTTCTAACAGCAAGCTCACTGGTTCATGCGGGTCAGGACAAACCAAGTATGTCACTGTAATACTTCCGACAGGAAGGTATTAGGGTAAGAATCCAGACAACAGCAGGATTTTCGTCATTAGCTCAACAGCTAGATCGAATTCAGACACTGTCTAGATACTGTCCATTGTGCGGGCAGGTGCTCTGATCGGTAGTTTACCGATAAATACCACGCGAATGCCGGAGCAGTACCCTAAAAAACGGGTCACGAGCTGTGCGCGATCTTTCTCTCTCTTCCTTGATCTATTTTCACCTCTTGCTTACACACACTCACAATCACTACACTACATCACATGGGACTCCAGTCGGGAGCTTAGATCTGGCTGGGGCGGTCCCCGCCAAGTAGGAGATGTCTGGTGGAGGAAACCTCGCTAGCCGACGTGAGCGCCCGCGATAAAAACCTGCACTACACTAACGAGACTAATGACCGTAACAGTTGACGGGCCCAACCAATCCACTAAACAATAAAAACTGCAAGTTCACACTAATTTTTGTGTGAATATTCTTTTCTGTTCGTCTTTTATTCTTTATTGTTCGTCTTGTTGAGGAGAGAGTGTGTGTGTGTGTGTGGGGGGGGAGAAACCGTGTCGGCCCACTGCGCCGGTGGCTGCGCTAGTGGGCGCGCGGGACATTGTGTCGCCGGTTGCGCCTTTGTGGCCGCTGCGCGCGCGGCGGCTGTTTCTTCGCGGTGCTGCTGCTGCTGCTCCTGCGGTGGCGGCGGCGGAAGCACAAAGGCGACGCATTTGCTGCATTGCGGCCTCCGCCCTACACCCTCCTCCTCGCCCCACGCACCCGGGGCTCCGCCGCGACTGACACCGCGC
>BOPP01000199.1:1222976-1240267 GCA_017312745.1 Gryllus bimaculatus
CCCCCGGCCGCGCCGCCGCACTGTTCGCGCAAATGTGCGCACGCACAATGCCCGCATTTACTTTACGCACTATGCGTGCGTATCTGCTGATTTGC
This sequence comes from Gryllus bimaculatus, assembly GCA_017312745.1. Taxonomy (NCBI): domain Eukaryota; kingdom Metazoa; phylum Arthropoda; class Insecta; order Orthoptera; family Gryllidae; genus Gryllus; species Gryllus bimaculatus. Next base: position 1,223,072 of record BOPP01000199.1, read on the forward strand.
GCGGTTCTTTCTTTTCCTTTTTACCTCTTGGACTCCTCGGGCTAATCGGCTTACGCACCTCCTGTCGGCAACGCCGCGCGCCGCGGGAAACCGAAAAAAGAAGGGAACAAAAAAGCAGCAGGGTTCAGAAAGAAAGGATGATTTTGCGCCGAGTAAACTCCGGATATAGCTTTATGTTCGGAATCTTCTTTTCCAGGCGATTTCTTGGAAAATTCGAGGCGGATCAATACGTGACTTATGAACAAAGAATGATTTACATATACAGATACGACAGGCACCGGTTAGTGGATTCATGAAACACGACAGTTTCTTTTTGACTTATGCGCTTTTAATCGGGATTTACTTTCAATTTTTTAACGTTTCATGCTTTTTTTCCTTTCTTTGTCGATTTTATACCACAACACTGATTCCTGAAGATCAGAAAGAATTTTGGCAACTCTGAAGGGTCGAAGAAATCCTCAAACATGCGAAAAGATAAAATGATGTGTCGTGAGGCGAAAATACTTTCATTTAAACTGATTTGTCTAAAGAAATATTGCCTCTGGCATTATGTAGATCATGTTACTAAATCGCACCTTTTTTTGAAATATTCTCCGTATGAAAAAACGGTCGTACTATCTACCTATCTATCTATCTATCAATCAATCTATCAATCTCTCTCTGTATATATATATATATATATATATATATATATATATATACTTACTCTATTTCTTAATACACTATTGGTAAAATATTCAATTTATTTTAGTGGTATCTCAGACAATGTTATTTGTTGTACTTGTCCAGCGTGCAAGCTACTTTAAAAAATATATTTTGTGTTGTTTTATTTTACTGCCTGAGTTGTTGCTGCCAGAGGCTAATAGTTTTTATTATCTATGCAAAACAAATTCTATTGTGTTTTAAAACGCGCCTAGGATTTTCTTAGTACTCCAGGAATTCGAGCAAGATCAAAAAACCAAGAAACAATTTCAATTTTGATTGAAATTGCAATCAATCATTTACGTTATTAAATATCACTGATTACGGTGCAGGTAACATCATGCGCAGCAAGGATCCAAAGAACAAGTTGCTATAAATTACATGCTCTTCACGAGTTGAGTTACTAAACAGGACTTTTTTTTAAAAATTATAACCTTGTATAGTGTTGTACTGCGTATAGTCTATTTTCATTATTTTATCCGTATTTACGTGGAATATTTTTGTTAATATATCTAATTTATTTTAGTATTACATGAGAGTATTTTATTTGTTCTCTGGAGCTGCATGCTTTTCATACATGCCACATTTCATAGTTTGCACCATTTTTGCTGCTGTAAACCACAAGTTTTCTACTACTTATGCGAAAAAAGCCTTAAGCACTGCTTTCAAATAGATAGGAAATATTTTTTATTGTCAATTTGTAAATTGATTTACAAAGCAAATATTTCATAATACATATGATCTGTAAGGCCACATAGTTTCGTAATGTGAGCTTTATCTAAAGAATATTAAAGTTCTAAATTACTCTGACTTGTCTTATAAAAATATTTTCTTACCTTTTTGGAAGAACATTGCACTATATCCTTTTAAAGTCATGACTTTAAAATAAACAGATTTAGTCTCTTCGGACCTTCGTTTGTCTTACACTGGATTTTACCAAAGACAATTTTAAATAATTTTACAATTCTGTTGCCGTTAATCGGATTTTGAAAATATGTTGGCTTTCATGCCGTATGTTACAAAAAGATACTTGCACCTTTATTAGTATTATTAATGAAGAAGAAAAACATTGCCTAGGTACAAATAACCGAGATATAACACTAAGCATTTGCATCACTATTAAGGGATTCCGGAACTCAAGAATACGTGCACAGATCTTCTCCCTCATACGTCGTATACAATTTTTGTACTGTTTTGACTAAATAAATATAAATCTAAACTACGAATCTAAAGAGTAGCAACAGTTCCAGCAGATTTTCCTCTGGTTGATAAAATGCACTGGCACGTGCACTTGCAGTTGTTACGGATTAAATATAAAATTACTCAGCCTGACATTGGACGTATTTTTTGTTAATATTCATTGTCAAATCGACAGACTAAAGGTATCATAAATACTGTAGCAACCATTTTATATCTCATTTTAAGTTGAGTTATATTTCATTGCTGTTTACTATTGCAACTTAACACTGCCATAGGGAGCAACGGGATGGTAGTTGATCTATGGATACATTCTGAAATTCCTTAATAGAATCTCGAAGAAAACTGAGCTCCATACAACTTATAATGGATTAGCTGCATTGGATTGTAAATAAGTAATCAGCATATCAGTTCAGTTCGTATAAGCGTTTACGTTGAAATCTCGAAATCGATTTTCCGCAGCATTACATAACTTTCCCTTTACTACGTTAATTACTTCGCATATACGTACGTATAGGGGATAGTAAAATATTAGAATCAGCACCTAATTCCAAGCCCACCAAAGGAGAACTTCACATACAATAATAATAAAAATTCTAAGAATGATATCAACAAATTTAAAAAGTCAATTTGACGATAAAATTATGGAGATATATTTATCCTCGAAAATTTGATAACTTGCACTCATATTGCCATATGACTGTAGTCAACTTAATGCATTTGATGTTGATGAGTTAAAATAGTTCTCATATGTGTTATGAGGACAATAATTTTTTTAATTAAACGTTATTTCAGAAATGAAATTTTTAACATGTCATTTCTAGAATAAAAGTTATTGGGTGTTAATATTTACATTGAATTTAGGGATAATTTTCAATTTTTTAAATAAACAAATACGTCCATGAATCTCCGCAACTGGACATTAACAAAAATTGAAATTTTATTATTCGGTATTTTTTTAATAATAGATAAACAATCGTATGAAGAGAAATTAGACCCACACCTGAACTATTTTTATTCACTTCACTGGAAAGGCACGGTTTGTTTTCCGTCATGTTTGATGTTTTAGTTTTAATATAATTTAGATGTACAGTAGTTTGGAATTACTTTTTATTTCCTGTTTGCGTTCCGGCTCTTCTCCGAAGAGAAGTGGTCAAATAGTCCACTAGTGAAGGCCAATATCTGTATTCAACTAAGCGAGTAAATATGAGAGTTTATTATACACAAATATAAATGATTTTTACATTTATAACGAACTGACTGTCATTATTTTTAGGAAGTATTCCCTTGATTCGTACTGAGGGCGTTCCTATCACACAGCTTGCTAGAAACGATTTACTGATGCGCAAATTGAACTCACCCAAATTAGTTGAAAGGAACGACCTGTCGGTATACACATGAATCGTTGTGCGAATACATTTTTATGCTCCATTATTAAACAATTGTTCCATTCAAGTTAAATGTTAGTATGAAATTACTGAGGTAATATATTACATTGTAATAAACAGCTGTATTATGTTAAATATATAGTGGTTTATTGGACAGTATTGGGTAGGATAACTCACGGAAAATTGTTTCATCGCCAACTAACGTAGACCTAGCCATTTTCTATGTATCATATCTAGACAAATACTATAAATAATACCAATGGTATTGTAAGACTTGTCTTTCTACCTTGTTTCCTGTCTTTCGCCTGGTTGGCTTCCTACGAGGACGTTTTGGCTTCGGACTGTTCCCGCGGCAAGTGTGGTAGTATAGTGCGTGTAAGTGCAAAGGGAGGGGTTCCACCGTGTCAAGAAGAGTAGAGAATGGCATGGAGGGATATGGGAAGAGGTAGGGAAGGGATAAAGCACGAAAGGATTGGGAGGCATGGAAGTGAAGGAGTGGAATGGACTGGGTCGAAGTACGGCTGGAGGAGAGGCGGGGGTGCAAAGGCGGAAGCGGAGGGAGGGATGGGGAGAAATCCAGGGCGGAGGGGAAGAGAGGGGAGTGGAGGGGAGTGAGAGGAACGCCCCTCCCTGTAATCGCCTTCAGTGGCAATCTACATGGAAATTGTCGCGCCCGCGCAAGACGCACGGCCGGCTTAATTGAAACGTACTCCCACGGCCTCGCCCTCGCCCTCGCCCGCCCGGGCGGCCTGCGCAGTGGCCGAGCTGGCGAGCGCGCTGGCGAAAGAAGCCAATCGCAGGAGGGGGGCGAGGAGAAATCGATTGATCGAATATTCCGTGTTTCTGCTGAGGTCATTAGTCCCGTGATAGTTTTTTCCTTAGGGAGGTAGCAGTGATCTTCGTTTCCTAGATGGGAGATCCGGCGTCGAACTACACGACTGGCGATTTTCTCCCTAAATACGTATCTTACACCAGTCAAGTACCACCCTATTCGGGACAAGCTGAAACGTTCTGATGTGTGGTAGTGTAATTGTAAGTGGGAGGTGAGGATTGGACAAGGAAAGTAATGGAAAGACTGCGTGCGGTCCGCGGTCCAATTATCAGAGTGCTGTTACAGCATACGGCTGACATTGTTCCTAGAAACACTTACAACAATATTATTGATGTCCTGAGCTACCTAAGCCGCAGCGACGAGAGAAATAACTTGTCCGTAAAAGCGAGAAGCCGCTCCGCTGAGATGCAAATCCAAGTCCCCTCTCGCGGAAAATGTGTTGTATACAGGCGCTGCTCTTGTTTCCCCTAATTGATATGCTCCTCGCAAAGTATTTGAAAAAGGAATATAACAATCTTGGGAACAGAATATCCGGACAGAAGGCTCACGGGCATGCATTCCACTAAGGGTGTGGATTTGAATTCCGTGAAAGGCACAAATTTGGCAATGTTTTAAATGTGATTGCACCACGAGGCTTTGTACTAGTTTAATCCCTTATTCTCTCCTTATCTGATTTTCTCCCTCAGGACCAGCTATTCTGTTCTTACTCTTTAACCTTACTACGTGATAGAGAGATTATGCGCAATGTTGTGTATCTAGAACAAAGTACTATATAACTTTCTTCTTATTGACATAGAAAGGTACAACTACCAAAACTCTTTCACAGAATCGGTCGAGCATATTGGAATATTTATACAGAGAATTGACTCCAAGGTTTAGAAGCAGACAAGCCTCCAAGGACTGGTCATGATCCAGCCGAGCGGCGTCGTTCACTAGATATCACTAGAGATCTCTAGACACCAGTAAATGGCAGTCAGACAAGGATTCGGGCAGATCCTTAAGACGCAAACGACTATAAATAACACGCTATAACAGCATACTTCACCGCATTATTTGTAACTTTTGCAATTTTCAAAACTCAAACTTCAATGAAAATCAGATTGGCGAAATTTCTATAAGCTAACTTTGTAGGATCAGATTAAAAAGATGAAGAGAGACTCTGAAGCAGTTTTTAAAGGACACTTGTTTTCAATGCTGCCTTTGTTTTACAAAAAAACTCAAACATTTTTAGTATTTTGTAAGCATGGTTCTGGACCTCATTTAAAAATATAGTTTTAAAGAACAGATTTAATTGAGAAGAAAAATCTCTAGCTTCAGTATTGTAGTTGTAGAAACCTCTGAAAGATTTTATTCTTCATCAATTGTCCTTTTTATATGCGCGTTTTACGGCAAAACAATCCAAAATTTAGAGCATATTTTTATAAAATTTTAAAAAGTTCTTGAAACTTCATTTAAAGCACCCCTAAACACTCAAAAAAATTTAAAAGGAGTGCGACATCATATTGATCGATCAAGTACTATCAATTTTGGTGAAAATTGGTACTATCAATTTTGGTGAAAACCTCACCTTCAACAAAGATATCATACTCTCATATGATTTCATTTCTCTATTTAATTATTCTTAATTCCATTAAGGAAAAAGAATCACAGTCTTCACAACCAACCCAGAATATTCTTGAGGACTTGTATTCTGCAACGCTGTGAGACGACAATGAGTGACCAATTCTTCCTCGTTGCCTACGGCGCACTTCCTGAAACTCGCGTTACACATTCCCCTTGCGCTACCTGCAGCTCGCCGCCGTCAGTGGGATTTGGTGCATATACTCCGCAACGCCTGCGAGAGGCTCGTGTCACAAGTGGGCCGCCCTTTGTTGCATTTTTCATCGCCGGTGCGCAAGGGAGAACTGGCGGAAGGATCAGGCGGAGCGTTAGCGCCAGCTGGCCCCGACGCTCGATCGATTTCCAGGTTCTTCCCTGCAGCACACTCCGCGCGCTGGAGACTCCAATGCAGAGACATTCCGCAATCACTAGTCTGCTTAATTTCCACAGACGCACCCTCGACCGCTTCAAATCGACTGATTGTTAGTGATTCCGCTAAGGTTATTACTCCCATAATTGTAGTGCGTGTTTCTCTCTCTCTCTCTCTCTCTCTCTCTCTCGAGAGAGAGAGAGAGAGAGAGAGAGAGGTTGTGGTGATCTTCCCCTGCCGGATGGCGTGATCCGGCGCCGACCTACCATCAAATAGAGGTTTTCTTCTAAGGGGTATCTCCGACCAGCGGGTCACCACCCTAGCCGGAACAGGCTCTAAATTCCAGCCCGGTCTCTCGGCATGTGTGGTAGTGTGATGCACATTCGTGTAAGTGTGTGTAAGTAAGAGGCGACGATAGAACAAGGACGGAAAAATTGCGTGCAGTCCGTGGACCGTTTTTAGGGTATTGCACAAGCATTCGCCTGATGTTGATCTAAGAAACCACGGAAAACTGCCGATCAGAGAAGCTGGCCACTAGAATTCTTCTTCACTCAGCAACTGAATTTGACCTAATTGACAAGCTAGTGTCGACAAAATTGCTACAATTGGGACTCGAACCTAGGGCCTCCCAGAGAGAGGCACTTCAGTGACATCCATTGATACCCTGCGCCACATCTCCCGGTAAGACTGATTCAAAGACTATGCAAGTATTTCACAAAAATCTAGGATTTCATACACATATATAATATTACTCATTGAATTTCTGTCGAAGGTCAATGCAAATTGTGTGATTTTGTATGTTTAATTTGTGTAATTTCTGTCAAAACCACGCAATCGTAACTAAGTTTAGTTAAACTTACTCATTAGATTAACACATTACTCAATAAGTTATGATTTGAAGGAATTATATTATGATATATTATATAGTAGTATATGTTATATATTATTATATATTATTTATTATATTGAAAATGCATTTTCACAGGAAGATCTGGCAAAAATTATTCTTAAATAAGCACGAATCAAATCCAGCCCATGATGTAACTTGATAAGAAACATATTTTTAAGATCTTTCGTAAAATATTGTGCTGTAAGTAAACTGCAATTAGAGAGATTATGACAACCAAAAATTCCGAAGTTATTTCGGGACTACAAAATAAAATTGAAACTGAATTAAGCACATTTGAACTTTAAGAAAACTAAAATGAAAAGACGCCTCTTTCCGGTGAACCTTGCCCGGAAAATGACAATGTTTTATAAATGTGAATAGAAGATTGATAAAAAGCACAGTAACTTAAAGTGTCAAAAGTGTATTAAATGGAATAAAATCTGAAACTATATATTTACAGGAAACTGACATTAGTGTTTTAAAAATTCAATTTTATCATTAAAAAAAGCTTTATATTGATCAGTCAAAACTAAATTTAATAGAATACAACTGAAAACCTCATATTCACTAAAAATCTATAATGTGTAAAATACATATGAAGTTAGAGTATTTATTAAATACATATTAAATTGGAACACAGTAACTTTATTACTCAAACATTTGCTCAACTGAACATAAAGTATTTTAAAACAGTAGTATACGGATTGTAGTATACGGATCTTCCAGAATATTTTCTCCCAGTAGTTTATACTTACATACATGCTAATTATATGCACTTTTCAGATTCATACATGTATGATTTGTTGGCCCAGTTTGTTGTAAAAATGGAAGACTTAAACACCAACAACCCTAAATATGAACAAAATGTTATAGAAGACATGGTCATGAAAACATTACTCCTTCATCACAAGCAGTCCCAAAATTGAAAATAACTATTCTCTTAGGCATTGGCAAGATGAGTTACTCAGAATAGTGGGAGAACATATGTTTAGTAGAAAATCCACATTTTTTTCGAAATCGTTCACGGTGAGGATGGTGAGGACGACATCCACAGTTTTGAAATCCCTTTTTGGTGCCAGAATCGAGTATTTATGTTAAACTCATGACATCAATTCTTTGTATCTTCTTTCTCACTTTTCACGCAGCTTTCTCTTCGTTACGTATTGTAAGTGAGAAAGGAAAGAAATGCTCTTTAAATGCCCAAATACCTAGGAAAATGCCAATTAATTCTTAATTTACAAAACAGCGACTGCCTTTACCTGGAAATTTGCAAAAATTAAGTGGAATTTATTTACAACTCTATGGATGAATTACTAACATTCTTGTAATACACGGAAATCATGCAAACCAGTTATAAGCTAGAAACGACCCGAATATTTTCCCCAGGATTATGGATAAAAGACAACGTAGATTTTATTTCAGCCTTAAGACGTAAAAGGAAATGTTTCAGTAATATATCATTATTCGGAGAAGTTATTGTTTGACATAAGACATTAGCTTGATGTCTAAAGAGATGAAACATAAAAGACGTTTGTGGATTATAGAAGTCTTCATTCTCGGTAAAAATGCCAAGCAATACTCTTCACGTTTTGTTCTAAATAGAGACTTTTAACTTGATCACGCTAATACATGTTGTCTTTGGAATATACTGAATATAAGATAATCAACAGAAATATTTTAGTAACGTTTTTACAACAGGTTAATACAGCTTTATAACATTCTAATAATACATTTCATTTAGTATATCCTGAGTTACGCCGTCAATTAATTTAGTTATTAGATATTTTTTCTCTCAAGATCGATACTGAGGCAAGCTATTCCTCCAAAACTTTGTTAGAGGTTAGCAATTTACAGGCTCGCATTTCTCTTGAACAATAATCAATTTTTTAAATCTTGAATTTTTTATTGCGTGTATATAGGCACATTTATTGCCACTGCCATTAGTTCCGTTAGACCTAGCCTGGACAAGGTTTAAGCTCCGAACTGGCCTCCCGACATGTGTGCTAGCGAAATAAATGGAAGTGGAAATGTGCGTGAAAGAGAAAAGAATAGGACAAAGATGCGGAAAAGAATACAGCGCCTAGTCAGTGGCCTGTTTGTTAAGGGTAAGCTTTAACATTCGCCAAATATTGGACGAAAATCTAAGGAAAACTACCAATTGGAACAAGTCAGCCATTAGAAGACTCTCCCAGAGAGCAACTAAATTCGACCTAGGTATCAAACTAGTTTCGACCTAGCTACCAAACTACAAAATTAATTGAAATTATATTGTCATGGAGTAATCTCAGCCTTCGGAGAAAGTACAGTCTATTTAAATTTCGTTTGACTCATTCTGGCTGCCCTGCGGATCTCCGCTCCCGCCACGTTGAAACTACATCGTGAAGTAAGGCGAAGACAACAGGACGGAGGTGCCAGCGTCGCACATACGTGGGGCTGGAAGTGGTGTTGGCGGTGGTGGTGGTGGAAGCGGAGCGGGGGCGAATGGAAGGAAGTGAAGGCGGGGGCAGAGCCTCCTGCGGCGATAACGAGCGAATGCAACGGGATCGTTAAGGCCGTTAAAGCTGTAACAAGCCCCGGGGCCTCCGTCGTACTGCGGCAGTCCCGTCGTCCCACCACGCCAAAAGAGTTGTCCCTCTCCACCACTCCCCGGCCCGGCCCCACCCGCCCCGGCCCCACAGGACCGTCCCAACCAAGCCCAGACAACACGCCACAACACGCCACGACACGCCACGACACTCCCCGCCTAGCTTCGCTTTGTCTCGCCCACTTCACGACTTGTCGCGTCAGGAAATGTCGGGTCATGCTTTGATATGCATTGAAATCCTTTGTCATGCCGTGCCCCACCTTGTCATGCCTTACTGCACGTTCTCATCCCCTGTTAAGCCTTACCGCAACTCGTCAAGATTTATCACGCCTTGCCACGCGTTTTCACACCCTGCCATGCTCCGCAAAACTCCGTTACGCCCTGGTATGCACAACTGTACCCTGTCATGCCCTGCGTCGCCTGACGCACACTGCCAAGTATTGCCGCGTCTTGCCGCGCTACACTATGCCTCACTACTCTACAATACGGCGTTATCCCCTCGGGATAATCACAATACCTACAAGCTTAATGTTTATCGATTTCAAAGTGGAGGAGATTCCAATTCAGTTTGTATTGGACATGTTCACATATCATTTCACAACTATTCAACTGATTACGATGTTATTTTCAGTAAAGTAATCGTGATCTAAAAACCCTTTGCAAGTTGTATTTTTATAGGATAAACAGAGATTTACTTCACACATCGTTTGGTACTAGTTGGATTGGTTGAAAGGCTTTTAGTTTCCCTCAACGCAATATTCGTGCTTCCAGACATATAATTCCCACTTTATGATATTGAGGAAATGTTCAGGAGTAACGATGCAAAAACTGAATTATCCGCAAACGTATTAACTTGCACTATTACATATGATGAAATTTGTGTAGTTTTATGTAATTAAGTATGTTTTCTATATTTTTGGTTACGTTAAACATTTTTTACTTTATATATAAATATTTAAATAATACCTTTATACATGTTTTTTTGTAAATTATTATCTCGTAATTGTAAAGAATAAGGTGTTGTTCTACACGACTATCACAATGGAAAAATATTTTCCGAAAGGTCAGCCAATTTTTGTTTTTATTTACCTGATCAACAACCAAAGATCAACAAGTGAGATATCGACTTGTGATTATGTAATCGATCATAAAATGGTGGATCAAATCTCATATATTGGGCGACAGTAATTACATGTCAAATTGGTGTATTTTATTTCAGACTGGGAGACTAAACTCCATTATTAAAGAAAAGAATATAATGGTTCTTTCAAGGGAAACAATCTTTAAAAATATATTATTTATTCTGTGTATGGGCATTGACGCAAATACTGACAATTTGTCTGGTCAGCAAATCCGTAAAACTGAAACACTTCTGACATATTACTGACACCGTTCCGTATTTCAACCCTGGTTTTGTTTTCAAGAATCTTCTTCACTAATGATAATTTGAGAGAGAAGTATCTCTTGACAAACTCACTCCAGAGTACTACGCTCCTCATGTTCTTGTGGAAAGGTTGTTGAAATATATACTCTGACGACTTATGCATAGGATTACTGTGAAGTATAGGTAGTAGACAAACTCTTCTGAAATGAATTCGTTCACAATAAGAAATGTCCTTTAGTGTCATGAATAATGTCTACTTTCATTTTAGTTAATAAATTAAAACATATTTCAATTTTTACATAAATTTATTATTGCCTGAAATGGGTGACATAATTACCAAAGAAGAAAATGAAATCAGGTGAACAATTTTCACAAACAATAACACAGAAATTCCCATTAACCCATGACATAAATATTTTAACGTTTTTTACGGATTTGTGTCATTACATAGATACAACGCAATGCTATTCAATCAAATTGATAAAATTTAAAACGGGATGTAACTGTAAAATAAAAATTTAATTTTTCAAGAGGAAAATCGCAAAGAAAATATTTCTTACTCGCAAGAATAACACATCCTACTGTGAATTTTGCTTAATAAAATTACAATAGAAAGACTTACCACTCAAGGCCTACACTACATCTCAGAGCAAAGGACCCTCGTAGATGCAGACACTCTGGAAAGAAGCAAACAATACAAAAGTGAAACAAGCGCATTTTGTTAGTATTACTGCTATGTTACCACTAAGACATGCATTTATGTGACGGGGGTTTCCGGAATGAACAAGCAGGCAAGCAAACATCCACACAAACGTAGATTTAATAACGCCATTTTGCCCGCCTTCCAGAGGTTCAAGAGCTCGTTGCCGGCGGTGGATGGCGTCCAAAAGCGCATAGCGCCCGTGCGGAGGAGGGTAGATGTGGGGGACCGCCGCGATTCGATAGTGCTGCGATTCGCGAGCGCCGCGATTCGGGAGCGCCGCGATTCGGGACTGCCATGATTCGGGATCACCGCGAATCCTGCGGGGCGGGGAATCGGTCAAGCAAATGAATGGAGAGCGCGGGAAATTGTGTGGGAGAGAACGGTGTATTGGGCGAGACAATCAACAGCACCGCGCAAACAGGGAGGGCGCCCCCTGCAACTCCCACTGGAAATAGGCCGTATTTATCGCCCCGCGCGCTCGCGTGTGCGGCGCCGCGCGCCGTCTATGGCGCCTCCAAACACAGCAGCGCGCGCTTTTGGGCCACGCGCGCATGGGCGGGCGGGCAGTCCGCGCCGCTGCACAATCACCGCAAATTTACGCCCGCGTTGTGCAAGCGGCGTCCTGTGAACGCCCCACTCCGCCCCGGAGCTCCTCGCTCCCTGCGCCACGAGTCGCCCCGCCCCTCTCCAACCCGCCTGTCGCCGCCCCGGCGCTCCACGTCGCCTCTCGCGCCGCTCCCGCCCGCTTCAATCAGCCTCTCCCTGCACTACACCCCCCCACGCCCTTCCGCGCCCCGCCTCGGCGCCGCGCTCCTTCTCACTCTTTGCCCTCCATCGCCCATCTTCCTCGCTCTCCGCCCCTTTCCAATCGCGCCGATCTCGGTTCCGTCTCTCCACGCCCAGACGCACCCCCTGCCCCTTCACGGCTCTGCTACGTTCCGGCCGCTCCGTCCCATATTTACCCGCTCTGTCCCACTTCTACTCACTCCGCCCCTACTTAATCCCGCACCGCTCCGCTTCTTCTCGCTCTGCTTCATTTCTACCTGCAACACTCGGCTTTTATTCTACTCGCCCCACCCTATTTCTTCTCGATCACGCTTCCACAACTCTACCCTCATTCCTCCGCTTCACCTGTCTCCACACAGTTTCATCACGCACCGTTCCGCACCACCCGCTGCGCTCTGTCTCGCATTGCGCCGCCCATCCCTCCTCCTCCCTGAGTCACCTCACTCCGTTCTTCTCCCATCCACCCCGTTTCTCTCCACCTCCACTTCTATCCACAACCGCTACTACTCGCTTCTATCCTCCCCCATTTTTATCCGCCCCACTACTGTCAGCACAGTCTTCTATCCGCCCCCGCTTCTATGCGCCTCACCGCTTCAGAACACCGCATAACGTTGTGCTGCACTCCGTCCCACTACCATCCACTCGCGTCGGCTTCGCCCTTTTCTCCCTTGTCTTCTCCCCCCTCCAATTCCGCGACGTCCCGTCCAACTTGGCGCAGGCAGGTGACAATCACGAGAGGAACTTCCCCGATTCCCTAACTCACACCACGCTCCAACCACAGGACGCCATTGCTCTGGAGCTCTGTATGGGTTATTGAGAGGGCGGGAGGCGCTATTTCATACAAGTTCATTATTTGTGACAGCATTCAAAATACCACTACATACCTCACAGGTTTCGCAATGTTTGCAAGAGTTCCATTATACATATTTATTTCCGTTACTAACAGCACTACTCAGTGTCGGGTATTAAATGACGGGATGAAAGCAGCATTTATATTGCTACGCAAAATCCCCAATCTACATGCTTCAAGTAGACACAAGTATGGTCACTTGTTTTTGCTGCTTGTACAAGTGACAATAAACAAATCACTAGACGCCTCATCGATGATATTAATTCGCATATTCACACATCTTCTGCAATTATAATTAAGCCCAGCTCATAATATCTCTAAAATGTGATGTATGTAAGCTGGCTTCTTATTGCTTAAAAGGATTCGTTCTGCAAAAACATTCCTTCGACTCCCCCACCGCCCAGCACATCGTCACTTGAGCACTCGTAGCCTCAGATCGTAGACATCTTTCTCTGTCGCTCGTATTCAATCATATCATATTTATTAACTGCTGTACGATATTTATATACAATACTGATTTTGTGTGTCCAACATTCACTCAAAATTATTATGCATGAAGTTTTATTAACTGTGTAATGAAGTGTTCAGTGAATAAGTACGAACGGCTATGTTGCACAATCTTACATTCATGCAATCGTACATTCTTCAAACTGTTTTGACCAAGTGAACTATGTAGAAGACATGGTAATACCTACGAGTATCATATCACCATTACGTAATCTTGTAACTCACATTTCGAGCTATGTTAACTTCGTAATAACAAGTTCTGCAAGCAACTCACATTGTGAACTCCCAACATAACAAGCAACTCACATTGTGAACTCCCAATTAATATGTAGTTTTATTAACTCTGTAATAAAGTGAATAAGAATTAACTCAGCATTAGTAATATTACTAATCTGATGTCAAGCTCTACCTATTTTGGCGGTGATCATAATGCAACTTGGGCAATCTGTGAGCTATCCTCAACTGCCAGCATCTGGTCACGCCAATGTGCTTCGCGCCAATGATACGAATTAGAGAGAAGCTGATTAAGGCATACGGCGAGCCGTGAAGTTTCACGCCAGTATCAACACGTGGGTCGCATATGTCATCTAGACATGAACCCCCACCTCTCGACATTGCGCAGTTTCCCTGCCTACCGTCAAGTGTTTCACGAGTGCCAATCTGAGCACCACAGTTCCAGTGGCATGTTGGTGTTCCTGCTACTCGAACAAGTTAAACCTTGTAACAGTTTTCATTGCTTGTTTCTCGGTTTTCAGCATAAAACATATGTCAATCTCATCCCAACCTAACTGCATATTCAGTATTCTAATGTGTTTAAACTATTTTATTTTAATGTCTGCCTCTTTCAACTTTTGCTAAATAATTTTTATTAGCATTTGGATCTGTGTTGATTGATCAGATAATTTCGCTGTCAGGTTCCAAGGATAATTCACACCCTGGTCATTCACCATTCAGTAGTTAAGTGTCATGTGTAATTCATGTAACCATTCAGTTTAACTTTAATTATATTTCAGTCAAAATGAATTTTATATCTTACGAATTTCCTTCCATGATAGCTCGTATTACAAGCCCATTTCAAAAGGCTTTATTAGGTGAGTACAAAGCATCCCACCCTCTTCTCCGCCCTTGCCATCCACTGGTGCATAAAAAAATTATTTTTATGTTTTCGTTTTTCCGTGTTCCAATTGTAGAATTGACATTCAGAATATTTCAGAAGAACAAAATCTAATACTTTGAGCAATATTTCAATGAACATATGGACCTTATTTAGAAGAATGTCTTAAGAGCGCTTTTGAAAATGTATAATTTCAAACACATTTCCACAAAAAATGGGGTTTTCAGTAACTTAGTAAAATAAATTATTTGAACCAAAAGTATTCATAAAATCAATAATGATACTACATATACTAATATATAATCGATAAGAATCAAATACGACGTGAGAGATATTAAAAATAATACATTTGTGTAATATCTGATAATCAAAAGAATACATTACGCTTTTACACCCTATTAATCAAGGTATTGGCATTGTGCGTACAAAACGTGTACAGAACAAATTTAACTTTCGGGAGAAAAATCTTGGTTTAACACATATCAATTAAAATACGCGAATACACCTAATATTTTCAAAATCAGGTAGGGCGGATGGGCGCGCGGGCGGGCGGGCGTACGGGCAGTTGGACGTCTACACGGACAGACTGGTACATGGACAGGATTTTGAAAACCAAAAACGTGTACCTCCGCTGACATTTCCTCAATATTACACAATTTTCTCTTAATGGTGTATATACGTAGAAATACGAGAAAAAAGAAATATTACTCCGTAATACGGAGATACGAATAGAGACTATACTATTCACAATGGCGTAAAAGCAACTGATTGGGTACAATGTAGATATACATTAGAGCTAATAAAAAGAGTTACTTTGATACCACTGGCTCTGTTTCATTAATACAGGTAATTCTATGTAAACTGCACAGGAGATTGATTGATGAATAAATGCTCCTTAATACGTGCGCGGATGAAAATATTCGTCGGTTGTCAGCACTTGTCGCATAGAGACCCCAATTTCCATTGCAAGAATCCTGTTCGCGCAACCACTGCACCTCGTAATCCCCGAAGGTTGAGCGTTAAGTAACGTAGGTCGCCGGGGGGGGAGGGGGGAGCGCGCCGAGGCGGGTAATCCGTCCACCTCGCAGATGCACCCCTTAATGAAGGGCAAGAACTGATTGTAATTCTAGTGATGGAAAGGTTGAATGTGATGTGAAAATGATATAGATGGTGAAGGAAATAGAAGGTAATAAATGGAGGTAATATTTGTGGGCGGAATGGAAGATGACGAGTTGGTGCTAACATAATGATGGTTATGGTGAACGAAAATCATGATGAAAGAGGTGTTTGGGAGGTGGCGGTGGCGGTGGTGGTGGGGGGTGGGTGGAAGTGAAGGCTGTGGTGGTGACGGAAGGGGAGGCGTTGGCAATGGCCGTAACAGTGCGGTACATGTAGCGGTGGTTGAATCGATGATATTAGTTATGGTGGTGGTGTTGATGGTGATAGTGAATAAGTGCTGATAATGATGGTATACGTATTTGTTAAATATGCAGGTGGCGAGGGAGTTGATGAATGATGAATGGTATGATACTAGCTATCTGCACCACTAAGAAATATTTTGGGCCAAAGAAGACACTTTGTGCGGAAGGGGGAGGGTCCAGTGAAATTTACGCATTTGTTTCTGTCACGAAAGAACACTTCCGCGTCACACTCTAGACCCTTGAGGCCCAAATGCCCGGCCCACACGGCATGTCTTGGCTCAAGGCTTATCTACGACCTACCGATTTGGCCGCTTCTTAGTAAGCCCCATGCGGGGGAGAATGAGGAAGAGGAGAAAGAGATGAGAAGGAGGAGAAGTAGATGCACTTGGGCGCGTTCGGCTCTAGCCTAGTGAAAGACGAGTGGCACGCGGGGTACCTCCAGCAATCTGGCACGAAATCATGCATTTGAGCACCTACACATTCTTCTCACTCTTATTTTTTTTTTACCTACAATAGAAAGATCCGTGACACGGTTTTATATTTTTAACCTCTTTTATTTCCGTGATAATTCCGCGACTATAGTATTTTCTAATAAACACAACAAGTATTTCAGTACCCAAACACCCCACATTAAAACTGGACTGTGAGAGTAATAAGCCAATTTACATTGTTTGCGCTAACCTTTTTAACTTCAGAGCAAATGAAACTCGTTCTCTGGTCTTCTGGCTCCGCGGGGAAACGGCTCGCCGCGACAAAGACGAAGCAGCGTTGGCCGGCGCTGGCGGTCGTGCGCGCGACACGAGCGGACGTGCGACGCTTTGTAAATCTTTTATCCTCTCTCTCTCCCTGCCTCTCTCTTTGCCTCTCGAT
>BOPP01000199.1:1247862-1269168 GCA_017312745.1 Gryllus bimaculatus
ATTATTATTATGGTGAAGAGAACAAAAAGTTATTCATTACAATGAATATAATATTCAAAGGCACACTTCCGATCATTTTATTGTAAAAATAATAAATTATTGTTTTATTGAAATATTTATTGTTTTTGGATTTTTCTGAGCTCCTGGTTATGACAAAACCATAAGACATCTTCCCCATCACCGGAGGCTGCGTACCTTTCAATTTACTGCATATCTTTCCATTTCTGCTAGCATTGGATATTGGTAATTTATGTATTTTTGAATTTTTGTAAGTTCCCGGTTTCACAAGAAAACTATACACTCTTGTCAAAAGGCCGGACGCTACATATATTTCTTTCAATTACTGTGCGCATTGTAAACAAATGAAATACAGAAAGTTCAGGGTTAAAAAAATGTCGAAACTTCCAAAATAAACTATTAAGATAATTTTAAACATATTATTTCTAATTAATTACTGGGATATTCTGAATGGCTGAGCCGCAATAAGCAATCAAAAGTATTTTGAAAAATTGTATTTCAGGCAATAATTTACATTGCACAAACATATAAACAGTACAGAATAATGTGAAGTGCATATTGTTTACAAAGGAAAAGAATATATGTGTTCAGAATGTAAAATTAAGAAATTAAAAAGCTGCCGAATTGTGTAAATTGGGTTCTTTTTATGGTTTTATTTTTCTTTCTGAACAAACATATTCATTCCTTTTGTAAATATTCAACACTTAACATGTTTCTGGAGTGATTGTATGCTTCGCGAAAGAAAATTATTGCATAAAACAAATACTTTTTCAAAGCAACTTTTGAGTGATTTTGGTGCCTCAGTCATTCGGAATATCCAAGTAGTTTATTAAACAAAATATCCTGACAACTGTCTTAAGAGATAATTTTGGAATCTTTGACGTTTTTCCCAGAAGAGTCTGTAGATATTTTGTACTTTTTCAGTCGCAAGGTACACATGAAAGCTATAGACATTTCCCGAAAGGCCGGGCACTACTTAGCTTTCTTTCAATTTCTGCGCGCAGCAACACAGTTTTTTTTCACTTAGACGACAAAAATTACACACTGTGCACTTGGCAAGAAAGGGTCGCCTGGCGACGACACGTGCCCCGGCACATGAGCCGTGTCCGAGGCCACGGCGCGCGGGTGAGCGGGGCGAGTAGGGAAGGGGCTGAGGGAGGCGGGGGTGGCGACGGCTGGCCGTCCACGTGCGGAGGGCATATGAGGCGGAAAACGGCCCCCGCCGTGCTAAGAGAGAGCGCTCAAGGTTTCACACGCACACAAAAGGCGCGCGCGTGACACCGCATTCACTGCGACGGTCCGCGGTTCAGCATGTGGGGCGGGAGATTAGCACGCGACTGACGAACAAGGCACTCCACTCTTATAACGAATGTCTTTGCATGGACACTTTGTATTTACTCTTTTTTTTCTTTCTTGTGCTTATTCCAGCTTCGGAGGAGGTCGATTTCTACTATCTGCGCTGGGTACCCACTATGTCTCTCATGGGGTCGCAAATTCACCTTTTACGCTAGACACACTTGCGGAATTCCTCGGTGTGTTGTCAGCAGACTGCACGACACACGGAGGGACGCGAACCCATGACCCACACGCTCCAGCCACATCGGACATACAGGTCGGTATTGGTATATACTTCCTTTGACCTGAATATTTTTGGGTTGTGGAAATAATTGGCAATATCTTTTTTGAATTAACAATATTCAAATTAAAATATTTATCTCAATATTTGACATAATTTGTAAATATACTGCATTTCTAATGTATTCCTCATTTAACTTTCAATGGGACAGAACGTGTAGCGTGTAGCTACTACCACGCATGTATAAAACCTTATGGCTGCCAAATCGAGAAAAATAGTAACCAGAGCACAAGAATAAAGGTAAAAATATATTATTTTGACTACTTTTTTACTTGTTACCGGAGTGTTCGCGTACCTGACAAACACAAATGCAGGATGAGTTACCTACCAAACAGAAGCGTCAGGACCAAATTTTCCTTGTGTAACTTCGTTAAATGAGATTTCCCAGGAAATGTTAATTAGTGAAACGTGAACACTATCGATCCTTACGCTACATGCAGTAGACGCCTATAACATCTAGTCCAATCCCTGTTACAAGAATGAAATGTTGGTATTCTACCAAAAAGATATCATTTTCTGCCCAGATAATGAAACAATCCCCAAAGGTTCTTTTATTTATTTTTAAGTTACATAGAAAATTGAACAAACGATTTTGTAGGTTACTTTAATTTTCAAATTCATTACCATTTGTTATACATTAATGACAACATAATATTTAATGATTAACATTTAAGTAAATTAAATGACGCAATTAAAAATTGATTTAAAAGCTTAAATAATATGAAATGTTGTTTAACGTTGCAAGGTTCTATTCAGAAATTGTGAATAAAGTCGTGAGCTTAAATCGTGCCAATATAATTTATAAGTACATTTTTTAAAATCACAAATAATAAATAATAAAATCAATAATAAAATAATAAATAAAAAGGAATCCCCTGAACTCTCCCCTAAATAATTAAAGAGCCCAAATAAAAATAAATAACCCCAAATAAAAATGATCTACTAAATCTAGGTGGAAATCCACCAATCTGGCAAGAATGAATCCAACTTCTCAATATAGAGATGTGAGGGAAATTGTCGAGGACTTGCCAACAACTTCGATCGTTAGCTCTTTGAGGGTCCCGCGTGATTGAAGTGTCCCTCGGCCACGGAAACCTAAGATCCAACACCGTCGACGTAAGGAATTTTCCTCCTTCAGGAATATCCCCCCAGGAGGGACATTCTCTAAGCTCGCGACGAAGCAGTGCAGGTAAGTGGGGCTCTCCAGTGCCTCTGTGCGCCACAAGCCTGGCTAATAGTGACCTAATTTACAGGGAGCTGGACAACTTGCTAATGAGAGGGGGCATATCTAGCCAAGATGAGGGAAAACTGGTCTAGGCATTTGATTGAAAGGCACACACTTACTTAGCTTATTATATAATGTACAATAAAATTGGCCATATAAGTAGGGTGAAGGCCCTAAAAATGTTATATCGTTTTGTACTCTCATGCCGTAGCGCTCATCTGGCATGGCGTCAACATTCACGGCTGTCGTGTCCACCGGAAGCCGAAAAGAAGAAGTTTCCTAGGGGCCATGTGGATTATATGAGCTCGGGTCATGTGGCATTCGTGCTGCTGCGCGAGTCGTTTACCAAACCGAGTGCAAAAACACTGCGTCTCAGGAAGTGCCCTAGCCCGTTTCTGATTACTGTTGTCCATTCTTGTCAGCTGTTGACGCGTGAGCAAGTTGCGACACAGGCGACCGTGACCTCTGCGCTCCCAGTGCTTTGGAGACACGAATAGCCCATACCCACTGCGTTCAATGGAAAATTTCGCCATTTGCTTTATGTGGCATTTGAGTGTATGGGAAGAGGAAAGGTGGATGAGCTCGGTCCTTGGTGCGTTAAGGCCGCTCCACTTTTCATCTAGTATTCCTTGATTTACTGACATTTCCGGGCTCGTGAACGACGAGGAAAGGACGAGGAAAAGGTAGGGACAGATCTCGCGCTGTCCTTGGCCCTTTTGTTACAGTACTGCTCCTGTATTCGCCTGGTGATGATCGGAAAAACCACAGAAAGTTCCCGATCTGAGCAACCCCCCACTACAATTCTCCTTCGGACGGCAACTGAATTCGATCTAGCTGTCGAAGTAGGGCAGAAAATCTTGTCACTGTCGTTACTCGAAACTAAGACCCCCGGTGAGAGGCACTGGTGCATCGAGCCATCTCTCCCGGTGCGAGGGCGTGAGCGTCGATCGAGATAAGGCGTCCTTTCGGCTGCCGGGACGCCCTGCTCGCGAGCCGAAGCCAAGCGAAGCGAAGCGATGCGATCGCGCCGCCAGGTCCTGCCGTCTATTTGTCCGCGCACGGTGCCGGGGCGGCGCGGCGCGGAGGCTGGGTCATTAGGTGAGCCAACTTGTTGCTCCGGAGGCGCCCCCGTCCGACGTTGGCAGCCCTGCGCAGGAATGCGCGCCCTCCAGGGGGCGGCCCGGCGCGCGCGCCCGGGCAAGAAACAAATGAACGCCCAGACGCGTCAATTTGCCCGCTTCGGTTGGTCGAGAGAGTCAGAGTCAGAGAAAGTCAGAGAGAGAGAGGGAGAGAGAGGGAGAGGGAGGGAGAGGAAGGGAGAGAGGAGAGAGATTTTGGCGAGACGAACACCTTGCTGGGCGTTGAAAACTCAATTTCGAACCGAAATCAGCAATGTAACTTTTTTGTACACGTGCTACTTTCGGAATAAATATGTCATGTTCTCCGGAACTGTCTACCATTAACTGTTATGTTCAAAAGAATGAATATATTCGTCACAAACAATAATTATTCATATGGATAATATGATAATAGAAGTAATCTACTTTAATAAATATTAAATAGTTTCTTAAACGTACCTATGGATTCGACCACAGAGGTGAAACTTGCCACAAGGGTTCGAATACGATTTCTGTAGCAACAGCAGATTTTCAGAAATATTCAAATGCAGGCTTACCTCAACAAAATAGTAACGTGATTTCTTTTCTTACATTTTCTAGGAACGAACTAGACATTAATTTTGAAAACAATGAACAATATTATATAATCGTTCGCACATTTGAGTGGGTGTCAGGAAAAGATTTGATTGCTAAATAACCTTTTAAGTTCACAGAATGGAAAGCAACCGTTGCTGACTATCTCCAGTTCATTCTATTTTCTTGCCAACAAATAATATCCATTTTTGATACCTTTCTTTCTTCTCGAAATTCTTTCTCCTCGGACAAATGGCCTTGGCTCAAAGCGGAAGAGATACATCAAAAGCTCGCCCGGCAGAAAGGGAGCTACGCGTGAAGGCGGTTCCTTTTTGTCAGGTAGGAATCGGTTTCGCCTTTCCGAAGGGTCTGTCGCAGAAAACTGCGCGGCCACTGTGTCACCAGCCACTGAGAGCCGCGAGCGGAAGACGGAGTGGGCCCCGGAGATGGCCGAACGCGCCTCCAACACTTGCTCGCTGCCGGAAGGACTCAAGGCGCAACGTTTGCTTGATGATAATCTTGACACTAATTTCTACTAACTAGTAAGGAGAGACGTGGTCAGTGAGATGCACGTGGATTCATTGATAGTTAATAATTCCGAGTGCTTCAACTACTAGGGTCATTAGTACCGTAAGTGTAGTGTATGCTTTTCTGGGGTCTTTCCCCACTGTACGGCAAGATCCGGTACCGACCAACGTCGGCTACCGGAGTTTACCAGGTATCCCCCCAACTGATAGGGCACTGCCCCAGCTGGGAGAAGCTCAAAGTTCCCGACCTGACTCCCGGCATGCGCGGTAGTGTAGTACAAGGAGTGTGTGTGTAAGGGGTGAGGATGGGACAAGGAAGAGGTAGGGAAGATCGCACGCGGTCTGTGGCCGGTTTGTTAGGATGCTGCTCCAGCATTCGCCTGGTGTTGATCGGAGAACCCGATCAGAGCGGTAAAACTACCGATCAGGACAGCCAGTCGCTAGAAGTCTCCTCCAGCGACTGAATTTTACCTAGCTGACACACTAATGTCGAAAATTCTGCGGGACTCGAACCTACGTCCTCCTTGTCAGAGGGACTGTAGTGTTAACATGGAATAAACATCTTGAGGGTAGCAATGAGATACGCCACACCAGCACAGCAACCTTCATTACTTTCGATAATTTTCGGATCTCAGTATTGTTGAAACTGAGGAATACCTTGTAACTACGAGTCTGGTTCATGAAAGGCTCGCAGCAGTCACAGATTGAATCAATCTTCGGGCAAAATCGCAATATTACGAACAGAGGGAGACTTGCTGGGGCTGATGTGGCTTATCTTGTTGCTACCCTTCAATGTTTAAGTGCTGGGCGTCGGGTCGCGTAAGTTGCCGTGAAAGAATGGCTGTCTACTGACCAATCGGTTTAATCACTTAAGCCACTGATGTACACTTCTACAAACTCATAGTAGGAGTAACAAGTAAAATGAAGGCCTTGAGGCAGTAAAGAGATAAGTAATACTATTTTTATGATCTCATAACCCTTCCTCTATAAATCAAAATTAACATTGAAACGTTTTGATATACGTAGAGAAATATTTAAACTTTAAACCGTTTAATTTGAATTAGTAATAAATTTCCGACTTCCACGTTCTTGTGTAATTGAGTATTACTAATGTGGGCTGACACCGCATCTAGTACGGACCAAATATTCAGTGAAAATATATTCTGTTACGAACACAAAATGGTTGATCTACGGAGTCTATTAAAACAAATCAGCCATCCTTCATTGATAACACATTTATATAATTTATCAACGCTATTGTCTTATTAGATTTAAGAATTTTACCTTTTTTAAATTTTTTTTGTTATTTAAGGTCGTATTAACATCTAGGTCATAAGCGACCACTATTGGATTTCACGTTATGGTAACTATGAAGATTACATGATATGGTGATGATAGGATGTGACAGGACGAACATAAATACAACCATGCCCGAGGCTAGTCTCGGACCCGCGATCCTTCACTACGAGATCGCACTACTATCTTAACGATCACGGCCATCCGGACGACCAAAATTTTACTTCATGTACTTAATGCAGAGCTAACCGGAGTAACGACAGTGATTTTGGAAGTAACCGCAAGCACTCGTATTTTATCTCACGAGTTAGTGAGCTCTCAGGTTTTCCTCGCCCTTCGCGTCGTCCTTTCACTATCGTTTTGTAAGAAGAGACTTCGTTCAGGAGCCAAGGACCACGCTTTGGCATCTAACACTACGTTCACTCTGTTGAAACATCGTCAGAGTAGCCAGGAAATGAAGAAATTCAATATTCTTTTATACGGTACGTTGAACTCTGTCCCAGACATCACACGCATCGAGTCCTCTGGTATATTTGAATCTCCAATACAAAGAAAAGTGTGCTATGTAGGTCCAATGGCACGACAACAAAATAGTATCTGTGTTATGGACGTTCTTCTGTCGAAATATTGGTCTACTTAACGTAATGCAACTCGTATACGAATAAAAAAATTGGCGAATGAAAATATTTGTGATATTAAAGTATTTGAGTTATTGCTGTTAATATTGATGTTTTAAGGCTTAAAAATATAATCAGTGATTGAAAATTACTCCTCGACGAAGGTTTAAACTGTTATTACATCGAATTTACGAAAACAACAAATTAACAACAAGAAATGTTGTTGTTTTTTCTGTTATGTTGGCATTCTATTAAAGTGTGTATTATTTTTACCATTCGATAATGTTTCAACTTCCATGTAATTTTGCGTCAATATATTACTTTTTATTTAAAAATTAAAAAATCGGCCCTGTCATTATGACAATTTTTAAGGTATCTATGGCCTTGTCACGTTTTGCGAACTATCAAGAAAGCCCGTTCACATTGTTTACTTTTATTTTGAATGTGCATCCTAAATGTAACATGCCTGCGATAGTTGTTAACAAGGAGAATTAATTTCTGATCTCTCAACATGTCAGTGTGCGTGCAATATTTGTAAGTGGGCAGTTTTGTGAGTATTATTCACTTTATAAAAATAAAGAAATTGATTCATAACTTTTGATTTCATTCGTTACACAAAAATTTAAACTGCTTCGAAAGTCCGCACGTTTAACAAATTATAAAATTGTGGAAGCTATTCGATAGGCTATATTTGAAGAGAGACCACACGTCTCGCTACAGGTACACAATAAAATTTAACACCGTAGATAAAGCAGCATTTTTTCTCACTTTATTTTTAATTACTCAAAAAAGTGAATTGCAATGGGTGGCATTTGTCTGCCCATTGCGCGCCTTACCCATGCGACCTTCACTCATACTACTTTTTCACACCTCTCTCGATACCCAACTGACCCTGCCACAAAACTGTCATGGTTCTGTTCATGTCACACCGACCTGAGTTTCTACATTTCGAATATACTAAATATATTTAATACAAGTAATACGTTGCAAGATAATTCTCTCTTTGAAATATACACACAGTTGTTGAATAAAAGGGACACCTTGGAATATTTTCTAAACGCTTCCGAATATAGAGATGAAAAATTTACCATACGATTAAGTAGATTGGATTTTATTAGTTGTACTTCTCAGTAGTTTTATATCATTTTTTATTTTAAATGTATTGTGCTCACTTCGTTTTTCTTTTAAGAAACGCCACATTTTTTACACGAGCACTCATTCATCAGTACTAAATACGTTATATTTGATGAATAATTTTGATCACGAATGAGTTCGAATATTCGCGGATATAGGAGTTCGTAAGTTCTTGCTCCGGCTGTATCTCTAAACATTTACACAGTCTCTATCGATTGCTAGTTAAAATCATAGCGAATTAAGATGTCCATCTCAAGTTGTGTCCTCTACACGACAATCGACACCGCGATATACACGTATAAATGGAGCAGACTAAAAACCCGAAAGATGCAATTTGTCGCATGCGAAGTGAATGACGTAGAATGCAGAGCAGAGATTTATGGCCCCACGGCGCAACATTTCTGCAAACTGCAGGAAGATCGATGAACTATAAAATTATAGAAATTTTCAACCCAATTCTGTTACTAACAACGTAATTTAAATTAAAGCTATTTCATTTTATTTCTGGCAAATTTAGGAATATATACCGGAGGAAATTGCAGAGATATATTTAAAAAGTATTTAGTACCAATATCTCTATTACTGAAGATGCTGCAACTCAATTGAATAAACTCTTGGATGATAATAGTGAGATTTTCACAGTAAAGTATAGAAAACTATTTCCGTATTTTTGCTGCCTTTCAGAAATCTACCTATGTAACTCAAAGCAGCAATAACGGGTTTGCCGTGCCAATTACCACCTGCCGGGCACAACGATTACAAAAAATTAACAATTTATCTTTGATCTGGAGTGTACTTCACTAGACTTATGATACAAGTAGAATGTCCCTTTTAAAAAGATACTTAGATGATACAAGTAGAATGTCCCTTTTAAAATCAAAAATATTTTAATATCCCTGATGGACGATATTAGAAATGAAAACGTACTGGTGATTTTCTTGTCACCTCGATTAATTCTGTTGATCAAAATGTACACTCAGCACCTTGAATTATTGTCGCATATTACTCGCGTCAATCAATAGATATCCATGAGGTATCTCCTGAGATAGATCTTTATCTACTTCGGTTATTTGTGTAAATATTTTGGAGAAAATAATGGATAGAAGTTCTCGTCGTCAAAAGAAAATTGTTTCTACAGCGCGCCAGTGAAGGTGTGTTTGGAATGTTGTCATCAGCACTCGCTGCGAGCTTTTGCCTTCAACTGTTTATTGTGACAGAGGGGGAAGCAAGGTCATCGTTCAAGAAAAGTTGCGCGAGTAATACCAGGGCTTCGTCCCGGGCGTTTCGTCAAAGAAAAATTCGACGCATGCGGACGTCAAGGTCTCTGCGCTGCCTGGAGCCTCATGCTTTGGAGACCGCTAACCTCCTGGTGCCATCTTCACAGAACCTTCTTTTCGTATGACGATCGATTTCATACTCTTTTGTGCTATTAACCATTCATCAAAAACCAACATACGGCGTGTTCATGAATTTCGTTTTGGAAAACAATGTTTATGTGAAAACAGTAGTTCCATTAAAAAACCGAAACTAGTTCAATAACTTTAAATTAATCAAGTGCAAACAAAAAGGTAAAACGCACAGCTACTATATCCTAAATCGTTTGGTAAAAATTCCATCCCAACATCATGAGCAGTCGAAGTGGAACAGAATACAGAATAATCGAAGTGAACGTTATTATCGACTAACTCACTGTCAACATTGAAAGAATGTACTTCTACCTCCACCCTTCAAGCTAAAAATATAACGGTTGACAAACAGCGAATTCGGCATGACCTTGATTTACGGAGGAGAGTCACAACGACTCTCTGACCTTGTGTTGCACGAGTGAGCAGTAGACTGTAATAGACTTCTGTGGAGTAACTGAGCAACAAATTTATTTTTGTGGTCATTTCAAAAGTGGTGTAGGGTGATTCATTCCTTGGATTGTTAGTAAACTATTTTATTTAGACACACATTTTCAATAGAATACTCAACAACCTGTTTTTCTGAACACTAATTTCTTGAAACAGCAAAAAACCTACATGTCTCAATGCATTTGTCAAACTAACAATTACAATTAATTTCCTAGTATAGAAAAAAACTACAACAGTGTATTCAAGGTTAAAAAAAGCTCTCGCTCTACAACACAAAATAAAGGATCCAATCTCTACTTCATTCTAATAATATCTCGTAAACGTCTACTTATTACATATTTAAGAACTTTTATATATAGGTAAGAACCGTATTTGAACATTTCAACAGCAAAACATATTTTTAATCATATGAGGAAACTGTTTAAAATATGAGGTTACTTCCTAAGCAAGTCAAATATGTTAACCAGAGGATTCATGAACCAGGGAAACTAAATGCAGGGCCGCTGAGACCCTAGGCAAATCAGCTCTCGAAAAATGCACATTAAAATGTTTTTTTCATTTTTAATAATTTCAATAAGGGACAATTATTAACAATGCACAAATTATTATGTATTCTAATAACTATTAAGCAAATAAAGAGGCAAGAACTACTTACTCAGAGAAGGAACAGAAGACTGCAGAATAACAGAAGAATATACTGCTTTCATAGTGGTGGTTTACCTTACTCAGTAAAACTACAGGAAGAAAGTTTATTCTTTGTTATTTTAAATTTTAACGACTGGTATAGCTCAAGACTAAATCACACAAAACCGGTCCGAAACACCGCAGGAATCACGCACTACGCGAAATAGCTGGAAAACACTACTTTCACAAAGGCACGCTTTAAGAGACTGCCCTCGCTGCGGCCCGTTACAATTCTTTGACACTGCTGGACTCAAAACAAACACCAAATTATTAATCAAAAGTAAAAAAAAGCAAAAAAATCATACTCGCATAATAATAGTAATGATTATATGCTAACACGTTTGAATGAACAATACATACATTTTCCTGTATTCAGAATTCCAAGTAAATATTTGCAATGGATTTTACTGTGATTCTCCAAATTTATATTGTTTTCGCATGTCGCATCATACAATTTTGTTCTTTTATATTTTGTCTAATGTCTTCCAACCAAGATCACTGGGTATCCCTCTTTTTAATTCCGCATGGAAAACATTCTAAATGTTCTTTGGATAAACAGACTTCCTTTCTTTGATTCACATCATTCAAATTGCTTTTATTTGATGATATCTTAAATTCTTCTTCAGTTTTGGTTGTGTAATCTGATTTCTTTATTTGTTTATATTAGAATGTATTGTTGCTTTATTCAAAACTTTTTAATGCTAATAAAGTTTTCCTTAAATTTTGATTTAACTTCCATAGTTCGTAACTTTTAATCAGTCTACATGTTCATGCATTTTGTTACAAAACAAAACAAAAAACCGACATATGAGAAGAAAAGTACTACTATGTATCTGATACATTTTGATACATGTTAAATAATTAACGGATAAACGGACAAAAAATAAACTTATTCCATATTATTTGAAATGCAGGAGGACAAAAAAAGTTTGCGTTGCCTTGAAATCTTGATGTTTATTTATAGTAAATGTCCGAGTTATGTAGCATAAATGATAACATTTGGTTCTATGCGTGACAAGATAATTGAGAATTATTTACGTACTCGATTGTATGGCATTACATTACAAATAAGACGAAAAACAACAGGTTTGTTCATGTAAATAAAATATATTTTCAACAAACTCCCAACAGTTCCTTTTTGCAGAATTAGCATTTAGTATCGAACATAAATTTACATTCACCGGAGAATAATATGAGTCTATAATTTTCAAGTAAAAGTTTTCAAAAACCAAGAAATAAAAATAAATAAATTAATAAATAAAAACAAATTGAATATGATCCAAACGTAAATTTTACATCAGTCTGTTCTTTATATATTGTAGTGTGAACTATTCTTTACATGTGTGATGACAACGTTTCTCACTGCAAAAACCTATACTTCACTTCTGCTAGCAACAAGCAGTTGATGATCTGAGATTAATATTAATATTTACAAATTTAAGGATTTTAGGAAATTAAGCACAATCATTGGGCAGTGTATCAAAAGTAAATGAAATGAAGTGAGGCAATCTCTCGTTCCCGGTTTAACAAGCCGCGCCATTCGTATGTGGGTGGGAGAGAAAATACATCATCCGCGGATAGTCCGGAACTCCGAGAGGTGAAGGCGGGGGTCTAACCGCCTCGCCCGCCGGCAGCGGAAAGGGCAACAGCTGGCGTGACGCTTGCAGAGTAACGAGAGCGGGCTTTCTCTGAGAACGGGTGCCTGTACGCCACTTCGCGGTTAAATCACTCCCTCCCCGTTTCGCTATGACCCACCGCCATTGCCATCCCCTTTGCGCAGCCTCACCCCACACCACTCCGCCCACTCGACTTGCAGCGCCCTGCTCGCCTCGCTCCGCCCTTCGTCCTGTGCGCGCTTCTCCCTCGCTCCTCTCCGCCTCGCTCTCCCCCCACCCAATACCCCACATGACCCCTCCTTCATCACCCGCCCTCTCAACACCACCCCGCCCTCATCACCCCCCCTCATCACCCCGCCCGGTCATCACCCCGCCCTCATCACCCCGCCCTCATTTTTTCTCTGCTTCGCCGCAACTCATGTTCGGCATCGTGTCTCGTTACCCCCGCCCGTCCCGTACCCGCCTTCTGCCTCACCCGCCACACACACACACCGTCCCATCCCCGACTCGGTCCGTCTCCTTGCAACTCGCACTGACCAAGTGGAAGCGTTATGCCCCAGTCCGCGCCTACGCCCATCAAGTCACTACCCGCCCTCCTCTCCCCTTGCCACGCCGCCCTCGCCGTCCTCCTGCACGCCTACCCTCCGCTTCGCCTCTCCACATCCGCCGGCGCTCGCCGCGCCCGCTGGGCCCCCGGCAAAACGCCCTGCTAATCTATTTATTCCGTCAGCCACTCCCCGCAGCAGATGACAAGTCGCCGGGCGCCGGGGCGCGGGGGCGGAGCGGGCCGAAGCGGGGCAGCGGGGCGGCGGGCAGGGCGAGCGCTTTAGGAGAGGCGACAGCAACGCGCGCGTCATTGCGCCCGCCGCTCCCACCGCGTCGCGCCCCGGCCTTCTCTTCACGGTTCTAGACGCTTTCCAGCGCCTCGCCCTCTCCCACGCCCACGCCGCAGACGATCACAACCTCCTCCTCCGCCTGCCGCCGCTCCTCGCCCGCCCCCCCCCCGACCACACACACGCCCCTTCCTTCCAGCCCGTCTCCTCCTTCCCTACTCATTCATTATTTCACCCATTCACAACTCCATAAAAAGCACTTCTCCTACATTAAAAAATCAACAGAGAGGGAAATAAGGGCAAAATTACAAGGATGACGAAAAATGAATAAACCTGTTTTCGGAGTATTATATTTACGAATATTCGTAACTAACTGATGTAAGCGGGCATCACCCTGGCATTTATTAATGCTCGGCCAGCTGCCCCTCTCCGGCCCCCCAGCCCTGCCCGTTCCCACCCAAGCACAGTAACAGTGCTGCCACCCTACGAAAACGCCCCGTATTGCGAGCATCCAGTAAGCAATTTTGGATCATTTTGGGAGACACTAACCACAATATTTGTGTTGCTATTTTTGGGTTAATGTGTTATAATTGTGTTAACTTTGCAATTAATCGCATCGGAAGTTCAAACGTTGTTATAGAAAAACACGAACACCCATTTATTTGTATTGATAACACAGAAAAATGAATGGGTGACAACCAAAACGATATACGTGACATTTTATAAACTCTGAGAAAACTTGTTTGTTGTAGAATATATTGCAGTGGCAATGACTTTTAGTGGTTTTAATGAACAATGTAAATGCTCTGGTTTTATTGTTGAAAGCGACACGACTTTACATCGATAGTGACTTAAATAAAAAAAACATTTTTCAGAATTTATAAAATGTCACTTGTACCGTTCTAGTTTTCACCCATTCAAATATGGAAAAACGTCGCCAGCTGGGAGTTGAACGAGAGCAATTCAGTTCTCCCGTCTGGCTCAACACTGAGAGCACCAGACAACTTCACGACGTTTTCTGGTTGTTCTCCCACTTGAGTAGTCCCGGCCGTTCGTGTGTGAAATTCTTTGACGCATTGTTTTCATGGACCCGACCAACACGTGCTCGTCAATTTCTCATGAATATCTCGCATTATTATTATTATTATTATTATTATTATTATTATTATTATTATTATCATCTTCTTCACTTAGACTATTCGGTCTTGTCTATGTGCTTAAAATAACCTTCTCTAAATCAATGTTCCTTGTATAAAAATACTATTTGATTTATTTATTTACAAGTAAAGGTAATTACTAATGAACATTAGCATTTCAAACTCTAACAAAGAGTGTCGGTAACAAAACAATAGATTTCTAGTCTATTGGTTATAAAATATTAATGTAATGAATAGCGCCTGTTAGATCTATAATCAAACTGGAAATGATGTAGTAATTGTTTTTGACTATCCGCGAACAAATGGTGTAAGTGAATCATGATCGTAAAATTGAAACAGACTGTATGATTTCGTTGATATGGCGTGTGGTTTGCCGATGTTCAAATTGTGTGGAAAACATCACAATTTACCTCAAATAAGTGAACATTTCGCTAGCCACAAATTACATTTCAAATAGGAAAATGTTTTCAAGCTCACATACAACAATGTAGTACAAACGAAATATACCTAATAGCTGCCAATTGTTCGAAAATAAAAATAACATGTATTAGTTTGCAACTAATGGGTGGAACTAATCCTTACTGGCAGTCAGTGGCATCAGTATACCAGATGAGAGTTTTGTTTTCAGAAGGATGGTGTTTCATTTTGCATCAGCGAATATTAATGCTAACGATACTTTGAGAACTCTCGCTATTAATATCAAGTTTTATATTCCGCATGGTAGAAAACGATGTGTCTCCAAATGTCTTTAAAAATTATTGAAATGTGTCGGAGATATTGAGAAATTTCGTAATAGTCTTTGTTTATGTTCATTTCATATGTTTCCAACTGTTTTTGTCTCTCTGAACCTCTCTTTCGATCTTTGTATCAGTCTCTCTCTGTAACTGTGTATCTCTTTTTCTCGGACCCACTGCTTCCGTCTTTCTCCCTCCCTCTCTCCCTCTCTCCCTCTCTCCCTCTCTCCCTCTCTCTCTATCTATCTATCTATCTTCTATCTATCTATCTATCTATCTATCTATCTATCTATCTCCCTGTCTTCAAGGATACATCCAGTTTAGTGTTTAGTTTAGCGATAGCAATGTTGGTATGAATTCAGGCATACGTTTCATTCTTAAAAGTGATAAAAATCTTTAATTTATTATTGAACACATCAGGTTTATTAGACAGCTGTATTAACTTACGCACAAAAAGCTTCCCAAGTATGTTGATATTAATTTGATGTTTATGAAAGTGCCCTATTGAAAGTACAAAAAAAAATAATTAAATCAAATTATCATCATTCAGAAAGCCGTGAATTT
Source organism: Gryllus bimaculatus (assembly GCA_017312745.1). NCBI lineage: Eukaryota > Metazoa > Arthropoda > Insecta > Orthoptera > Gryllidae > Gryllus > Gryllus bimaculatus. Next base: position 1,263,448 of record BOPP01000199.1, read on the forward strand.
ATACAGAAACATACTTGGAGGATCAAAACTGTTACACTCAAAGTTGACGCACCTGAATGCTCTATTCTTAAGGGCAAGGCAAAAGGAAGCCAACCGCTTCCATAGGCAGCGAACCGCGGGAACGAGTCTGCGACAGCTCGGGCGGTTCAGCACCAGGGAGGACAGAAGCCATGGAGCCAGAGCTGCAGTGATAAGAGAGTGTGTGTGTTGTGATAGGTACGAGACCGAGCCTAAATACCGTGTTCGTTTCTGGATATGTTGTGAAACGGTTTTAGTAAATCGGTATTTCTTCCGACGGCATTAAACTCGGTGACAACTTAGGTATTTTATTTCTGGCAATTCGAACTTTGACATCTCTTGGTATATTCTAGTGAAGAGATTGCATTGTAAACTGTACAACTGAATAAATTTTTATATGTGAATAGCCTCGGCTTTCTTTCATACAGTTCAAAAACATTCCACCTTTTTTCCACTTGCACGTCAGATAGATACACAAAACATCAAACTACGAAGTATTTCACTTCAAAATCTCAGACAGGTTGTTAGTTAAAACTTAATCCATCTACTTACATTTATTTTCTAAGACTCACTTTGTTCGGACGTTTCGAGGAATTTATTACCATCAATACTTGCAGTGCATTGTTCTGCTCTGATGCAAGTGAATATATACAGAAGGCACGCAATTCCCGTATTCCTTTTACTACCAAAAATGTTCTATTAATAAGTCCCGAAGCTAATCTAACATTTCACGAATTACTAAGGTTGAGCGTTTTGAAATTGTAAAAGGCAACTTCTTTAATGACAAACGACGTACGTTGCTAGCTAGAGGCTGAGAGAAACGGCGGTAATCACTTCTCAGCACCTCGCCACGTTTCAGCTCGCCACTTTCTTTTCAACTACCGCCCCCACTGCCCCGCCGCCCCCGCCGCCAGCTCCGTCCGAGCACATAAATCGGGCGGTGTTTAGAACGGCGGCCTCCACTTTGCCGACGCTCGTTAGGTCACTTTTTGGAGGGCCCTCGTAGTTCCTGATTTCGGGGTAGTTGTGTTTGTTGACTCGCCCAAATAAACGGGCGCGCCCGCGCAGGCTGGACGGCGGCGAACGCAGGCCGAAGGAGACGGTGGGCGCTCGAGGTCAGCAGAGTGGACAAAGTAGAGGGGAGCGAGTGGCTCAACGCGAGCGGCGCGGGCGATGGGGCTTTGCACCGGAGGCCGTTCGCCGCGCTAGCTCTCCGCTCGGGCTCCACGTCCAGTGTCAGAGGAAGGCGCGCAAATTCACTTCAAAATGGCAACGCATTCACACCGAAGTCACGAAAAGCAAATAAATGTGTCATGATATGTGTAACTGCATTCAATATTGTCTCTCCCTCTAAGTTTAAAAGTCTTGAAGCCCATTGACAGTGCTTAGTGGTCATTCGTCCCTGGTTCGTGATCCGTCGTGCGTGCTTCATCGTCTGTGGTCAGTCTATTCCGTCGTCCGTAGTCAGTCCATCGTCCATCGTCCGTTACCCTTAGTCCGTGGTGCTCAGAGGACAGTAATCCGTGGTTCGTGCTCTGAAATATATCGTCTGTAGTCTGAAGTCGGGATCCTTTGTTCTGCTGCCTTCTGTTCTGTGAGAACATTTTGTTGTTTACACTACTTCAAGATGTACAATAGTTTCCCGTCGCGCCCCCCGCCCCCTATATCGCGCCTTTTTCAATCAAAGTACCTGTTGATTGAGGTAGACTCTCGAGTGATTAATTTCTCTTTCAGGCTTCGTAAATGTAGTTTTATCTTGTGAGATAGCAGTTTCCCTCTCTTTCTCGAAAGCGACCTGGCGCCGACATACACACCGGCTTGCAGAAATTTTCCTTCTCCAGATGTTTCCGTTAATAACGCACCGTCCTAGCCAAGATCACCTCTACGCTCCCGACTGATCTCTGAAAATGTGATATTGATTGAAGACACCATGAAAAACTACTAATGACAGTAACCAGCGGGAGCATTTTCCTCCTGACATCGGTTGAATTCGACTATCTAGCCAGTGTCAGAAATTCGCCATCCACAGGAGTCGAACACTACGACAGTATCAGCCCTGAGCCGGGTACCGGAGGTGAGGTTCGGCGGGCGCGCCCACTGTGCCGCTGGCCGCAGTGCGGGGGCGGGACGACGAGGGGTGGAGCGGGGCCGGGCGGCGTGGGACGCGGTAAGGGGGCGGGTGGGGGGCGGGGGCTTCCAGACAGCAGGTGTCCCCTTAGGGGCGGCTCTGGTTCATTAACCTCCTAATGACGCAACGCCTGGGCGCACTGTTTCCCCTTCGCCCGCTCTCCTGCCTCGCCCGCCTCCGCACCTTTCCTCGGAGTGGCGCGCCATCGCCGTGTTCCCTTCTCGTTTCGCCTCCGTCCTCTTCCCCTACGCGCGCACACACACACACACATACACACACACACATACACACACGCGCGCGTACGTTTACGTATTCTACACTACCTCACATATCGATAAACCAGATCGGTTAAACCAGGAGGCTCAGGGCATCAACTGCCCGGGAGGCCATTCGGTTCGAGTCTCGTCGTTGGAATGGTAGGAGTTTTGAGTTGCCTAGCTAACTAGCCAGGTCGAATTCAGCCGCTGTCTGGACGAGAATTCTAGCGGCTGGCTGCTCTGTTTGGTAGTTTTCCGTGGTTTCGCCAATCAACACCAGCCGAATGCCGGAGCAGTACCCTAATAAACGGGCCACGTGCGATCTTTGCCACCTCTTCGTTGTTCTATCCTCACCCCTTACATGGACTTACAGGCACTCCACTATCACACACGCGAGATAAGTTGTAGCTTAGAGCTTGTGCCGCCTGGGACGGCGCCTCTCTCGGGGGAGATCCCTGGTTGGGTATCAGATAATAGCTGACGTGTATGTCGGCCACGGGTATCACCATCTAGAAGGGGAAAATCATCTAGAAGGGGACTATGCGCATAGCAGTTGAACCCAGGATGACGAAATAATCAATAAATCAATCAAGAGACCAGTCGAAAACGTTCCGCTGGTAGTGCTAGTACGACGTACTAGGAAGGACTAAGAGCTAATGCGGTGTGCCGTAGGGAGAGAAAACTAGATAGGAAATTCCATGCAACCTGTCGCTTAGTTCGGTGCCATATCTCACGGTTCAGGGAAAGAGGAACTCCTCCAACTCCCGGAATATATTATGAACTACACTTACGGTGCTAATGGATATAACAGATGATACTCTCGCAAACAAAAAATAATCAACCATCCAAGCAATCAAACAACGCTAGCCTTGCAACGTCTCCATTTCACGCTTTCCATTCGTCATTTCTTTGCGGACACCAACGGCAACATATTGCGTGTGCACTTTGGAAGCAACATCACGAGAAGATCTCGTTCTGTGACAAACCATGACGCTTTGTGGAAGCTGGAAACCCTCATCAACATCGCCAGCAATGGGCCTTGCATGGAGACGACATGCTTCCTATACATTATTATGTATCGACATTCCTCAATTTTCGTTCATTCTCCTCCTTCTTCCTTCCCATCTATTTCTCTACTTTTTTTGTTTCTTTATTCTAAAATATTGAATATGTTTGAACAAATATTGTAATCTGCTTGATTGTCAATGCCCTCAACTCTACGATTTTATATTTTTTTTCATTTTTGTTTTCCTTGATCCAACGAACAAATGTTGAGATGAGCCTTTGTGCTTCTGAACACTAAATGAAACTTCATTCTTTCCCAAACGTCGAAGAGTTTGAAAAGAAAAAATCAGAAGGGTCAGTAAACATTTTAATATTGCAATATGTTTTCTAAAAAGCAGACTTCGACTAATTCCTTTAACTGGTATAGAATATGAAGTAGAAAATATAATAATACTTATATTTTGAGATTCTGCACATTTTTGTCCATTCAATGAAAGTACCCCTGTAATAAAAGCATCGTCTGCTTCACCGAAAATATAATATATTTTCTCTGTTTCAAAAGGAGAAATAGTGGTATTTTCTCAGCGCTGAATGCATTAAAACAGATACATGGGATATGGCATACCTCTCGCTGAGGCAGTTTGGCTATCATCGCATTTCTGAAGTAGGTCCAACTATATAAAATATAGAAGTAATTAATTTACTGGAAAGTACAAAAGGAAGAGTGCCGGTTAAGATACAGAACAAAAAAAACTTATTTAAAAAAATATATAATTCACACTTCCATCTATTATTTTTTCCCAAACTACACAAATCAACATGGGTTCATCATTTGCAATCTTTTCATTATCACATTCATTAACTTTTGCATTACAATTCCATTCATGCATATTCATATGAAGCCCCTCTCGGTTTCTAAATTCCGTCTTTTCTCGTCCTACAAGGTCTAAATGCGTCTTTTGCCGAGCTCTCTGCCGGCAGAGCCGCGCGATGTGTTTCTTCTGCCCGCAGTGTTTGCATACCAAGTGTATAATAAGTGCACCCGACATTTTTCTATTCACGAGTTGCGAACAAAATGTTTAAAAACAGCTCCCAACCATTGGCAGAAAAACTAAATGAATCTGCTATTCAAGGGAACCGACCGAAAATATGTTAAGCGAAAAAGGTATAGACCTTATGGTAATAAGAAATATGAATATTTAGAACTTACGAACGCTCCTTTTAGAGAAGGTGAACAAATTTCAATGTCTTACAGAGTGAGTTTAATGTCTTTCAATTTCTTTATTTGAAACACAGTAAATACAAAAATATATAAATAAAGTATCACCCGGTAATCCAAACTATTTGGGGGTGTGGTTTGTTAGGATTTGGAATTGTATGGATTATTCGAAATCTCGGATTTGCAAGGGTTTGAATTAGCGAGGTTAACTTGTACATATTTATTTGTCCCAATGTCAACCGGAATTCTACCTTTTTGTATAGCAGACCACATTTAAATATATTTCAAAATTGTGCAAGACATCAAAATGATGAAAACATGGAGAAAAGGAAATGTTGTAAGAACCCAAAACTATTTTCCTAAAGATTTCATTTGCCAGATCCATTTCTGCGTACCTGCAACCCTGCGTAATAAAAAAATGGTTTAGAAAGAAAATATGTGCACCTGTCTAATTTTTCTACAGAAATGTTGAAAATATGGAAGATTATATGCTACACAATTTAAGAAAGATCTTTTTTAAACAAAATTATTTTATTTGAAAGAAATGTAATTTTAGGGTGTTTTCAGCCTCTTTGCTGTTAAATGATACTAAGCCAAGGATGGTACAAAAGCAATGGCAAATCAGAAATGTTCACATCGGTTTAGTGAGATAGTATTTTAGCAACTGGAACATTGAGTAAGACTACAAGTTGCTGATTGTCGTTATTTTGACATTTTAATTTAAATTAAAGTATAATGAAGTATAGAGTAAAACATCCCTTAAAATTATTTATGGCGCGTAAACGTTTAGCGTCATCCAATATTTAAATACTAGGACAACAATATTAAGCGTAATAAAAATATGAAATGTTTATCCTCTTTTATAATTGTAGAAAATAAGAAGGAAATTGCAAAGCAAGAATAAAGAAGAAGATTTAATGCATCTCTTCAGACACAAAAGTGTTTGTGTCATTGAGTACACATCTCCGTCCAATTTCTCTGGGAGGCACAATAGCAAAGAACGGGGCCACAGGACGCGCTTTCGATTGCAGGAAGCCCCTCATCACTCAGGGGACATACATTTAGCGCAGGTGAAGGGGGCGGCGGGGGTGGCG
>BOPP01000199.1:1282298-1301919 GCA_017312745.1 Gryllus bimaculatus
CTTCGCGCGTCCTCGGCGTTCCGCGGACTGCGCATCGCACGCTGCATCTCGTGACTGCGCGCACGCAGCGGCGAGGGACACGCCCCTCCCCTCCCCGGAGGCCGGAAGCGGCGCAGACGGCGCACGCGCCTTCCGGTGCACTGCACGTCCTCCCACCCCCCGCACGCGCTCCGAACGCGCTGCACCGGGCCACGTGCGCACCTGCTGCCAACAGGCTGTGACCAAACTCGATGGCGGAATGTGTTTTCAGGAAGATTCTTGGCCATATTGAGGACCAACTCATTATTTTCGAACTACTGTATTTATTACACATTATTGTAATTCATCCATTGCAACGTTTCGAGGCAACACATTCTATAAATTTCTTTACATTTTATTAAAACACCATTAAAAGTTATCCAATTCAAGAAATCTCCATACACTCACCTTAGAAGTAATATACATGATTCACTCAGAAATGAGATTTAATGTTTTTTAAAACATCTCTTCGTTAAACACCGAAAATCGTAACGATCAAAAATCAGTCATGAATCTCACGATGGACTGGAGTGCCACTAATCACAAGAACTGCTTCGATGCCAACAGTCAAAGAGTAAAACGAGGAACAAACTTCTATTCCAAGGATTGTCAAACCAAAATTGTCAAAGATTAAATTTCATAGATGATAACAAACGTCCCTATTAACAAATTCATTCCTTAAAACTACTCAAAACACTATCATAAAACCTAGTAAAGTTATAACATTAAATTTTTGAGTTGCAAGAACTATTAGTTTTAATAAATAAATTTCTAAAAAATCTCCGATTTCTTCGTTTTTCTTTAGCTAACATTCTCACATTTAAAAATATTCATGGCCGGTACTCAATATGTGATTAGTCAGTGAATTTTGTTTATTCCTCATTCTCATTTCTTTTATGTTCAGCCAACCTCAACTTAAATTTTCTCTCAGTTTGTCCTATATACGTTTGGCTGATTGACGAACACTAAGTGTGATAACAGGTATATCTTTCTATCTGCTCAGCCGTATGCTTCATTTGTACATCTCATTTTTTCAAAGTTTTCTCTTCTATTAATTTTTCTTCTCATCTTCCACTCTTATTACCGGGAGAGGTGGTTCAGGGCATCAGCTGATGCAATTGTAATGCCTCTGACGAGGAGGTCCTAGGTTCGAGTCCCGACGGCTGCAGCATCTTCGGCACTACCTTGTCAGCTAGGTTTCATTCAGCCCCTGTGTGGAGGAGAATTCTAATAGACGGCTACTCTGACCGGTAGTTTCCCGTGTTTGTTTCGATCAACAGCAGGCGACTGCCGGAGCGGTACGCTAACACACGGGCCACGGACCGCGCGCGATTTCTCCCTTCTCTTCCTTGTTATATCCTCACCCCCCTACTTACATACACACTCACATACACTACACTAACACACATCCCAGTAGAGTATTCAGGAGCTTAGATCTTCTCCCAGCTGGGTCGGTGCTCCACTGGTGGGAGATACTTGGTTGCGGAAAATCCAGCTAGGCCACTGGAAAGTAGCCTCCGGATCTCACTATCCAGCGGGGGTGATCACCGCCACATCCTGAACGAAAACACGCACTACGTTTACAGGAATATTTAGCAGTTGACGCGTCCCGAATCACTAATTAATCAATCCACTCTTCATTTCCTTCCTCTTTCTTGTCCTTCCTTTCTTCCTATTATCCGTGTCTGTTATTCTCCAAATTCCCTGTGCTTTCTCTATTTCTTGCCCCCTCCCATTCTCTTCCTCCGTCACTTTCTTGTCCTTCCTCTATTATTTTCTTCCTTCTCTTTCTTTGCCTCCCTTTTCTTCTTTGCTTCCTTTTTTATTCTCCATCTCTTTCTTTACCTCTCTTTCATTCTTGTTCTCACTCTTTTCCCCTCCCTCCATTTCTTCTTCTTCCTCTCCTTTGTTGCGTCTTAACAATCTCTATATTAGTTTTCTTCTCCTTTTCCTCTTCTCTTTCTCTCGCTCTCTCCCCCCTTCGTTTCTTCATAATTCTTCCTTTCCTTCACAGCGACAATGTCATCCTGATTTAATCCAATTCATATCAGATGACAAGTATTTTAAATAGATTATTTTGCAGGGTTTTCAGAAAATATTTTAAAATCCATTTGAGGCACATTCATTTTTAAGTTTCTCATATGCACTGCCCTTTGTTTTGCTAGGTGTGAATGATGATATAATTTTAGTATTTTTTATTTGGGTTAATTACGTATTTTGTTTCATTTATGGATTATTTCTAAGTTTTTCAATTATGTTTCATTCATTAATACACTAAGAATATGTTTAATGTAAATTGATTCATGAAATGCTACAGAATTGCATATAACACGAACCAAAAGAGAAAACAAAAGCTATATAATTATGCAGACGACATGAAAGGAGAACATGTGTAAATGAGAAATACTCTACAGAAATAGATTTGAGGCGTTGTTTTGACGTAGTTGTTTTATTGGACAGATAGCTGCTTCGAGAAATCCTGCATTTAAATACTTATTTATATGCTCATTACTCCTTTCAAAATGAAAGTTCCGGAAAAAAGATTCTGCTCTTTATCTGAATGCAATTGGATTTATTTCTTGGTGCTGTTTCTTTATATGCCCCAAGGATATAATTGGCTATGGAACAAATGCCTTGAATTTAGGCAATTAGAATTCACTAATGAAAATAATTTGGTATTGCCATTGGTATGCTATTCATATATCCCTCAATAATGGTCATGAAAAGTCTTGGAGTTCAGAAGTTTTCTTGTTTTCGAGTAGATGAATTCTTTTGTTGAAAATGAAGGAAATAAAGTGCAAATTTTTGTTGTATTTTGAGTAACATTAAAAATCGTTGAAATTCCTGTTACACTACGTTACCGTTGAGTTATTAGTCCATAGATGCATGCACTTGCTAACAATGGAGGTACAGCACACTTGTGGATCCAGTATTATAAAACCACAACTATTCCAAAGACATTAGTGCAAGCTGAGAGGTGTTGAGATTGTCTGATACATTAGCAATGTATAAAAGATAAGCTTGTAAATTTTCATGCATGTGTTCACAACCTTTATTCAAAATCCCGCCCCTCAGACTTACAAGACGTGACTGAACTGGAAATGAAAATCGTAAATAATTAGTATGCTATTTTTTTGCACCGAAAGATGGCTCACAATCTGATGATGAGAAACATTTGCCCATGGAGGTGGTCCGTCAAGGCAACTAAACACACACGACGGAGTTCAATGAGTTCCGGAAGCTTAACGCCCGTCAGATTAACAGATAGCACACTGGCAAGATGGATTGCTTGGATGTCTACAACAGTAACATCATACATCAAGACGAGACGTTTTGTGAAATTTCATTTGCAACTCTGCACGTGGATGCCAGAAACGCAAGAATACAAATGATGATACCAAACTGTTGTGTGCCTGGTTTTATAGACATGATCCTGTAATATCCAATAGTTCTGGGGTAGTAGGTTATAGAATGATTAATTTTCACAAGTTGATGAAATTGGGAATTCATTCATTTGAAAGGTCACAGGTGGCACCTCAGGAAGTGTGAAGTTCGAAAAATCTGGTCTTGACTCTAAAAATATCTTAAGTAAAAATTCATGACTTTCTCGTCTAGGTAAAGCTGCAATATTTTTTTGAAGAATTGCGTTCTACCAGCAGTTTAATAAAGTTTGTAAGAAATATACCCAATAGAAGTCGTCCCCTGTATTTGATTACAAAGTATATGACGTAGGTGATATAGATATGCCTTGAACTATGTTTGATAATTGATAGATTGATTAATTATTCCGGGCGCGTCAACTGCTAAAATCATTAGTTTCGACTGTGTAGTGCATAATTTTATCATGGGAGGTGGCGGTGATTTCCTTCAACTGGATGGCGAGGTTCCGCGCCGACATACCCGTCGTTTTACAATATTTTCCCCACCTCTGTATCTCCGACCAGCGGGGCACCGCCCCTGCCGGGACCAGCACCAAGTTCACGACATGTCTTGTGTAGTACATGCAAGTGCAAGTGTGTGTAAGTAAGGGGTGATGGAAGGGCAAGAAAGAAGGAAATGTCGCATGCGGTCCATGGCCCATTTGTTAATGTACTGCTCCGGTATTCGCCTATTGATCGGAGAAACTAATAAGATGAGGGCAGGGCGTTGCCATGCTCGTGGGAATTACCAGGTTGATTAAAACCGCGTAATCTGACGTGTAGGTTGGTGCCGTATCTCACCGTCCAGTGAGAGAAAATCGCTGCTTTCTTTTGCGATAGAAAATGCACTACAATAACAAAGCTAATGTCTTTGGCATTTAAAGTGCCCGGAATCACTAATCAATCATTAAACGGAGTATCTCAAGGCAACATACGGTTTTTACTTGCATTCAGTCGCCTCAATACGACTATTTATTCTGTTTCCAGCTTTAAAGCTTCCAAAACTTCGTCAACTTTTGGGGACCGCAGAACTAGTTTGCTCGATCTCTAATGAACGGAGTCGGAGTTTGTAAACCGAGACTGTAACAGAGATTTATACTCAATCAAGCCCGTCATTTGTCTTGTCGGCTGTGTAATACATTTCAAAATTTTATTCGTAATACCTTAAAAAACAAATTCATATAAAAAAGGTTCTTACGTTCTTTGACGTGCGTTTTCATACGTGTATAGAGAGATTCCTCTAAGAAGGGACCGACTTGAAACGGCCACTGCTCGCGACATAGCTGCAAGTTATGTCCATGCACTTATTTTGTCAGTGCGTTCCTTTACATCCTAGATTAAGAGTCAACGGGATACTGTCCCACCAAAACAAAAAAAACTCATTTTTGATTGGCTTCATCATTATTTCTTTGAAATGTTATCGCCCTGCATGACGTTCATTTGTTTCCCGATCTGTCAAATTGGTCCCTTCTTAGAGTAATTTCATTATATATAACGCACAACTCCTTTTTTTGGAGTGTCCTTACCGGACGGCTGACTGTTAAATCCCAAACGAATCGTTAAGGGTGCTTTCCTTTCTGTTTGGTAGCATTACGTCGTTATAAAAGGATTACGAAAAAATAAGTTTTTTAATGACATGTTGTTTTTACTATATCCGTGGTGAACATTTTCACACTAATGGCTTTTGCACGCAATTATTTGCGAAGGATATTCATTTCAGGAAATTGTGAGGAAAAGGGAGAAAAATATAACATCAATTCACATTGACTGCTTCCAGTGAATTTCACAAATTTGACACGTGCACGAGGAAGGAAACTGATGAGCCACCGTCCGTGTTGTAGGAGATTAAACAGGTTATTTAGCCTTCGTTCTCAGATTAAGTTTGCTTTAAAACAACACTGGCGTGCGTTTGTTGTGAAAGTGACAAGATGATAGTAAAGCACAATTATTTTTACTTTCTCGCTTCCGCTTACGCCTTAGAGAGAAAGTTGTGTAATGCTGCGAGGAAAAGCGACAAATTTTCGGCAAAAAAAACTCTTATTTACAGGCCCTGGTAACGAATAACGGGTAAATTCAGTTGATAAATTTAGAAAAAATCTAAACGTGGTGCTGCAAGAATCCATGTTTTGTGGGTTCTCGATACCGGAATATCACTTTACGGCAAAACGTCTGTTCGTCTATCTGTGAACAATGCCAGCAGCTGAACCGTTCATTCGATTTTCTTTAAAGTTTCCCAATAGACCAGGCTGACGTCGCGGCTCTTTCAACTTGAAACCAATATTTAAATTTTGAAGGCTACTTTACATTAAGCTCCTGGGATATTTTCAAGATTTTCAAAAAATGGCTCCAACATTTTGGTTTAAATTCTGTTTTCAGATGGTGTGATGGACGTATAAGACAATAGAGCAAATGTCACGTTCATTGAAAATCCTGAGTTTTTGAAAATTGTAAGAATTCAAAACAATTTTCGGCGTCTTCCTAAAACTATAGTTTTGAAGATACAATTTTTGTTAAATGAAATGCGTATGTCATAACAGATCTTCAAATAAGTCCACGTTAAAGTTTTCAAAAATAGGAATATTTCGTGTGTGATTTCGTATCAAACAGACGCCCACATCGAATTTCTCGCGCTTCGTGAACGTAATTTGAGACGTGTTTGGAAGCCGTTGGATGCTACGTACACTATGTGATCAAAATTATTCGGACACGTGGCTGAAAAGGACCTACCAGTTCATGGCGTCCTCCATCGGTATTGCTGGACTTCATTAGGGTGTTGGCCCACACTTAGCTTTGATGACAGCTTCCACTCTCGTAGGCATACTTTCAATCAGGTGCTGGAAGATTTCTTGGGGAATGGCAGCCCATTTGTCACGGAGTGCTTCTCTGAGGAGAGCTATCGATGTATGTGGGTGAAGCCTGGCACGAAGTCAACGTTCCAAAACGTCCCAAAAGTGTTCGATAGGATTCAAGTCAGGACTCTGTGCAAGCCAGTCCATTACAGGGATGTTATTGTCGTGACGTACTGTATTATCGTGGGATGTTATACTCTGACACAGGCCGTCGCAATATGAACAGGTGCTTGATAGTGTTGAAAGATGCAATCGTTAATCCACAATAACTCTTCAACAGTGGGAAGCAAGAAGGTGTTTAAAACATCAACGAAGGCTTGTGCCGTGTTAGCGCCGCACAAAACAAGGTGTGCAAGCCCCCTCCAAGAAAAACACGACTACACCATAACACCATTGTGGTGGTGTCCGAATACTTTTGATCACATAGTGTACATGTCGATCATTTAAGTTAAATCTATTTGATTGCTATTGATCCTCTCAAATTCAAGAGTATAATGGTTTTAGATTGTGTGTGTTTCGATATTTTGTTAGGCTCCTGTTGGCACACTTACCTTTTTCTGTGTGGCGGAGGGAAGTTTATCAACAAAAGTAATAAATTTCACCAAAATTAATGTAAAGCTTGATAGGTGAGGGATATGTCCACGAGTTGATGAAAATAATTAAAATTGATTTCACAAGGGATCACACGATATTAAAAGAATGTCACCAGTTTTTCTTCACAAAAATCTTGTAAATTTTGTCTCATCACAGACAATATTGTTGTTACGTTCAAACTCATATAAGCATCATATATTGGAATATAACAATAATATATATCATTTAAATCATACCCGTCACAGTCATTACTGGATGGCGGTAAAAATTTTGTCAGCAATCACGCCGTCGAAATAACTCGAACACTTATAAAACATGACAAAAACCGCAAATGATGCGACACAGCACGTGACATCTGAATGTCGGCTGGTATCTCCCTAGACGCGCCCCTTGGAGTGGCCAGCGCGTCGGCCGCCTGTGGCAGACTGCATCGCCGGCTGGGCTCGAAGGCCGCCTCCTGCCCACCGGCGCCCACGGGCCGCGGCCTAAATATAATGCGCTGGGTGGAGCAGCGCGGGGGGGGGCGAGGCTGCACCACGGAGTCAGCAGAGGACTTCATGGGACGAGAAGGGATATGACGTGGCGTGGCCGCGTGAGCATTGACGGGAAGTTTACGGCGACTATGTGTTGGGCCTGAAGACGGGAGGGAGGACGGTGGGAAGACGGGAGGGAGGACGGGAGGGAGGACGGGAGGGAGGACGGGAGAGAGGACGGGAGGGAGGACGCCGGGACGAGAGGGATGGAGGAAGGGAGGGAGACGGAGTGAAGGACGGATGGGAGACGCGAGTGGACGGGGAAGGAAGGGGAGAGACGACGGGAGGGGGGCAGGAGGGTGGAAGGGGGGAAGACGGAGGGAGGACGGGGGAAGACGGGGGGGAGAACGGGAAAGAGAATGGGAAAAGAGTTGGGAAGAGGATGGGAGGGAGGACGGGAGGGAGAACGAGGAGAGAGGAGGGAGGGAGGACTGATGGGAATTGTCCGGGGACGAGTCCGAGTTCGTGCCGGAGACGTGCAGGGAATGGGCGGAGTGCAGGAAGGGACGTGCAGATGGTACGGGGAGAGCTGAGACACGGCTGGGAAAGGCCGAGGGGTGGGCAGAGAAGGCTGGGGCGAGTCGGAGGATGACCCAAGGACACGGGCTTAGGAGAGGGGACGGGGCAGGAAGACGGCATCAAGGACGGGAAGTGATGAGGTGAGAAGACCAGCACAGGACGGTGGGAATGCAGAGGAAGGAGAGGAAAGGTGGGTCACGGGCGGCAGAGCGTTACGGGCAGGGCGGGAGTGGCGAAGCGGGGGCGATTTGGGCGGGCGGGGGTCATTGCCGTGGTGGACGGGGCGGGTGAGAGGGTGGGTGGTTTGTGGGCGGCCAGGTGGGAGGGAGAAGGGGAAGGGCAAGCGGGCCGTCGCAGGATGGATCGGAGCGGGGAGGGCTGGCAGATGTGGCCGTGGCCGGGGCGGGGAGGAGCAGGAGTGGGACGTAGCGGGGCAGGGAGGGGAAAGCGCGGGGACAGGCCGGAGCGGAGCGAGGCTGAAGGCGGGTGGACCGGCGGCGTATCTGGAAGGGGCGAGGCGAAAGCGGGTCGGAGCGGAGGCCGGGACCGAGCGGCGCGGGGACGGGGAGAGGCGTCGCGGGCCAAGGCGGGGTGAGCGAGCGCGTACTGGCGCGTTGGGCAGGCGGTTGAAGAGATGGAGGCGGCGAGGGAAGAAGGGCGGGCGGGAAGGTGGGAAGGTGGGAGGCGAGTGAGGTAGGGCCAGAGAAGCCGCGAGGCCGACGGGCAAAAGTCGTCAAGATTTACGGCGAGACGCGCGTCGAAGGCGGCGGCGGAGACACGAGGGCGCGGTCAGCGAAGCGCATAGGTCGGGAGGAGGCGACACGGCCCGCATAGTGGAGCGCGCTGGGGGCAGAGAAGGCAGCAAACGACCAGCCAATGGCTGTCATCTCTGAATTGATGACACGGCGTGGTGCAGAATGGATTTAGGCGAAATTGTAACGTGAGTTACCATTGTCAGTTGCCTTCAAATAGCAACAGGGTGTTATGTTAAAAGACAGCGTGGGTTGTTGTTGTCACTTGCCTTTTGCTAACAACATGGTATAATAATAGCTGGTCCTAAATAAAGAAACAGAATGCTTTGCCAAGCATCGAGATAAGTTCGAAAGATTCGCAGATCCTCCACAATGTGGGTTTATACATGTTATCCTAGTAATATTAGCAGTTATAACTTCGAAGTGGTTAAAAAAGTAGTAAATTGTGAACTGTAACACAGAAGTTTTGTCAATGAATTGTTTGTTTGTTTTTTCGTCTTCAGAACGTGCTATATTTCTTAAAGAAGAAACTCAAAGGAAAGTCGATGATAATGTAACTGTGATGCTCTGAAGATTGCGACGTCACAAAATACATTTCGTGTGAAGCATAGGCGGTAAAATTGAAAAGATATCGAGAGAAGAGGAATATTATGAAGAATGATAACAGCATCAAGCGTAGGTTGGGGTCGAAAAACTGAATCTGTGGGCGCAAGAGGAAACAACTGAGAAGAGAAGTAGGATGGGAAGTGGTGAGGTTTCGTGCCAGTGGCGAGGAGGAGTTGGGGAAATCAGCCATCTCTTGCGGCAGAAAGCGTCACGAGTGGAGGGGCCAAGAACGATGGACAGTCTTACCTCAGATTCAGAATTTTTTTCTCCTCTAACGTAACTTTGATCTCGAAGTCCAAGGGTTCGACTTTCTTACGGTGGCGCATTTTCAAAACTATCTAAATAACTAGGTCGAATTCAGCCGCTGCCTGAAGGAGAATTCTCACAGACGATTGCTTTGAAGTTAGGTTACGGGATTTTCTCGGATCAGCATCAGGTGAATTCCGGAACAGCACTCAAACAACTGACCTTGACCACTACATATATTTCCTTCCTTTTCCCTTCCTCTCGTATTACACTCACACACACACACACACACACACACACACACACGTCAGCTGCAATGCCATAAGTGTAGTAAGTGTTTTTGTCAGTGGAGATGTCGGTCATCTTTTCTCTACATCCCACTCGGTACAAATTCGAAATTCCTGTCTTCCCACATGAATTAAAGTGTAGAACCTGTGAGTGTGCGAGTGAACGTGTGTTTGAGTGTGTGAAAAGGGGATAGGTGGGAATTAAAATCGTGCGCAGACCGTGATATGTTTGTTTCGCGACTGCTCCAGCATTCGCTTGGTATTGATAGGGATAATCACAAAACTCTCTTTCAGATAGCTGCTGACTTTGACCTACTTAGCTACAATAGTGCTCAGTAGAACTGCATCTCCTTTCTCGCTGTTGTAATCTGCAACATAATGCTGCAAATAACCCGCTTGGTTTGCGAAAAGTGAGTGAGTTATGAAGGTAATAGAATAAGAAACATCACATAATCAACATAAAAATATAATTTCTAATTTCTACTAATGTTTATTTAAACTTTTGGCAGAGCAGATTGGATTAGAAGAAACAGAATGCCCATGTTCTTTAGGTGTTGCGATTTTTTTGACCACTGTTGTATATAGCTCCCTTTGGGCCTAAGACCTCCCCGCCAGAGTGACCGCGAAGTCAGCGACAGCGCCCCGCAGCCAGCGACCGGGTGGGGAGGGCGCGGCCACTCGTAGAGCGCTTGCCAGCCAGAGGCCTGGTTGCGGCGGGGGCGTGGGAGGAGGCGTGGCCGGCGGCTCCGGGGCGCGGAGATCGCGCTGTCGCCCGCGCGCCGGGAGCCGCCCGCGCTCCCGGAATAGCAACTGCGCTCGCCGCCGCGGGAAGCCCCGCCAGCGGCCAATCAGACGCCATTCTTCGTGCAGCCTTCCTCCCGCATGTCGCTTCGCCGCGCCACTACCGTACAATACGATCATTTTTTTTGTAATACTGTATTGTTATTATCTTCTTAGCGTAACAATACAGAGGGACGAATATCAGAAATTTTTAACGGCAGATGTTTGTTGAAGAGTTTAAGAGTTCGCTGTCTAGTAAAGATAATCGAAACAATCGAATATGTGGGTGCAAGAGGAAATAACTGAGGAGAGACGTAGGCTGGGAAATGGTGAGGTTTCGTCGCAGTGGCGAGGAGACAATAGAAAAAAAAATCATGTCGAGCATCACAACAATGAAGTTTTAGGTAATGATATCATATGGAAAACATATTCCAAGAAATAAGGTTTAGTTATATATTTTTGTTATTTACGTTGGTAAACACACACTTAGACCCTTAGCATGCAACTACTGAAACAACGCTCTAAGAGCACGTACATAAAAACGGCCATTAAAATGCTCGAGAGTCCATTAAAATATTTTTGCGAGCATTCGGGTTTAGATTTAATACGTGCTTATAAATCGTAGGATAATTATGGCGTAGACAAAAAACACAATTTTTGGAAATAACATAAAATAAATTTATTTTTAGAAATATTTTGGCACAGATATACTGAAAGTAGAATCATAGCATAATCTCTTCGTTAATTCCTCGAATATTCCTTTTCGTTCGCCAATCACAAAAGAAATTATAATTTTTCGCATACGTGGTTACAGATTGAGAAGAGCTTGCAGCTTCTGCTTCCTCCTGAATATCATCTGCCACGAAAATATTTTCTGATACTTCAAAATTCCCGGAATTTTTTCCCAATCAGCAGAAAAATCATTCACCTGTGAGATCACAACAAGTACCACCAAATCTTGCAACAGAAAATCGAGTATGACAATTCTTAACTCATGAAAGTATTAAAATGGTATTTTGAATAAGCGATCAAATATAAATAACAAAAATATTGTATGTAACTCTATTAGGCTTTAAGAACAATTTTAGTGGCATTAATAACTATGCTTACAAGAAGATGGTATTACGAAATGCACTGAACGATACATGTCCAAAAACAGACTCTGTTGGTTATCTCATGGGTTTACATTCTTCAATCGCGTGTGTTGTTTGTTTTATATTCACCTAATAACGCCAATAATTATTAAAGAATTGATAATTACCGAGTCATGAAGAAAAGGGAAAGCCGATTTTTATTTATAAGTTTCAATTACTGATAATATCACAAAAGAATAATCAAAGTGTGTTGAAGAAAACAAGACTGCTCTATTACAAAGTCGGTGATAATTTAGACACCCCTCGCAACACTGCAGTTGTATCTCTGTATAATATCCTTCTACTTAGACTGAGGTTCGGTTGGTGTTTTCATTGCCTTATGTTCGTTTATTTGGCTTTAGGGTTTCGTTGTTACAGGGTCTGCTAATACTGTTTAATGTGAGTCGTTATGTTGTATATTTTATTGTTATTTATAATAAGGTGAATTTTGCATTTAAAATTGTCATTGTTAATAATTATGTTGCACCATATTGTTTATCCTGCCGGGACATCCAACATCGTTAAGAGTTGTCTGTTTGTCATAACTGAGCGACCATATGCGGGTCGGATCGGGGTCGTTGACTGGTTTGGGAAGTCACGTGTGTGCTTTGCTAATGCGTTGCAATGCTACATTCACCCACCACCGATCCCTTAGATATATTAAATTATTGTTAGGTGGTCCCTTAGAGCGGCCCTAAGGCCACATGTGGCGCTCCTACCTTCCACCGCTCGTAGGTTAAGTTGGCGAAAGAATTAGGCGAAGGAAAGTCCCAAAAACCCTACACAACATTGCTGATGATCAATTATTTATAAACGAAGTGTGGAAAGTAATCAACACGCAAACCTTCCAAGCAAACTCTAATTCTGCAAAAGAAGCGTGTGGAATTATAGTTGCGGCTGTTTACGAATCAAACGTACTTACAAACCCTTCGTACTCAAGAAAATAATTCTATGTATTTAAACTATTTTCTGTTTTTAAATTACGGATTTGTGGATCATTGCACTTCGAGCATTCGCGTTATTAAAACTTGTGTAAAATATTTATTAAAATGGTGTTTGATATTTTAAAGTGGATGGTTCGTTAGTCACAAATATTTGTTTCTTGGAGCTAAATCTCGAACGGACCAATGAGAGTAGATTCAGGTAATAGAAACACCAGGATATTTAGCAAGAATTCGCCAAAAATGTAATAATGTAAACAAAATCTTAAGATTAAAAACGTTATTAATTTGCATCATTCAATTTTTTTCGAAATATTGCATTTTTGACAGATTGTACATGCTTCCTTTTTTTCTAGACACTTTCTGAAGCAGTGTTTTTCTGCACTTCACATTAGTTAGCGTAAAAAAACATCACTTTAGTAAACTGTTTCGCGAGAATTGATTACAAATTGTAATGACAGAAAAAGAAATGGAAATTGGAATTTCCAACACCGAAAAAGATAATTAGATGAACATTTTAATCATATTAATGAAACAACAAGCATAATTAAAGGAACAAATTGTGGAGTACGTGATGACAAAAGAATATTTAAGAAGAAAACATGCTTAAAATATGAAGAATGGGAAAAGCGATTTGAGAATGCAGAGAAGATAGAACGGCTATGTTGGTTAAAATGGATAAGAACTGAATTGATGAGAGAGGAACTACTGAAACTGGAATACAAATTCAATTTAATTTAAGAAGGGATACTTGAAGAAAGAAATTGCATTCTAAGGCTTGTTATATATCCAAAAAATTGGATTTTCAGGAAATTTAATGGACTGTTTTTTTCTCTCACAAAACGTAATTCGATTGATTTAAGCTTTAAATGCTTCTTTTGAAGAAATTTGTTTTGACGATTGTTGTGGATGTTGTACCACTGTTCATTTCCCAAATTATTTAATTTTCAGACACATTAATACATTATCTTTCATACAACACCTTTGGTGGTCAATTAATTATTATGCCAGAGTCAACCAGATGATCGCGCTCTCCCTGTTCCCTAGTGTGTTAAATATCAATGCAGTTGGGTCTCATGGGCTAACGTATGTCTGTGCCGCCACTGAGTGGGGGGAGGGGGATTTGGGATTACTGGTAGGGCACGCGAAGGAGAGAAGAATGCGTAGGGAGGTTGTTAAAGACGTGGCGGAGGGGTGGTAGAGAAGAGAGGGGGACGGGACGGGGACGGGGCGCGCGGGAATGAAGGTAGGAGGCGGGGGGAGGGGGGTGTCGAGCGCGGCTCATAAAAGGCCTGGCCGGCTGAGCACGCTCTGATGGGGGCCATCGATCGGAAAGCGCCTGAGGTCAAAGGTCACAACTCAGCGTCGCGACCACGCACGTAGCAGTCACAGCCGTCGTCGTTGTCGCCGCCGCTGCCGCCAATGCCCTCCGTCCTCTAGAGCCACGCAAAGGCCACCGAAGGGCTACCGCGGCTGCACTCAGTGGATTCTCAATTCAATTCGGTTTGATTCAATTCAATGATGTCTTATTTTACGTGGCGAGACTCAGGCCATTAGTGCTGCTCTTCCGTCTGACCGCGCAAAATCCACTGCGCTCCTTTCACCATCTACCGAAAAATGGTACGAATCGGCCGTCGAAACAGGCTATTCAGAGGCTTCTTTTAGGAATGAGCATCTTTTACGTGCAATAAATCTACATTGGACAGCTAGTTCCCCCCCCCCGCAAAGGAAGGCGTACGAAGGCCTTTTTCGCCGTTAAAAATTCACGGCTTCAATCAGATTTGAACCCGAATTAAAAGCCCGATACGCTAACCACCGAAGCCTCGTCCTCCTAACCAAACGGAAAACCACTCTTCTGCCAAATACGCGTGGGTCGCGACGAAGTGAATGAGTGCTTCAAGTTTGCGGAGGCATCATCGTTGGTCATTAGACGCGTGGGTGTAAAGCATGTTATAACCGCGGCGTGAATCTCGCGTTCTTCCTGCTGAAACATGCTATTCGACGCCGTCCTATAAGTCGGTGTGCGAAGGTAGCCTCCACTTTAATTCTACTTTCTAAAACACTTCTCTCATTACTTGTATTTATCTTCAGTTTATTTTGTTTATTTATCTTTATTTACCTTCCCACGACAATTCGTATTATTTGTTCTTCATATTATTGTCTTTTTAATCAACATTGCCATTCTTTCTCAGCTTTACATATATCTTTTCTCTAACCCAGTGGGACACAGGAATAAGCTCTAGCGAGACGAGATAAGCTCGAAGGTACGGACATGTGATGTAGTGCAGTGCATGCAAGAGAGCGTGTGAGGCGGAAGGGACAACCGTGAAGGAGGAAAGATCTTGCGCACTCCGTGGCCAGGTTATTAGGACACTGCTCCAAAATTCCCGTAGTACTGAACGGAGAAACTCACTAAACTGCCAATTATAGTAATGAAAGGTACGGTCGGTAGAATTCTCTTCCAGACAATGACTGAATTTAACCTGGATCATTAGCTAGAAAGTAAAATCCACGGCCGGTTGTTCTCAAACCATAGTACCTACCGGTCAGAGACGTCTCAATTTGACAAACATATAAAGAAAATATATTAATGAAAAAGGATAGATTTAGTTCAATAGAAATTCTGCGGTAAGGGCTTAAAAATGGTAAGAAATTACTTGTAACGGTTTTCAAGAACTGCCATTATTGTAGGTCGTTTAAATATGCTTTGTGTAATTTTCTTTGAGCACGATTTGCATTATTTGCAGAGACCAGAGGGCGAAATATCACTATCAACTTGAAAATGTGTGAGCGGAACAAGTCAAATATTGTGTACAAAGTTGACATTCTTTGGTATTCTGACCTAGCCGAACTGGCTTATCTCGTGCAACGACGTGAACTGCCATGTAGTACACTCACATTCCACATGTGTTAATTATCCGCTTGTTTCAGCTGCTTATAAAAAAAACACTAGCTTCTGAGACGCCACCTACCATGGTTTCGTCACACTGCGTCGTTCTTCAGAAGAAAAGCGAAACGTTACTGCGGACAGTATAAATGTAACGTTATAAACAGCTACATTGCTCGTCTTCACGAAGTAATGAATTATTTTGAAAATAAACTCAAGTAACAAAATATAACATGATTTGGAATATTATTGCGTTATATATGAAAAAAATTAAAAATTGTACGATTAAAATGTTTCCTCGAAGTTTTCTACCACTGTGTAACCTACACAATTGACTCGGACTGTGTTTTAAATGGCAAATTAATAAACGTCCCACAAATTGGCTTGAATTTTGAATATTTTGTTTTCTTTTGAGCATCAGAAACGCTTTTGTGAACTATTTGTACATCTAAACATGGTAATGTTTACATTTTTCTCTGCATAAACCGAGCGCGCAGGTTCTGTTCTGTTGAAAACGGGATGTCGCGCTCTGTTTGCCATTCATTGCCCTTTCACGCCAACATAGCGGTGGCGTGTCAAAACATTTTGTTCGCTTTGGGCGTTTCCTTCGGACGACGCGACGTGTGTATCATAAATGTACAATGAAACGTAGATAATGCGAAGCTCTCAATATTTTGAGTCCCTCAACATCAGAAATCCCTGAACACCTCGAATTTCTAAAACCTCGAATTCTTTATTATATTGTATCCGTCAACATTTCAAACCCCTCATTATTTCTACTCACGAAACATTTTAATTCTTCAACATTTTGAATCTATCAACATTTCCTATTCTTTAATACTTGCAACCTTCAATATCTTTTATCGTGATATTTTGAGTTATTAAAATGAATGTTACTAATAATATGATTATTTACAACACATTTACTATATTATAGTTTAAATACAACATTTTAATTACAATATACAGTAAAACCTAAGTCGGATCCTGATGGTACCATCCGTCATGACAGGTTTCCATCTCAAAAATTCACTATATAACTTACGTAACGTTTTTTCAATATAATTTTGTTAGCGCAAGAAAATAATGAAAATATTCCAGGAAATAAAAAAGCGACAGAAGAATAGAGAAAATAAAAGAGAAGCATTTATCCAGTACTTTAGAAATAAATAAAGCGTATTTACAATGTGCTTCGGTAGAAAGACAAGACAGATTTCCCTGTGTTCCGTTACCGGCTGAAGAAAACTTAGTGACGCTTTTGAGAATTGAACAGGATGCGGACGAGCAACTTTAAGGATTTGGAGGGGTAGCGAAGAAGTCTCGAAAATGAGAGCAAGGCGCGAGAAAGCGAAACAGTCGAAGGGTGGACCCAACAGCAGGTGTAAGAGGAGAAAGTAATGCTACGCTCTATTGTCTCAGGACGTGACCGTTCGCGCAGTGTCATTCCAACGATAGAGCTTAAAATTTTAAAATAAAATTACTTTTTAACCTGGTAATAATCACTTTACGTTCTCTAAAAATAATTATCTCTTCGCGTTAGACAGGTTTCGGGTTTATAGATGTCATTTTCACGCATAAAATAGTTCCGTTCTGATATTTTTGCGGGGATGGCAGATTTCCGTTTTAGAGAAGTTCCACATTAGACAGATTTCACTGTAATAATCGTCTGCTCAAATAAATAATGCATTTCAGCGTCTAGTTGCATATTACAAACAATTATTAAGTTTAGCAAAACATTTAATTGATTTCCACTAAACTCAATATTAATTTCCACTAAGATTAGCAAACATTTTTCTTACGTCAACACACTCTTTTATTACGATCCCTAAGAGTATTTTGTTTCAACAGATGAATAAATTTCGTTTTATGAACTCACAGTAAACAATATGAGTTTAAAATATAATTGTTAGTGTGGCAGTTTTTCCTCTTCCATTCCTTGAAAAAAATTCATTCCATAAATCATTTAATTTTATTGAATAGCTTCCTTTGAAAACGCGATTTCATTGAGAAGCAAAATCGCGTTGGTCCACCGAGAGCGCATTAGCTCCACAGCAGCCGCTAAATGTTGATTTCCAGTGAAAGGCCGACTGGAGTTTAGGACTCTTCTCTTCATACAAATTTTCTCAGAATAAGTGTTGCAAATTTTTAGAGCATGTCCAGGATAAAGGTAAAGATATCGTGTTCCATATACATGTGATGGGAACTTTTATTCAGCAAGGCGACAAAAGTTATTTATACCCCTGATTTATTAGCAAATTATTAGTGTTGCCCTGTATTGGATATAATTTTAACATAAACATCGATCTCAGAAAGTACACCTATGCACTGGCACGAAGGAACATTATTTCCTTATCTCCCTAATGCTTTGCCAATTGAGCTCGAGATTCCGCAAGTTCGACCAAGTCCTTATCCTCTTTCTCTTATACAAAAAAGATATGCCACAGCTCTTTAGAAACGAATGAACAGTTCTCTTTGTTGATGAAAGAACTGTTCTTCGCAAAAAGAAACTTCATTCACTATTTTTGGACTCTGTTTCTACATTATTGGAGAATCAAGAAGACAAAATGGAGATTATTCAAATGTTTAGGAATCAGTTATTAGGTAACTCCTGTGATGTAACACGCTTTGTTATTCAGTCATCAAATTTTATTGATTAAATCAAATACTTTTATTCATTTGCACAGTGGGGTGAAATAAAAAGTAATAATGCCACGAGTTCATATTTCGGAGTACAAAAATGTGCATAGAGCACTATCTGCACGATGTGTGAATCAACTCAAGATAAAGATGAATAAATATGATTATATGATGTGTTTAAATGAGTTTCCTATTGTCTCGGAAACAACCACCGAAACCAAATATGTTCTCCTTTATACGTCATACACAGTTTCTACGTTTTTAGACGAAAATAAATGAAATAAAATGAAACCGGGTTTAATTTATTTTAATTATTGGTACTGAAATTGAGACTCTGCTA
The DNA here is from genome assembly GCA_017312745.1 of Gryllus bimaculatus. Classification (NCBI taxonomy): domain Eukaryota; kingdom Metazoa; phylum Arthropoda; class Insecta; order Orthoptera; family Gryllidae; genus Gryllus; species Gryllus bimaculatus. Next base: position 1,300,840 of record BOPP01000199.1, read on the forward strand.
TCAAAATTTGTTTACACGCTCGTTAGAAAGACAATATACAAATGACATGATATTTGAAATAGTGTTTAAGTATACACATTTAAGCATACACGATCCAAAAAAAAGCCATTAATGCAGTAATGAAATAAAATTGTGTGTATGCAATGAAATATTTTAAAAATAAAATACTCAACACAGTCACAAAATCCGTTGAAGGAAAAAGAGCAAAAAGGAGATAAAAATAATGTGTCTAAACTTTGGGCATTTCCGTTGCTCCAGTTTTGTAAGCACCAATATATTTAACGAAGTGTTCACGGAAGACTATTAGTTGTAAACTCAAATGAAACTGCAGCAAGGGATGATACCTTCAGATCCAGCACCAATCGAGCCATTGCCGTCTATTGCAGAGAGCAATACTGTCCACAATTTGCGGACGAACTCAATTTATCTACGTTAGTACCATCTAAGCGACGAAGCAGTCTGTAGAAAGAAGAGCTACGACTTTTCTTTCACACACTGCTCCAATTGGAACTCTCAAACTTTTCGAATGCACCTTGAACCTCTCGGTAATTGATCGTGTTGAACTGGACGTGAAGAGACTAAGCAGGAGTTTCTCGAAATAAAAAAGAAGTACCGATTCTTAGCACTATATCACTTCCGCGAAATGTTTCACCGTGTGAAAGTTTGTCCTGAAAATGAACGAAGAGCGATAATCGCATCGCAAACAATAAGCAAACAAACTTATCGGAATGTTTTAAGCAAATAATTCGTTTATACATTCTGTTTTGTCTAATGGGATGGGCGTTGGTTAACGCCAACGAGCTACAATACACTACATAGAGCGGCTGATCCTACGTATTCAGCGTTGGTGTACGCTCACCTGACTTGGGGTCACCATGCTTTTTGCAGTCGAAACATGAGAGATGTCTGATGGTGACGTGTAGAACTGTTGTACTGAATCGACGTGTTGTTAGCATCACATCTTATTTCTGTATTGTTGTCTTTTCGTTTATCTGTATTTAAATTATATTAGTGGTTAGAATAATAATATTCACTATGACTTCAGTGTGTTCGGCATTTAACTTTAAAAATAGAAGTCAT
>BOPP01000199.1:1301944-1326949 GCA_017312745.1 Gryllus bimaculatus
GTAGTCAGTTAAACGAACTGGACGCCACGAGCGCCGGGTGGTAATATTGCCGAAGCAGGGGGCCGCTAGTGCCGGAGTGAAAGATATAGACGGACAAGCCGCGGCGCAGTGCGGCGATGGGCTGTAATTGCCCAAACCAAATGTGTTGGTGAACATTACAATAGGTGGAACTGATTATCAGCTATTGAGTGCGGAGATTAGAGGTGCTAAAATAGAGTATCAATATTAGAGAGAACAGAATGTGCGAACCAAGGACCGGATTCGTGAAAAACATTAACAGTAGGAATTTAAGTACCAGTTAAGGCACGCATTTCATATCCGCCTGGACGTAATGCTGAAGCCAGCGGGCCGCACCGTCGCGAACAATCGTGTGGGGATTGAGGAAAAACGGCTGTACATATCAGGGGCTGCCGACGGGACGCCGCTTGCGTGTTGGGGGCCAGAACACGGAACCAACCGCCGAAGATCGGCTTCCCGGACAAACTTCGGGACGAGCGGAGTTTGCCGACGCGCGCCGGCCGCCGTGCCCACAGGTGGGCCACGCTCGCCTCCAGTCAGCGGTGGACATCGGAAGCTTCAAAAGGTAGCGTTACTCCGTGACGAACTATTTAAAAGGCCTGTGCGCACCTGCCGAATTGTGTAAAAACTTAATTGTATATAGTGTGTTAATTATTAAACCTCCAATGCCACAATTGAATTCTTTTAAATACTCTTCTAATGCAGCGTCAATTCCCCTGAGACCCATTCACGAAAATGTACCGTCCTGTAGATCTATTTTATTTCGTCGGTGAAAGTACGTTTCCCAGTACGTACCAATATATATATATATTCATATAATATATATATATATATATATATATATATTTTAAACTTGCTGTCCTATTTGTGATTTGTTTATTTGTTTCTTGATGCAATAACATTCAGTTTCAGACATTATACTAACTACAATAACATTTCAATAGCTTCCATTCTTATGACAATATTCAATGCAGGAAAAAATGTATTTTTAAAGTTACTTGATTCTTTCTCCATACATATTTTGATTTCGTCTTTAAATGATTGGTTTTGGTCGTGAAACACAGAGTATGAGGACTTATGTCACGCGCTGCTCTTCCCCATCCGTCTTTAATCAGCGCCAATCGAAAAACTTCACTACTCTATTTCTCTGGAAGGCGCTGCAAAGAACTTGGCTTCGATTTGTTACAAAGATGGCGGCGCTTCAGCCACTCCATGTAGTATATTTGACCTCGTTGGTTCACGCAGAGTGCCCCGTGGCATCATGGGGTCGACGTAGGGGCCGTGACAAGAGCGGCAGGAACACGGACGTGACCATAAGTAGAGAGACAAGGGCAGGGCAAAGAGGGATGAGAGTGATACTTATGTAAGAAAAATAGAAAATTTGTAAAATAAAAATTCATTATAACGTTAAAAATTTCTCTGTGTAGTGTGCGCCTAACATCTCACAGCCGATCAGGTCTTAATTTGTATTCAGGGTGACTAAAAAAATGTTCTATCTCAACAGAGTTAATTGTACATTTTAATTCACCACATTGGAGTTTTATTCGAATTATAAAGTGCATTCGTAGTATATACAATTTGGTTCACGAAAAGTCAGTGCTCAACCGAATAGTGATACTGAAAAGCTAGTGATGCACCCTCGAGGGAGGGTTAAGGAACATAATCCCCCAAATCCAACGCGATGAAACACTTATCTTTAAGAAATATTTGTTAATTTTTGATCGAGTTATGAATGTGTTATTTAAAACGTGAACAAAAACGTGGTTGAAATTATTTCTGCTTCACAGCAACTCATCCTTAATTCGCAGGTTCTATGCAGTTTCCATACAGAAGGAGTGGGAGTGGATAAATTGGACAATCTTTGGCCAAGATATGGTGGCCATAGATACGCAGTAGCATTATATTGCTTTGTATGAAAAATGCTTTCATAACATATACTGCAAATGCGTATTGAAGTGTTCCATTTTAACTTATAAATATTTTTAAATATAACTTATTATGCAGTAACAGGTAAAATATGTATAAAATGTACAATCGTCTAGTTCATTCAAAATGACTTCTCAACTCTAAAAAATGTTATTGAGTGGTGTTGTATTGTTCCTGTAAAAACATGTAATTACATGAAAAGCAGTGCCCTATTCATTTCATAGACTTTCAAATGAAACAGGTGAATAACAAAACCTGGTGTATGAGAGAAAAATTGCTTTCGCCCCATGTAATCAATTCTACTGATTTCGGTCGTTTATTTTGTGAATGGGCGGCCTAGAAAAGAATAAACAAAATATCAGAAATGCCAAGAAAAATACACGAAAATGAGAGATGGAAGCTGAAAGACACACGTCGTATTTACGCTTAAAGTTTCAACACGAGTTACTTTGAAAGAACAAGTCTAACCAGTGGGCATATGCAGAAAGAAACTTTACAGCTTCTCTCGCGGAGACGTAATAAACGAACATGGACGCTCAGAGCAAACTTTTAAACTTCTGCCGGCTTCTCTTCTTCCTCAACCCACATCGCCTGCCGCTTGGCGCGGAAGGCCAGCCTCCTGCAGTGAGCCTGCAGTCGCAACGAAATCTTGCAACGCGGGGGGGAGGGGGATGCTAGCAGAGTTAGGTTAAGAGCCCGCGAATCCCTCCACTAAAAATCCAAAGATGTATATCTATTACTAATTTCTAATTCGCGTAGTTTTTGAAATAAACTATATAACAAATTTCCAATGCATACAGAAATTGAAAAAAAATAATGCAGTCTCTGACCCTGTGAACTTGTTTTGCGTGGTTCTGTTCTACAGCATTTTTCTGACTGTTGGACACTAGGTTTCGCCTCTTATCATTCTTTGATTTATTTATGCTTCATTTTGCACTTCCTTCTTGACGAAAGCGAATTATACTTCGCAGTTCTACTCGCAATACTTGGCGGGAGCGTCAACCGCATCTCCATCTTCACAACCTTACAGCTCAGTTCAAATTGACGAAATGGTGTCGGTAATGACAGGCGTTATAGGAAACGAGATGCGCAGTTCACCACTGAACATCACCAAATCCTACTAGTTGTCTGGCCATTTAATGTCTCCGTCAGAGAGAGAATAAATAAAGACTACGTATTTCGACAATAAAGGATTCATGAAAACCGTTTCCTTATAAATGTAACTCATATACCACCCTTGCAGCCACTCTAAGGACAACGGATCACTAAAAAATCAGACAATTGTGAATATAATGTGTACATTAATATATAGAGACAAAATTTTAGATCGATTAAAATGAAATGTAAATGTTCTCTATAATATTACATATCTCGTAATCTTAGTCAAATGTATTTATTTCAAACTAGCTGTGGTGACCTCGTCGCCACAAGTAAAGGTTGAGGCAGCTGCAACGGCTGGAGGGGTGCAAAAAGGAGTGTGGAGAAGAAGGGGGAATATCTTCTAGCTATCACATTATGAATCCATCACACTTTCTGTACCTTAGGAACCCCCAAACTCAATTTTATTGCTCTTCTCGCAGACAATATATAATCAATACATGTGTATAAGTAAAGTCAAACATGCCGCTAATATTATTATATCCGTGTTTTCATATCCGAAGGCCCATCAGAAGAAAGGAAACTGAAATGGAGCAAGCAGAAGTGGTTCCATATCAGTAGTTACGTGAATGTCCCCATATTGGCCATTGCCGCGTCCTAGGTGTCTCCCGGACAGATAAGAAGATAATGCTTTGCAAGGGTCTTATTTAGTTACTTTTACTAGAAATTGTCTATTTTATGCCACGTGTCGGATACTTAGGAGACAACGTTTTATTCTTTTTTTGTTTGTTTGTTATTTAAGGTCGCATCAATTTCTAGGTCATTAGCGACCACTATTGTTTGAAGCTGTATGGTAACTATGAGTATGATACGATATTATGACAGAAGTGTGAAAGGACGAACACAATACAACCATGCTCAAGGTGGGACTTAAGCCCGCGCTCCTTCGGTCCGAGATTGCTACGGCACTACAGCCTTAGCGATTTCGGTCACCGAATTGTCTTTTTTGTAATGTATTTAAATAATTTTAGGACAAGTGCACAAATTCTGAAAAATGAAACAGTTTAACGAAATTTTATTTTGCCTTTTTTATATTTTTTGATGTGAATGTATTTATTTATATTTACTACCTTTTTAAATGTAGTTAAAACAGCTGTTATATAAAGTGTGTAAAGTTTCCTCTTATTTCGCGGCGAGATTGATATTATTCAATCGAAACCACGAAAAACGTGCATACACACGCACACAAAATGAACTTTTTTCTGAAATTGTATAAAAATGTAATACAAAATGTTTTGTAAATTTGAATTGATGAAAGAAGCCTGATACCCGGAATATATAGAAATGCATCTTATAGGGCCATGACTAGAGTATTTTAAATCCAGGCAAAAAAAGTTTTCACGGTAACAAGTTAGTGGTCTTCGCAATAAATTTTTTAATGGGTATTAAAAAATAACGAACTTTACGTACGGCTAGTGATGCACAGAAGTTGCCTTTTTATGCAGTTGTATAAATAATAATTATATCTACTTGTTTTGGTTAAAGATCATCATGAAACCTTGAAATGGTTTTAAGCTTTAGGTGCCCTATTTCTAAAACATTAAATTGACCTATTCCTAATAGTTGCATATCGGTAATGAATATCCATTTTGTTGTATACAATGAATTTTCACTTGGGAAGCCATCACACTTTCTATATCTTAGGAGGCCCGAAACTCCATTTTATAGCTCTTCTTCTCGCGAAAAAATAATTAAAAGGTGGGTCTTTGGTAAGTGCTAAGATCAGATTCCAGATTCCCAAACACCCTCTTGATACTAGAGAGAAGTCGATACTTGACTTTCCAAATTGACATTGTACCCTACTAGATGTTCTTCCAGGAAGGTGATATAAGTAAGGCTTCGTTAATTAAAATGTGACGTCATATCCGTGTTTTCATATCCGGAGGCACATCAGAAGAAACGAAGTTGAAATGGAGTGAGCAGGCGAGATACCGTATCAGTTATTACACGATTCCAAAAATCTCTCCCGCTTCAATTTCTTGGAAGATTGAGATCACACTCAGGGTTCGGCGTACGGCCTTTTACAACGTCAATATTAATTTTAATTACAGAAACTCCGGAACACTTCACTGGTACAATTCTTCTGAAAATGGTCCCTTAATATTAGTAAATGGCAAAAATTGTTATTAAGGAGCTGGTCAGTGCTCAAAGAGAAGGGTGGTTTGTTAACTTGGGCACGATTTACATACAAAAATGCGATTCCGTGTTCGTTTCCATACAAAAATCCCGTTAAGAGAGGTAGTCGCTTAATGTAGGTGGTCTTTCAGGAAGGTTTCATTGCATGAAAAATCCATGACCAATCAGACTATTATCTGGTAAGTCATCTGAGCGTTCTATTTTGACACTTCTTGATGCTCATCCTGATTTAGGGACGTGGTCATTGAGGAACACGTACAATGATTTACATTTATTTCACAAATAGATTGGAGGAACGTGTGGTTGAGCCGTTTTTCTCCAGGTTATTTCTATCATTCCACCAAATAATGTTCGCTTGGTAGGTATAAATATATTTTGTTCCTGGAATACAAGGAAATTACATTTTAAAACTTCCTTTGTGAGCAGCACTGTATACGTGTTTAATTATGTTATAAAAATTTAGTTCATTACAAGTTTAATTAAATGCACAATGAAAGGAAACGCCGCGAGGTCTTAGAAATCCAGTATTTATAGCCTAGCCGTTTACATCCGTTTGAACATCTACCTCATATGCATGCATATTTTCACATGCTTTTCGACATGATTTGTATCAATTTTTACAACAATTTTTCTACTTCCATTGTATAATTCTGTCATTTGATGGCTGCAACCCGTTGCATAATGATAATTATTACTATACACATTTCTTTATGATACAAGTTCTTGAGCAATCACAAAGAAGTTACCAAATTGACAATTAATCATTGAGAATCGGTCTAGTATATGTTTCTTACGATTATTCATATTAAAATAGAATTTTATATTATATCAAGCTTGTCAGTTTTAATTTATTTAATTATTATTGGCAATTTTTCACGTGGAAAAATTATTTAAAATTAATTGCACCGTAATTTCACTTTGATTCTATTTGTGTAGCACAGTGGTAAGTCAATGCCACCTGCAGCAGAGTAGGGTAGGGATCTGTTTGCTAGTTGGCTTTGGCTTCATCATGCATGTCAACTGCCACGAAACAATTCAATGTAAAACTTTAACTTGTAAAAGTTACCATACGTCTTAGGAAAGTACCGTATGAAACTCCATGTTTTGGGTATTAATACACTTGTAGGAAATTTACGGTTCTCGCTCGTTTCTTGATTGAATAGTAATATCACATTCGTGTATTATTGCACATCACTGCATCATCGTTTCATAATGTATAGTTAGTGGTGATATCGTAACAATGTGTATCACCAGCGGAAACAATCTATAAGTATCAACTACATGCACTGAACAGACTCATTGAGACATTAACAGCTGCCCCTCCAGTCCATGTCGCTGGCTATTTTTTCGATACTCCGCAGATGGAAGAGGTCTTAGACGATGATCAACTCTTTTAGAACCTATCCGAAAAATCGTCCACTGATCTGAACGGATCATAAAAAAATTGTACAATTTTAGAAGAGCGCTACTCCTGGCACCTGGTAACAACTCAGTACTCTACTCACCACCAAAATGTGATCCTTTACACGTTTTTTCTTGCTAGGATACGTTAGATTAGTTTGTATAATTTGTATTTTGCTACCACAACTATCGACCCGTTCAAGTTAATGATCGCCTGGGACAACCAAAGGCCGGCGAACGCTCCCAGATGTTCAATAGTTGAGGGTGGCGAGTGATCCTGTTATTCTTTCTTCTTGTTAAGCTGGGTACGCTGTTGGGTGTGAGTGCTACCAAGCAAACCCCATGTCCTTACTCGTAGATGGAGAACGTGCTCATTATGAATGGAGCGCGCCACCAGCACTGATTTTAACCCGTAACTGGTGAGGTGAGTTTTTTTCTCACGAAACTGATGACGGGGGACTACACACACCCTAAGCCAAAACTTTTCTTTAAAGTGTTGAAATAACAAAAATGTCTGTTTTGATGAAATGAGCAAGAAATTTTATGAATTATCATTAGTATAGGTACAAAATAAATTAAACAAGATGCACCGTTACTTATCAAATTAAAAAAAATATTTTAATGCCTACATGAATCACTAAAAAAGCACTCCTCCAATTATATTTTGAACTAATACACAGCCTAATTATAAAATTGTCTTTTGACGACCAATTAATCACAACATATAAATACAGCACAACCTCCATTTTAAGTCACTTTCCACAATCCTTCATTCACTGCAATTTCCGCAAATACGCTCTCCCCCTCTTCACCACTGAATTCGCTCTCTTCAGCTTGTTAATTGGTCTTGGACCCATTCCTCAAATCCTGGGTCATCTCCCCTAATTCCTCGAAGTATCTGCCGAAATCAGGTTTGTGAAATTAAAAAAAAAACACTGAATAAATAATTACCTAATCAATGAGGTGTAGATTAATTATACGTCAGGCGCTAGAATAAATAAAATAACACGTTTCTGCACATCAACAATATGATCACCGCTAGGTTTTCAGACTTTCTGAGAGGTACCCAGAAGCAGAGTCTCCCGAGGCACATCACCAGTTACGGGTTAAGCAAGAACACTATACAGCACTAACCTTCGATTCTTTGGAATAAAAGATGTTAAATTCAAAAGGTATGATTGCAACCGTGTAGAAATGAGTTTTCTGTGAATTAAGCAGGTGTCGTGGTTAGGTCATAGTTTTTGCTGTATTTAATGGATTTTTGTGTTGCTCTAAATTACGTGAGTGCATTTCATTAATTCGATTCGAACAAATGCAGAAGAACAGAAAAAATTCTAAACTTCTTTTACATGCACGGAAAAAAGTGTTAATCTTGATAATGTAGAGAAGCATCTAATTTAACTTTACAGTTGACATAAACGAACCAGATTAATGAAAAGTCTCTTTTAATTGAAGGCGCCTTTTGGAACAAACGAAAAAAAATAATAGTGTTGCCAAACAGAACGTATGAGATCTATTTAAAGCAAAGGCATTTCATACTTTCTATCATTTTTTTCTTAAGAAAGTGACATCACGATAAGTGTTAACAGACGAGATTGATAACTCTAATAACGAACTCTGGTGGTGATAAACTTCAATTCAATTCGTAATGACCACGCAGATTTTGCTATGCTCCACACTATGTAGCGGAAAATAAGATATCAATCGGGCGACGAAACAGGCGATTTAAATTTATTTCAGACGCTTCTTTCAGGTTGAGGATCTTTTACAAGCACAAAATCTACAACATTGGACAGTCAGCTTTACTTCCCCTCCGAAGAACGGTGTACAAAGGATTTTCTCACCTTTAAAAGTCCTCGACTTTGATCGAATTCGAACTCAGAAACTTGCGTAAAACAGCCCAATACCCTAATCGTTATACCACCGATGCTGCTACACTTTGGCCATCACATCTTTTCACAAACTTTAACAGCAACTGTTATTTTCCTTTCATTAGTGTCAACCGCTAAAAATTAATTCCATTCACTGTCAAATTAATATTTTCCATTTTATTGCATATGAAAAACTTGGAGGGATCTGAAGAATCCAGGTATTAGAAAATTGTACGGGATTGGCGAACGTTAAAAAATTAATCCATTTTAAACGTTTCTATTTCAACAGTCTACGCTGTTCAATATTATCAGATTTTTCTATAGTTATCGATGATATTAGGTCATTGTTACACCTCCTTTCTTATAAAATAGTTCTTTTTAATTCATTCGCGAACGTTCTTCTCAACGGGACTCGCGGCCTGAGAAATATAGACCGTTGTTCTGCATTTCGATTTTTACCTTTGATCTCTGCTCGTATCGTCTACTACACAGACTGGAAGCAAAAAGGGTTTTACGTTTCTTTTCCTTCTTTTTGGAAGAAGATTTTGTCATGTTCCATTTGTCTGGATATCCTTACAAATGGGATAAATTTCTCAAAAAAGTGAGTCGAGAAGAACTTTTTCTCAGCGTTAAAGGCACATTTGAGTTCAAAAGATAAAGAAAAATGTATTTTTTATACTTTGCGTTTTTGCCACAATAAAAGATACTTTAGAGTTGAAAAAACTTTACTATGTTGTCGGACGTAACTAAATGCCTAGTGATGAAGTAACTAAATGGTCTTTGATTTGAACTCGCCAGAGACTTTCATAGAATAGTGGTGCATCAACATCACACACTTTCTTCCATAACATTACAATAATGATCGGGTGACAGAATTAATTATTTAAAAACAGATTTGTTTTGCTGAATAACTCATTTTTGAAACTCTACCTTCTTTTCTTTAAATACGTGTTTCTACTACTATGTAAGGTACAAATTCTCTATTCATTGACAAATTTGGACTTATGCAAGGAAAAATATAACAAATTCTAGACCATTATTATTGCTACAAAAATTAATATTTTTCTAAAGTGCTAATAATAGAAAGGACTACTTTAAAATTAATCTTACAAATGAATTACTTTTAAATGCGTGTATTCATTTACATTAAAATAATTTTAGAGATACTACTTTTCATACAATAGTTTTACTTTCACAGAAGGTGGTTTGATTAATATAAAATTGAACTATGATTTTTTTAAACATTGTTCAAAATAGGAATATGTAATTACGGTTATCTTAACAGGAGAAAACGAATTTCTCGAAAATTAAAATTAAAAAAATTAAATAATAGTCTTGTTAAGAAAAAATCAATATTTCATATGAACGGCAAGTTTTTGTTTCTTGTCTTTCACTTTAAACAAACCATACACCTCTCTAATACGCTATTCTATTAAGATCAGAGTTAAAGTTTAAGTCTTCTATTTCGAATTCTTCCACGAACTTTAATGAATACGTATCACTGGCGTGGGGTCCGGGGCGAAGTTCTTATGAAGTCCCCGTTCGTGCCTGGGAAATGATGTCCTGTACTTAGTAACTCGCTGGGAAGGTCAGCCCGAGAGAAATAAAGCATGAAAAAGTTTAAGGGCTTGCGGAAACAAATGAGAGCATTAGGGGGCAATGTGGGGCAAATTCTTCTTGCAGCCGCGAGCGAGCGCGGGGCGTGGCGTGGCGGGGCGGGGCGGAACCCAGCGCCGGGGAGGGGGAGGGGGGACCAGGAATTGGTGAGGTTCGGACTGGGTTGGAGGCGATGAGAGGGGTTCAGGGCTCGAATACAGCCTGGTGGTTGCGAGGAAGTGGAGCAAGGAAGTCAGGGCAAGGAAAGGTGAAGCAGGGAGCCACACCAATATTCAATTGAAAATTCGAATAAAATACTGTATCAAGACATGAAATATTTTGTATAGTTTTGAAAAATAAATTAAATTAAAATGCCTAGATAAGGATTTCAAGTATCATCACATACTTCGGTTATTTTCACACTAAAATATGTCGATAATACGCCTAAATCTTTTGAACTTTTTTTTTCTAAAAATCTACTGATATATTAAAATATTTACGAATTATAATGATTGAAAATGCAGATTAAAATATGAGCAATATGTAGCAAAGTAAAAAACTAAAAGTTGAAAAACAAAAATGTTCAGAAATTATAACGTTTTTACATTATATTTACGGTGCGAAAAATATTATCTGTTTTGTTTTTTAATATACCCCTATCAAATTCATTGACATACTCATAACAATACATTCTAGGCTATCCGGGATGAGCCGCGTCTCGGTCAATTGTACTGACGTTTCGGCCATCTTGCTGTAGCCTTCTTCAGAGCTATACTGCCGGACCCGGGTCGCGGCTCATCCCGAATAGCCAAGAATATATTGACTCCGGCCGCGGAAGCCTACGAACGCCTAGTCATGACAACTTCTGTACTCACGATAACTGTACGTATGAGATGGGTCGCTCACCTGAAACAAAGGAAGAGGTAATGCATTATTTTCATTTCTTCGTACATTCAGAATTAAAAGACTTAATTCGTTTGTAACAAATAATGTACATCAGCATCCAGGTCAATAGCCCCCATCTCGATCAGGTTTTTGTCCAGTTTCTCTGATCCATTGAGCAAATGTTGAGATTGCCCCTTGTTTTGCTTCTGAAGGTAAATGTAGCTTCACTATGCGCATGTTTTGTTGAACTCTCATTTTGCTTGCAATGATAAGGGTAGAGGTAAGGGCGAGTTGCTATGCAGAAAAATCATACTTGCAATTCGTGTACCAATGCGAATAAGTATTCTATTACTCAAAACGAAATTGACTATTTTTCAAATATTGCTAATCTTGCGATTTTTAAAATTTGTTTTTATTTATATGTGTTAAACTTTTACTCATCTTTCAACTATTTTTAGTTAAATTAACGGGAAGAGATTTTGGAAACCAAGAAAACGTGCGCAGATAATCTTTTCCCCCCTACGTCACATACAGTTTTTACTGTTTTTTGACTGAATAAATCTAAAAGATATATTGATTGATGTTTCTGGACATGCCAACGGCTATGATATTTAATCCCGTTACTGTAGTGAATGTTTAGCCTAGGTGCTGGGGGTTATTCCTATTTGATAATGAGTTTCGAGAGAGGCCCACAGATAGCCTTACGGGATTTTTTTCTCTCCAGATGTCTTGGCCATCTGGGAAACAAGCTGGGAACAAGCTGGGAAAGAAGAAGGAATAATCACTCGCGATCCGTGGTACGTTTCTTAGGGATCTTCTTCGGCGTTCGCTGGATAAAGATAGGAGAAAATACGTAAACCAGCAGCCGGAAGCTAGAATTCTCTTCTGGTAGTGGATGAATTCGATCTAGCTAATCATTGTTATATGACTATTTGCTTTATATTTTTTAGGTTAATATTTTCCGTTACAATTTTTCAGAATTCATTGTTATTGGCATTACAAAGTAAAGCAAAAAGATATTATTCAGTTTAAACAGCGAGTTTTCATTTTACCACTTTTGTTAATACAAAATTATAATTGAAGTTTTACAAAAATGACGTACGGTAGTTGGGGTATTTTTCACATTATCTCTAATTTACTACATGGCAATAAATTAATTGAAACAAAAAGCGTTTATTATTGCCGAATTATCGTTGGAACTAATGACTAACAATTTTTCTTAATAAATCGCCATAGAATTAAAAATTTTATATTAATAACGCAAATAACGGATTCAATCATGAGTAATTACACTTATATATAGGAACCGGAAATAATTTTGTTCCATACATTAAAACATGCTTATTAAGATTAATTATTATGCGTTCATCTCACAACTATTTCACAAATGAGTTAAGGTTTTGTCGGATCAGATGGCACAGTGCATTGTGATATACATAGCAGTGCAAGACACGGCATTCTTTTTTGTTACGAATTAGGATCGCAGAAACCCATTTTCACAGTCTGTATTACGAAGTGTTATCACAATCAAAACAGTTATCATATACAGCTGAAAAACTATATCTTGAATACGATGTAGTGTATCTTTACAATGACGCATGTTTCTTTGATAACCGTTTAATAAACCGTTCCCAGAATCAATTGAAACTTGTGATACTACAGAACAGCACAGACTTTCCCGTATTCATTTTCTATTTCCTTTGGTTTCGGTTGCTTTCTCGGACTTACCACATTCTCTTGCCTGTTGCCATCTATCGTCATCCAAAAGAAATTTTTTGACATTTTCTTATTTTTTCGGTTTCCTAATTGAAGAGCGAAAAAGTTATTTCAAAATTATTAGGGAACAGTAAAATCCCGTTCTAAATGGCAATTTTCTTTCAAAAATGTGGACGTTTTTAATAAATTGACGTTTAAGCGCAACTGAAATTCAAAATTTGAAGCTCTTTTTCAAAAAAAAGTTTTAAATGTTCGAAAAACATCATTTGAAGTAATTTTAAGTACATAAACTCACAAATACAATAGTGTTTTCCATTTGCTCGAAATGTGCATATCAACGACGTGAGAGATCTTTCAAAAATTGTCTATTATTACTTTATTAATTATACTTTAGTATGTTTAATATTGTAATTTTATGTAATAATTTATTGTTTTATAATGTATCTAAAATGAGGTCAGAAAAATTGAGAGCACTGAGAAGCAATGAGTGACTTGCGGTGTAAAATGTTTCCTCAGGATGACTGCTATTGCAGTCATAATCACTTTAAGTGAAAGTACGTGATACGACACTATACAGCAACTACCGGTACTTCCGAGGATTTAAGCGGCTTACGCAAAGTCTGTTTGAAGCAAACATGCACACACATACCAGCCATTTCCCTCATGCATAATGCATGCACGCGTACACATTTCACAATAAATGCAAACCATCGACCTTTCATTTCAATGCTGAAGCTCGTGGCTATCCTACACATTCAAAATCACAAGTATTTACGCTCGTATTTACATAGGCTGGTAAAATTAACACTTTTTGAATTGAGAGAGAATAATTTTCTCCCATAACGACAGGGAAACAGCAAGAAAATACAAATTTACTACAGAGAGCAAAGCAGTTTCAGAAGCATATTGCGAATGAGAAATTGTACATTATGCTATTACATTATATTATTGCCTTTTTGGCATGAAAAAGAATTATTTGTGCAAAAAGTAACATTATAAAATAGTAGCATAGTGTAATATTGTTTGTATAACATCATTATAAAATTATAGCAGGGGTAAAATGGTTACTGAACTTGGAATTAGAATGGTTTGTTACGTATACAATGTCGGCCAAGGCCAACTGTAATAGGGGCGGCCGTGGTTGGCGGGTCTGTTTATTGTTCGTTGTGAAATGGATTTACCAGAAGTAATAATTAACGAAGTTTCTAAAACAT
The DNA here is from genome assembly GCA_017312745.1 of Gryllus bimaculatus. Lineage (NCBI taxonomy): Eukaryota > Metazoa > Arthropoda > Insecta > Orthoptera > Gryllidae > Gryllus > Gryllus bimaculatus. Next base: position 1,315,866 of record BOPP01000199.1, read on the forward strand.
ACTTGCCCCCAATAGAAAATCAGCTGAAAATTTCGAAAAATAATATGATAATTTGTAAGTTGGATGGAAGAGAAAAATACGAGTAGCGTTCCACTAGTGTCACATAACAATACATTGAGGAGTCAGTAGCAAACAAGGTTAGAATCACCATCACAATTATATCCGGGGGAGAGACGCCAAACACAGGTGAACCTTTGAAAACTCACACTTCATATGTAGCAACAGTTTCTGAAGTTCTGGATTTTCTTTTACGAATGAATTGAACTGAATATTTAATTTTCATTATTAATAAATGTTATTTAGTAATGATTTGATAAATTTATGTTTCGTAGTAATTCTTTATTTTTCGATTTGTAATTCTTATTTTCTGTATTACGAGTAAATAAAACGTAGTACTCCTGGCAGTTCTTTGATGACTTATGTTATTTTATTGCACTAGTTTCAGAAGCCGGCAGTTTCTGTACGGTTTTGATGCCATAAGAGATTGTGCATAATATTGGTATACAAAAAATATATTTAAGAAACGCTGTGACTCCAAGAACTTTAATTTGTATATTTATATATTTTTTATCAATTTATATATTTTACGTCATTACATAGACAGTGTCTCTATAGTTTGCTATTAGAGTGTATCGTTTTTTCAACTGAGATAGTAGTTAATACCGTTGTGAGAAATAGTAAACATTAATTCACGTAAAAATTTTTAATTGGATTTAGAACTAGCTTCAAATACAGTGTGTAACTACAAGTAAATACAAGGAAACGTAAATCTGTCGAAAACGATGAAGAGAGTGTATTAGTCACTACACACTGGCGCCACTAACGGAGAGAATTTACTAGTGCACTGCATATTTTTTTTAAGCTCGCTGGTGGCTTAATGATAAATACTTGTAATTTTACAATATAAAGCGTTCCCAAAATTTTCTTTCAACAAATAAATCACAATTATAAAATATACCATTCTTCCCATTTTTATATGTATTTCCTAGTCACTGTGCATCATATGTACGCTCGATATATTCTCTACACTGTCAGAACTATGTATCCGATGAACAAAGAAAAGGATTAAAAATATCGATCGGAGACAGAGAAAAACGATATCCCTACTTCCCGGCTCCACTCACTTTTCCCATTTCCCCCCTAACGCCCCCTCCCATCTGAGCTCGAATCCCCCCGCCTTGGCGGGATCGTTTTCCTTCCAACCCGGGCCGCCTCCCCAGCCTCAAATCCGTCACCCTTCGCTGCCAGGCAGGCTGCTCGCCCGGGCCGTCGCCCGCAGGACAGCGGTGTTATGCAAAGTGCCTACCGCACCTGCTTCGGGGCACTCTGCCCCTCCCCCTCCCGCCACGCGGCTCCTTTCAATCTCCCCACCGCACGCCTCTCAGCTGCTCCGTTGGCCTGCTTGCTTGCCGTCCCAGCCCGTCCTTCCCATCCCTCCCCGTCCCTCCCCGCCTAGCACCCAGTCATTCTGAGACGCTTCGAACTTCTTCTAGCCTCTCAGATCCTCTCCATCCACTCAAACTCACTTGCTCCGATCTGCGCACTTCATTCCGACCGCTCCGACCATATGACACGCTTCGAAACGTGCCGATTTCCTCCGACCCTCTTCGCTCAAATAAACTACCATCACCCGCTCCGACCCGCTCCAATTCCCTCCAAACCATTCCGACCCACTCCGACCGATTTCGACACACTCTGAGCCTTTCCGACCCACTCCGACGCACTCTGACGCACTCTGACCCACTCTAACCCACTACGACACACTACCACCCACTACCACCCACTACAACCCACTACGACACACTCCGTCCCACTTAGATTCACTACGATCCACTCGGACCATCTCATCCCATTTCAACCTTCTCTGCCCCATTTGACACGCATCGAGACGTACCGATTTGCTCCGACACACTTCATCCAGTCCAATCATCACCACACGTTCAGATCCTCCTCACACGCTCCGACAGGCTTCGGTCCACACCCACGCGCTCATCTCTCATCCATTTCAATTTTTCGAATTCCTTCGATTAACGCAGACTCGCCTCTCTCCCTTTAGAACTTCTATTAACAATTTCCAAACTCTTTCATTCGTTCCCACTCACATAAAACCTCTAAGATTCATTTCGGTCAGATCCGTCCCGCTCGCGTACATTACAAGGAGAGCTGACACACCCGAACTTGCCTCCATCGCTCTGACACCTCCAATGTGCTCAGGGCCTCATCCTATCACACAGAGCAGAGAGGAGCAAGATATGCCTCGGTCAACTGACTCTGACCGAGCCACTCCAGCCAACACCCTCATTGCCCATTCTTCTTTCTTTTCTGATGCTTTTCTATTGGATCTGCCTTGTGTCTTTTAACGGTGCTCACATTTGAGATGCGACATTGATGTAGATATTTTCAACATATCGCTGGTTTATAGAAACTGCGATTTTAAAAATAATTTTATTAAAATGCGACGGATTTTTAATAACCATATTTTGTGCTCATGTTCTTACATTGTCTATGTTTTGCTTGTAAGTGAAAAAGTTCCGTTATCACATTTTATAAACGTTGAAATATGAAATAATAACTGTCAGTTCATGTGTTGAAACAAAGCTATCTTTGTTTCGCCTCGCACGACTCTCTTGTCTCCAATTGTATATCACGTACCTCTCACCCTTCATTCTTCTCTCTCATCCACATCTCCCTTCATCCGTAACTTATAAGACACATTACATCTACTCATCGTTCAATCATACTCTGCCACGCTCCATCTTGTTCCGTCCCGTTTCGGTCCATGCTTTCCATTTTGATACATTTTCTCGCGCTCTAAACACCCCTTCCTTCCTTCCTTCTCGCGCGATATGCTTCGGCGACCATCCGTCTCGCTTTGTCTTTGTTTCGTTTTCTTTACATACATCTTGTGCAACGTGATTTGGTCCGGATGCTACGGGTAGGAATTTCAGATGACCCGCCCGCCAGGTTTCTTGACATCTACTGACTCCCCTTCAGTCATCCACCCTTGCCCGTTCCAAAGCCAGACTCTGCGTACACAGTCTTGTGGCACCTCATTTTGCATCACACGGGACACCTCATTTACCACTCCGAAGGAGATCCTCCGCAGGCACACATCGTGTTACGTTGTGTTTAATATTCCTGCAGTGGCGGTGTACTAACAATTTGCAAGTTAAGTGTGCACGTGTAATTTTCTTCCACATTGTTCAAAGGTGTCATCAAGCAAACTATCATTAGCAGACATGAGTTATAATAACTTTACAAATATATTCATGAGTTATTTATTATTCTTCAGGTTTGTACCCACCCGAGATGTTTTCACTTGGTTTCATAATTCGTAATGCAGTTTCTAGTTTTTTCTTCCTCCATAGTTCCTTACACCTTATAGAATAATATTTTAATTTTTATCTACTCCCTATTTCACTTGTTTGAGTTTTGGCTACTTTATCTGCTTCCCTCCCTCTCTCCCTTTCTTTACTTGTATCGCCCTTACACCTTTTCGATACTACCAGATGCATTTTCTCTCGTATTTTCATCTACGTTTATTTAAATTATAATATTTTCACCTGCTACCACTTCCATAGACTAGTTCATATGGACGTAATGTATCACATGATATTAAGGTTGTTGAACATTTGCTAATCTAATTAAATGTTAACAAGTTCAAAAATATATAATATATTGTAGTAATTTGAATTCAAATTATTCCAATTTTTATCCCACATTCGCCCCTATTCTTATTTGCTAAAATTCGTAACTAGAAAACAAACGTATGTGTGGATCTGTTTGCTTCAGTGTTAAAGTAGATGGTTTCAAATTGAAATCTAAATTTCTATTCTACGTTCACTAATCCATTTGCACACAAGAGATACATTCTCCAGACTTTGTACACTAATAAGCATTTGTTTCACAGCACGGCTTCGCTATTTTGCCTGCCTCTTTTCTTGCCTCCCGTTGCATGCTCTCCAGTTTCGCGTTTACCTCGCATGTGGCCTCGCCTCGCTGCAGGCCCTTCAGCCCTCGAGTGCTGTCCCAGAGGCCGCCTCGTGTTTCGCCACATGCAGCTTACACACGCTGCCCCAAGCGGCGGCGGGCAGAAATATCGAAAGTCAACACTCGCCGCCACGCCCCAACCCATCCTCCCCTGCTCCGCCCCTCCCGCTCCCACCCTGGCACCGCTCAGCCTACCACGTTCCGCTCCTCCCCGACCTCGGCCTAGCACCTCCCTGTCGACATTGCTCTGCACCTACCCGCCCTACGCCTCGCACTACTCAATCCACCTCGTGCCTCACACACAATCCGCCTCGGAAAGCATTGCTACGCAGCGCCTCTTAACAGGAGATCCGAGGGTTAGAGCCGTGTCGAATTCAGCCACTGACTGGAGGGGAATTCTAGCGGCCGGCTGCTCTGGTCGGTAGTTTTTCGCGGTTTCTCCGATCAACACCAGGTGAATGCCGGAGCAATACCCAAACAAACGGGCCACGGACCTCCAAAATCTTTCTACCGCGATTATATACACTACTTGCTTCCTCTCTCTTCGAAAACACACACCATTACACTACACTATAAGAAGTTTCACGTTTGTTCAGCCTGAGGAGGTTCCCCCTGGGGGAGATATGTCGAGAGAGGGAAATACCTCAAGCGTACGTGTTACTCTGCGGCGAATCTCACGGCCTAGCAGAGGAGGAACACCGCCATCTTCTGAGTTAGAACTTCTTCTACCTTCTCCTACCTTCAACCTTCCTGCAACTACCTTCAATGAACTAATGACCAAAGTAGTTGATGTGCCAGGAAACAAGAAACAAATTTTTCTAGTTCGTTTAAACAACCGTTGAGTGTTGGAATTGCAACGGGAGCACCCTACTACCATTACGAAAGTACAAAAGCCTTATCCAATATATTAAAATATATTTTCTCAAAAACCTCTCCAAATTGTTTGGCAGAACAAGGGACGCTGACACGAATAGCGCAAGTCTCACTTCAGTTGAATTCTCTAGATTTTCAAAAGTAAAAAATGCAAGAAAATATGTGGTAGGGGAGTACCACTAGATTAAATACGAAGAACATTCTTTTATCCAGTGATATATAGTATGTAGGTACAATGAATAATCATCATCGTCACAAAGAAAATTACATTCAAAGTAAATATATATTCACGAGGCGAAATCGATTCCCTCCATTTTTAAGGCTTATTCCTGGAAATATGCATTAACTCAACGATGTACAAACGATTACCTTACAGGTATTTGAAGATGAAAATCAATTTCCACTGTTCGGGTACTCTTGCGTGATTTTTAAACATGTAATAAACAAGAATTAAACATTTAATGCACATCATTTAGGGGTGGTTTACAAACGAAGTTGGCGAGAAGTAATGACAGTTCATTTCATTACTCTGTGTTGGAATTTTGTTAACCGTTGGACATTCAGTGTTAGTACGAAACTAATAATATATATCCATGACTGGGTGGATGATTCAACCAAAATTTAACAATATTTGAATTGAAATTTCGTAAATATAAAGAATGGTATATATTAGTCTCCTGCAGCAGTAAACATGCTGCTGAACAAAACCACAGACAATTACTCGCTAAACAATTTAATATATTCTCGTTTAGTACTCCAACAAATTAGATATTTTAACAAAAACACTTTTCACAAGTACTATACTAACATGTCACAGTATCCACATAATATTGTAATATATGTGAATAAATGGTACAACAGCTCATTACAATTTAGATTATTTACCGAATGATCATTAATTTACTATTTAATGTTGCGTCCTGACACTTTTGAACAACTAGCTCAACAATTAAATATACACAAGATTAGTCAGAGTCGATGCAGAGAGTCTTTTAACAACAATGATATGAACAAGACCATAGAGGCAGTGGGTGCCTCTAAAAACTGATATACTCTAAGGACAATAGCCATTCATACATAAAAAATATGTACAATGAATATGTATAGTTTAATAAATAACTTCGGGATCTCGCGAGCGTACTTCTAGAGTGATATTATTTCTGGTTTATTTTTTCAGCATCAAATATTTTTTCAGTAAAATATTTTAATATATATAGAAGATTAGGATTTATTGTTATAATATACAGAACCATACTCTCACATCTAGCGTGTTGATTATATTACATGTATCGTTATGATCAATGCTTAATCTAGAAATTGTTTCTAGAATAAGAAATGTCAAATAGACTACCGTCATATGAATATAACAAGCAAAGATCCAAATTTAGAGTACAATAAAGAATTATCAACTGCCAAAAAAACGGCAACAAACTTTCCAACAATAACATTTCAACCAACTAAAATCATTACATGTGTTTTAAAGTATCCCTGTTTGAAATTAATCTATTATCAGAAGCATCCACGAATATAGTCTCTCCAAAGCAAAACATATTATATTTTTTATAAATATCATAGAGAGAAATAAGTCTCGACTCTAAGAAGAGAATAGTGAATAACAATAATTACTTTATTTAAATGTAAACAATCCGTACACGAAATATTTCCTGTACCATGGCCGATGTTTATAATAATTAAAATTTTTGAAAAGTGAGGTGATTTAATAAAAAATAAATTGAAGTAAATATTTATTACAAAATATAACATGATACGGAAAAATAGAATAAGCCAATTTACAAATATATGGCCCGAAAATAAATTGATAATAACCAGAATGAAATACATACTTGGGGAATGGGGAAAATATTCAAACAAAATCTGGAACGTGAGAAATATGGTTTAAGTATGCATAATTATTTAGCACCTAATTATTCAGCCGTCGATAACTATATTACGACAGAAAATGCATTGAAAGGGCTCCTTCTTTCTCGCCTTTGTCATGTACTTTTTCTTTGAGTAATGAGTCAAAGGGTTTTCCAAGAAATTTAGATTTCTGAATCAAGCTAACAAAGATGTGTTGTTGTTGTTGTTGTTGCAGCTCAGAAACGTAGTCAAACTCATTGAGCATCCCTTGTCCAACACTAACGTCACGTGTTGTGGACGACTTGACCACATCGGCGGCACGAAAATCGCCGAACGCCACAGAGTTTTAAACTTTGATTTCAATATAGTCACTTCTGTTAGATCATAAGCTGTAAGGCGGTTACCTAAACGGGAGCTTCAATACCAACAATTTTAATCTTAACAAAGTTTCAGATTGAATAACCGCGTGCGGCTGATATCTGTCTGATGTCACTCTATTTAAATCGAAATGTAGTGGCGTTATTCAACCACGGCGCCTCTCGAATACAAAACACTTATTTCCTGTTGCGACAACGAGAAGCGCGAAACCTTCCGCCTTTTCTTTCAAGTATTTTATTTTCTCCGAAGCTGTGCAATATTAAATGAAATGTTTATATCTCGTGTTAGTCAACGTGCTAAATGACAAGGAAAATTTGTATCTATAAATAAATTCTGGTATCCTGACCTTACGAACGCTTTCAATAGGCACGTAAATCCAACTAACATATGCATGCTCTTGCATATCCTAACATGATTTTGTATTTCCCCACGTCAATTGTAGAAACGGTTCGAACCGGTACGGAACTACTTTTGGTGACTTCTCATCACCGAAGAAGAAGGGTGAAATATATGAAAAATGTAGGACTCCTGTAGTACCAACAATAACAGTTTTTAGAGTTTTTAGATTAACAAAAATGCTGCAATCCAGATCGAACAGTAAACAACGCCAGAGTAGACCGCTCGTCAGAAGAAAAAATAGCTAGTCCATAGCCATTCATAGTTTTACTAGTAGATGTACAAGTTCGTAGACTTGTCACTAACAAATCCAACAGAATTAACAAAGAATTCGCGTGGTCGCTGCATCAGAATCTACTTCAATGACTTCAACTTTCACTCAAGTAGACTCCAAATCTGATCTGCTTTTCCAAGCGCCAGGCTGCCCGTTATATACGCGACGTCGCTGCTGGCCCAGACTCGCTCCAACGGCTAGCTGCTTGGTGGAGAGAATATTGCTTTACTGATCAGCAGATTTCAATACAGGGTGCGCCGTCTTTCGCGTGCACGAGCGCGCCAATTTGAAAGCTTGCAGCTCACGGAGCAAAGAGAAAGAAGAAGTCTGAGAGGAATACTAAACTCCTTAACCCCTTTTCGGGAATCCAAACGTGGTAGGCCCACAGCACTTATCCGAGGGGAGGTTACGCAAAATCTGGCGTAATCCACCGTTCTCCCCTATCTTCGCCGTACTTGGAATGACAGAACGAAAATATAGATCAGGGCCACATGCAAGATGTCTAATATTAGAAACATAAGCCTGGGGCGACCGTTTCAAAGCAAACTCATTCGCGAGCACTAGCCAAACTCCAATATGGCCATCACTGTTAAACCACATTGCAACTCTTATTGTAACTGTTAAAGCCAAATTCCGACTCCTACGAGGTCTGATTCGAACAATAAGGTGCATGCGCTGGGGGTGGAAAGAGTAACAAAAATAATGATAAGAAGCGCTCATTCACATCTTTTTGGATTCCACTTATCAAGGCACCTCACAAACAATATTTCTCGTAATCTTAGCATTATCATTCAGTGATAAAGATGTGATATTTCTGTGATACAACAAATACTATGACTTATTCTATCTTGTCAATGTATATTATTCATGTTGGAAATACGGTTAAATGTATTATTTAAGTTTGCTTTGAGCTAAAAACTCAACACCATTCAAGATTTTTGAAATTATACAGGAACATATAATTTTAAAACTTTTAAAACATTATCTATTTTTCGATTTTTCAAAACTATTGATACGAAGATAAATGCTAAAAACACGCTCCAATACACCATTTTTCGATTCATGAAGGGACGTTTCATTGCTGTATATGCACTTTCTAATAGATGCCACATATTGAAATTTTAAGTCCGTTATTATGTTTTTATTAGACTGCAATACAAAAAAACGTTTGTTTAGTGGAGTAAGTTTCAAGAGTTTAAATTTACATTCATATCACCATCTGAAATGTCAGAACACATTACGGTACTTTATTCGTATGCAAAAGTCAGCACTTGAAACAAACAAACGTTGATGACTACTAATTACCGGTATAAGAGATGTTGAGAAATGAAATACAGTTCATGACTAGTGTTCCTTTTACAGAATTGAAATAAAAAAATATTAGTTACATCAATACAGCTTATGTTAAATCTGATAACTTGAGCGCAAATTCTTTAATAAAAATATGCTATGGCTAAATATGATAATCGTTATACTTTCTCTAACAAGGATTACGGTAGTAAAATAACATGTCGAATACAATTGTGATATTTAAAGATTGTAAGTAAACTACCATCAAACATCAGCGTAGGGAAAGAGAAATCAGACATCGCACTTCAATGAAATGGAGTTATTTTAAAATTACATGGTTGGTATTTTGATGATCGTTTTACTGCGTTTCGTATGGACAGTTCAAGCGAAACAATATGGCATTTTGCAACGTCAATGACCGAAAAAATAGTCCCCACCACGCTAGTACATCCATGAAAGCAGATATGGTTATGACCACTATATGGAGAGAACATTTACTGCAAGTAAATGTTCAGATTTGCCTACATGACCCCGTTCGTCAAGTACCATTTACTGTAAAATAAAACGTACATTACTCAGCACATGAAAGTTGTCGTAACGGGCACAGGCAACTGTCACATATTACGACACTGCATAATGAACTTACGGCGAGAAGAAATAGTCTGACCTAAGGCTAATTAATTTAATTATTTTCTTATTTAAAAGCAATACCGTCTTGCTTAGAAAGCATGAAGCAAGGCCTAGCTTTTTCAATACAAATGCTGTAAACTACCCCGAAGAGAGTACTTAAAAAAGTATCGACCAAAAAATAGCTATATTATTAACTACAGATACTAAGGAATACTAAGAACATATTTCATAGAAAAATTGTTTGTTGCTTAAGATTATTAACTTCAATCTAACCATACCTTTTTTAATTTCTTAAATTCCTGTGCCATGCACACTCAGGCATTATGAATGTCCTGTAACAATTTCAGTAAATAATACATGTAGGGATTAATAGTATACATTTTCTGTTGCCTTTCATACCAAGAAGTCTTCTTCTCTTTTAAAGATAGCGCACATGCCTTACAACACTAAAGCTAAAGTTTGTTCCCCGCTCGAACTTCGTAGAAATTTTAGTGAGCAAAGTTAAATTTCAGTAGATTATATCGTGGTCATCCTAGTTCCCATCAATGGGATGCTGAGTAGGATGATGTAAATGATTATGAACAAAAGGTACACCTTTTTTCCAAAATCATTCACCTCATTACTACCGACTGATCATTCGATCTTCCCGAACATTTCTTCGTCATACTACACAGACCAAGACAAATTTAAAGGATAGCTACTACTCTATTTTACCTCGACCGAGAATCTAACACAGGATCACACCACGGGATAGCTAGTACGCTTCAGCCATTCAAGAGACGTAAGACAATTTCGCAAATTTTTATTGCTACTTGCCCCCAGGATTTGGGGATCGCAAAGCTCTTGTATTTTTAAGTGGTACGTATCACAAATGGTTAATTTCTCCGCCCCTAGTTCGCGATCAATCCTCTGCAATTTAGAGTCCATATGTTATAGAGAATTTAATTAATTCTATCGCTAACAGAGTCGCATCTATCTAGATTTATATTGTAGTCTGTGCCGAGCATAGCTAGTCATCGTCCGTGGGGAATAATCAGTAGGTTTCTCGGAAATTACAGTATCGTTGATGTCGTTATCGTGGAAGTTGCATTACTAATTTATTTTCTGTGCTAATTAATCATTACTCATTTAACTATACTCTATTCACGCCAGTATTACCAACAACATCTTTTCTTCGCTAAGATATGCTAGAGAAATCTGCCATTCGTGTGGCAGAAAGTATACATACTGTTACACTCCGGTTGGGGACTTCATCAGAGCTCCTCATCAACGGAACGTGTGAGGAAATTCATTCAATTTCTCCGGTAATTTGGCAATATTAGAAACTTTTTACATCTCAAGATCAGCTGACAAAGAAAATTTTAAGGAATTTGTATTTTTAAACATTATTGCA
>BOPP01000199.1:1351047-1372383 GCA_017312745.1 Gryllus bimaculatus
TGCATCCATCCACCATCACGCATCCGTACCACTTCGTCACCCTCCCCGGCAACGTACACGCTGCCGCACGCCCACTCCATCTCCGCCTCCCTCGCCGCCACCGGGTCCTCGCTGTTCCCCCTCCCCTGCCGCCCTCTTCCACCCCTCCGACGATTCACCTAGCTGCCGCTGCCGTAATCCGGCGCTGGTGCTGCGGTATTATCACCGGTGCCGCCGCGAGAGACAGAGCTATCGTCCGCTGCGCGCTTTTATTTTCTCTTTGCCGGCGCCGCAATGAGCATGACGGGGTGCTGCGTGGAGGAGTTACTGTTGCATTTGCGTATAAAATTCTGGGTGTTATGGGAGCTCCACAGTTTTTTCGTGCTTGTAAGTGTGACATCGGAGCCAATATTTGGTTTCTTATGGTTGATAAACGATGTTTTAACACACAAATAAAATAACACAATATTTTCTATATTTACATAAATATGTATGTACTACTTGTAAATGATGGATTATTATTGATATTATTATTATTATTATTATTGTTAAATTATAGATATTGTTTCATCAATAACACAAATATACATGTTGTTCTTTAAATGAATAGGTGGAATTTGGACAAACATTTCCATTTGTCTTTTAAATTCCTCTAATATTACCCTTAGATATTAGTACATTCTTCTAAAGTTCTAAGCCAATAAAGTCGCGTAAAAGCCTTTAAAGTTTAAATAATATCTCAGTAGATATCCATGTTGGATGACATCCATAAGGCCATGGTCAGGAACTGTTTGACATGATTTCGGAAACGGGGACTCATTATTACCTGCTACGCAAGGAAGTATCCTGCGAGCATGAAAGCACCTCGTATGTTCGTTGGAAGCTTGTTTCTCTTCTGAATATCGTTTTACTCGTCAATAGAAAAATAGAAATATCCATTTATTTGTTTGTAGTACCGATGATTCTAGGGCATACACCATAGACTTGCGTAACTGTTACTTACTGTCTTATTAAATTTAAAAACGTTTCCAGATTTCAAAATCGGAAAGAAAACACTGACTCATAACAAGAACAAACAATAATAAAAATGAAAAATAATAAAAACTTTGCACAATTAACAAACTAAAAGAAAAACAACCCCAATTTTAACATTTCCTTAAATATATTTACAGTCCGTTTATGTCTCGAGACACCCACCTCCTTGATCAAATCTACAAGTCATTAAAACATTGTCTATATTTCCGAATATTCGAATCTCTCCTATATTCCACACCATATATTTCTCTGCCGATACTTCAAACATTTAACTCTTCCCCGTGTTTTAACATACACTCCGTCTTATATTACATAAAGTCTTTGAGTCATCTACCAAGACTATGAACTGCATTCAGTAGGATGTCTACTTTCAGTTGTAATATTTTTATACCCATATAAGTCGTCCGTCTCCACTCCATCCTTTCCTGTCAAAGCAGGCCGCGCACATCGACCGTGCATATCGATATTTTGGAAATAAAATATGATATTATCGTACATTTCCTATGTGCAACTTGCATAGTACGTTTTAGAGAGAATTGCATCTTAGTATCTGCAACGTTTTTAAGATATTGGAAGGGAACATTTGAAGTGAGTCACATGTGTTTTATTCAGAAATGTGCTTGTCTTGGATATTGACACAGGACACCAGATGATATTCGAAAGGATAAAATAGTGTACTTAACAAAGAATTGAGCACTATTCAAACACTGTCATTTAGAAACGACTTAAACTTCATTTATCCCAAAAATACATAGTAATTTCCCCCAAAAAAACTTTCAGTAGAAATAAAAGTCCTGCCCAAAAGAATAAAAAAATGTTGAAATTTATCAAATGTCTGACAATAACACTAATGCCCTTACAAGCCCGTCCCCGGAAAATCTACTCAGAATTTTCCGCTCGTGCAATTCCCATGCTTCTGTCAGCTCTTTATTACATTCCCCACCCCAGCGCTCCCCGTGGCGGCGCGACGCAACGCGACGCGTCAGACGCAGCTACACGAAGCGGAGGCGGTGGCGGTGGCGACAGGGAGGACAGCGACGACAGGACGGCGGCGCTATCATCCCGCCTGCCGGAGAGCTCTGCATTCATTACATTGCCTCCCCCTCACCCTCCCCCCGCCCTCTCAGCAACCCTCTCCAAAGAGCGACACTGCGCGAGCGAAAGGGATCTGAGGGCTGCAGTCGTCCCCACGTGACGCGTTCGCGGCCGCACTTCAAACAGGCGCGCGACGACAAAGAGATGTCGCACGGCGCATTGCAAAACTATACGATATACGGTACATATAACCACGTAATCTGTACCGTTCTCATCGTTACATTAGTAGCTTATGCAATTAGCTTATAATGTTCATCTTTATTGCATGAGTACACGTTTTGAAAACGACCGACATTAGAAGCGTGTTTTCAAATTTGAACGAATACAATAAAAGAACATTATAAACGTGTTGTATGTACTATTTTTTGTATGACAACCTTATAAATTCATAGGAAAATCAAACTTAATTTTGCAAAACAACTTTCTTTTGTCTCTTGTATTTGACAAAAGTGCAATAAAACGGTTTCTTGCAATAAAAAGGTGGTTTATAATGCTTGTATACACAAAAGCACCAAGGGTGTTATAACGTTTCTAATGATCAAGTGGCCAAGAAAGTGGTCACCGAAATTATTAGAACCAGTTATCGCCCGTGACATAAACCAGATTCTACATCTTACCTAATGTTAATAATTCATATTTACTAATTAACTAGATGTTTACTTGACTCGGTTTGTCTTTTCATACTCTCTTCCCATCATCCCATTTCATAATTCCGTTCTTAAGAGAAGATATAGCAACTTTCAACTGTTTTGATGTTTCCCTCGTAATCACAATCATATTGTCTCAGATGTGGTATGCAATGTGTATCGAGCTTTGTATCAAAGGAAATAAATAACAAGCAATTATGTATTGGTAAAAACTAAAACATTTTCCACAATTGTTTTATTTGTGTAATTCAGAGTCATTTAATTAAAAAGTCAAACGGTCTCTCGCAAGTAAAACAGAAATAACCCTTGGGTGTTTTTTTTTTCAAGCAAAGTTCAAGTTTAAGTCACTATTGACTACTTGGTAGTCAATAGATAATCCTTAGGGACTCCTGATATTATCCGAAACGTGAATAACGTTCTTCACAACATCAGAATATCGTTTCTCAGAACATCAAACTTACATGTTTTTGCATATATTTTAATGCCCAGGATTGTATTTGTGTTGTTCGTTTTACCAGTTTGGATCACTGGTGTTTGCAATACAAACTTGGATAAAACAGTTGGAAGACACCCCAACACAAAAATCTGGAACACTTTTATCAATCGCTGTTGTCAAAATATAATAAAATGATCAATGGAAAACAAAGAGGTGAAAGCGGAAGATACTGTCTTTCTCATTTGTTTACTGTGATTGGGCCGAAAAGACTTTAAACAAGAGAAGAGAAACTTAATTGAAGGGAAATTCTGTTCTGGCACTGGTGAAAATTTCAAAACTTATTACGGCACGTGATGTTTATAATATCCAATAGATATTATAAACAGATGATTATAATATCCAATATAAAAAATAAGCTTTAATTATTACATCAGCATTAATTAGTTTTAATGAAATCATTTTGAAAATATTGTAAAAGGGTTAAATGGTAACCCTCTCTAAAGCAGAAACTTAGAACTAGAAGAGTATTTCTAGTTAATAATTTGTTAACTTGGGATCAAATAATCAATTTATACTGTGGCTAGAACGGTAAGATGCAAAATCCAAGTCTGACAGTAACAAGTGTTAAAATATTCAGAAATTTCTGTAACAAAAACTTCCAACTTAGAAAAAAATTTTAGCATTTCTGATTTAATATCAACGTTGAAAGCCCGTTGGCTCACTGCGCGGCCATAAAAAAGAAGCCCCACACCGCGAAACAGTTGCTATCGAAACGACGCAAACTATGAAGGCGGGACGCCCAGCTTCCCTCAGAAGTAAACAACTCCCCCTAGTTGATGCTGTGTTGCTACTGCGGAGCAATCAAACCATTTTAAGATTGCCTTGTCTCCCAGCGAAAAAAATGTTGACGCAGTATTTCTTATCAAAAAATGAAATGCGGTGCGGTTCCAAGAATCATTTTTAGAAACAGCAAAAATACGAGTATAGCAGATACAAAAAAATGAATGAATAAATAAAACTTTTGTTGTAGGAGTGAGAAGAGATGTGGGTGGGAAAATGTCAAAACGAAGACTTTCGTTTAAAAGTAACTTTCCAATAAGAGGCGATTTACAACTCCCCTAGCGCACTCGTTGGGCAGTAAAACTGAAAACGACGAACATCAAAGGTTCCGGTAGCTCAGGAGAGACCCTATAGGATTTTTATGTCTTCTTTCTAAACCCTGGCGATATCGGTTTGAACGAGCAGTAGGGAGTCTGGTTATGCTCTGAGTGGAGATAAATGAAATCGTGAAAGGATCATAAACATAAGTGTCGCTCTATCATCCAACGTAAGGTTTTTGTAAGAGAAAACGATCTGATCCGGCAAGAGCAATTTAATTGGTTCTTCATAACATTAATTTTACGACTTGCAGTATGTTCAATAACTTGAATGACATGAATTCAAAGACACAATATTAATGTAAGTTCTCATAAAAAGCAATGTGTCGTTCGTTACGGGTAACTTGATATTTCATGAGAAATCATGTGGCATGTAAATATTTCAAATGAATTAAAAATAATCTGTATTACTAAAAGTGTGAGGGGTATAATTTGATTAATGTAGCTGGGGAAACGTAGATAAGAATGATTGCTACATTGTCTACGTGTGTGCGTCATAAATGTTACGACAAATATACATTATTAACTAGTGTAGAAATATAATATTCATTAACGCTTCGGTTGTTAATACTACATTAAACATTATGATACTCAACGGCTGAAAGATTAATGAGAAAATATAAAATATTGAAATTAAGTTTTGTTACGAATTAAATGATAGTATACATTTAACTAACATTTGAATAGTAACGAAATAATTTCTGCAATTTCAACTGAATCGTGTTTGTTATTTTTTATACGCAACACCACAAATATTTTGGATATCTTAAATAAATATAGAGAACGCATAGAGTTTACAATTTTTTTTTCTGGAAATTTCCAAATTACTAGAAATATTTACTAAGATAATTCCACTAATGAATTTACATTCATAATGATAATTTCTTCATGAACATTGTCTTTCGTACACATGGCTTCGTATGATTGACTTACTGAATCTTGAGTTTAGCCAGTTGTAAGGCGGTGACAATAAAAAGCAATAATAAAACTATTTTAAATATACAACGCCTTGGTTAGTTCATACCATACATATTGAGCAATGCGATTTTTAATGTTTCAAACACTTAAGGTTTTCTTTAAATGAAAGATAGGTGAAGGTTTATTTTTAAGATAAGTTGGACAGAAGTAGTTATTTCCCATATTTACCTTCAGAATACATGTTCAGATCGTAGTACATATAAAAATGTGAATTACATGATTGATTCTGTGTACACAGTGTGTGTACAATAGTGTTTGCTTTGTTCCAGAATTTATTATACACCCCACGTCTTCGAGAATGACATGAAGTGAACGACTTGAAACACTGTTTACAGGGTTTTCGATTTTCCGTATATTTAATATGTTCTAAGCTAACTCTGTTTTTAAGTTATTTCTTCAAAACAAAAAGTTACGTCGAGATTGGTAGCAACTTGGCTGTTGGCTTCTGCCAACCTGCAACTTCTTGCCACCTGCAACTTCTGCCAACCTCAACTTCTGCCAAACCTCAACTTCTGCTAACCTTCAACTTCTGCTAACCTCAACTTACTAGCTAAACTTCTGCTAACATCTTCCCCTGTTGAGTGTGGCGGCTACTGTTCTCCACTCGTCTGAAGATTATTTCCAAGTTCTCCCTCGAGCTATCTTCCGCCAACTACTGGGAGTGACTAGAATAACGTAAGCTGATATAGTTTCAGGGAGGTCTGACTGCCGGAGTCCACCTTCCCGAAAACACAACCACCGCACGAGGTACAAGTTTTATCTCTTTTTAAATTAAAGCAAACTCTGCATGGGTATCTTATCAACCAAACAATGAAACACACACAAATAAAGCAAATTACTCTAATGTACAAAAGAGGGAAAACTATAAACCAGCAAACAACAGAACAAGTACAGAGCACGGATAATAAGATCAATCTCTAATGTACCAGAAAACAATCTTAACAACTTCTTTGTAAAAATAGAATCTCGCTTAAAATCGCATAGCTTTATGACAACATTCCTTTTATAACAAATTTGCCTCAATCAGTTCTTCTTTAACATTGTCCTTCTTTTATACTTTTACAAATTACGTTTAACAGATTTAATCCCGTTATTCTTTAGTTCACAAATATAGTTATTTACCCGACAACTATTTTACAATAAATTGTGATACATATCCTACTCATCAATCCGGTGCTCTAAGCATTTTGCGCACTCTCATTTTTAACACGACGAGTAATTGTTAAGAGTTTAACGAATATTTCAAATTTTGACACTTTGGCGATCACTGTAGTTACAAATTGAAAGATTATAATTTGAGTTTTCAAATACCCGTCAGTATTGTACTGAACGGATTGGACGGTGGGAGTGGTGATGGGGGTGGGATGGGGATAGGGATGGGAGTGTGTGGGAGTGCGGTGGGAGTGGGGTGGGAGTGGCGGGGAGTGGGGGGAAATTGGGTGGGAGTGGTGGAGTGGAGGTGAGTGGGTGTGAGAGTGGGTGGGAGGGGGTGGGGATGGGTGGCGTGGGGTAGTGGGAGGAGGTGGAAAGAATTGTGGGGTAGGAGTGGGTGGGAGTGGGTAGGAGAGTGGGTGGGAGTACGGGTCGGGGAGTGAGGGGTGCGAGTAGGGGGTGTGGTGGGGGTGGGAGTAGGGCGCTGGGGCAGTAGGAGTGGGTGGGAGTGAGGGTGGGAAGTGGCGGTGGAGTAGGGTGGGAGTGGGTGGGAGTGGTGTGGGCAGTGGGAGGTGGTTGGTGCTTGATAGGTGGGGGTTCGAGAGCGAGGTGGTGGAGGGAGCAGTAGGACTGGGAGCCAGAGGTGTGCGTGGGGCGTGAGGATTTAGCCAGAGTGTTGCCTGTGGATCGAGCGCCCTCGTCGCCCGTTGCCGCGCTGCTGGCAATGGGGGGGGGGTGACTGGTGACTCACACGTGCGGTGATTGAGAGGACGCGCGGACGGAAATAAACTAGAGACACCGCCTAGCTGGAGCATCCTGAATATTGGTAGTTCTGTTCACAACTCTGCTTTCCACTGCTGCGAGTCTTCCTTGCTCCCTTACATGCTCAACCACGCTCTCTGCCTACGTACAGCATTCAACGATATCAAACGACCTTCCAAAGCTCTCTTCACCCCTAAGACTTCTTCAAGGTATCGACTGCGCTTTCGATCATCTCGGGTTGCCGTCTCAAGGTCGTTCCTAGCCGTCCGTGGCCGTCTCTGGCAAAGACCAGACCGCAGGTAAACTGGTGTTCATCGGTCCCGTCAGTATCACCGAGTCGGAATTATTCATGTGAATGACCCCCATTTAGTAATTCATCAGCGTTCCCTAACTGTGTTCGATTGTTTGTTGAAAACATTTTTACAATACCCTATCATTCTCATCTTGTGATCAATTTTGCTTGCAATTCCCTTTGGTCGATGAAAGAATACCTCCTGTTATAATAATATTATCTATATATTTATATCTTATAAGTATTATTTTTACTAAAATCTCGGAAAAAGACGAGTTTTTATTTCATTGTCTTCTTTTAAAGTGAATCGTTTTTTTCATGACATCAACAACTCACTTCTTTCTCTTGCTCGTCTCCCTGGGAACAACACATTTTTATATGATTCTAAACGAAAATTGTTGGTTCACCACAATAGCCGCATTATATTAAAACGCCATACGGCAGCAACGTGTTGTTCGGAATTCTTCCAGAATATCCAAACGGAAATAGGTAATGAATTATGGCCAATGGGATAGGTTTTGAGAAAAATCGATGAAGCAATTAGCTCATGATGCTTAAGAAAAACCAAAAATGAATGTTTCTAGAGAAAATGTATTAGAATACTCTGGATGGATTTGCACAAAAATCATCTATTTCCACATAGAGGACTTGAGACGCGTCGAAGACCCAATTTGTCGAGAATAGTGGACAAACGTTGTTCTAACTATGAGTGATGGGACGAGCGGACGCAGCTTTCTTCGATTTGAATAACTGTTAATGATTCTGGGCGCGTCCAAATGCTAAATTAGTCCCGTAAGTGTAGTGCACGTTCTCCTGGAGGAAGGAACCGATTCTTTCCCCCAGCAAATGGCGATGCCCGGCGCCGATGTAGCATTGGCAAGTGGGAATTTTCCCGAACAACGAATTCTCCCCCAGGTTGGCACGCCCCAGACGGGACATGCTCTAATCTCCCGACAGCGGACTCCCGCATGCGTGGTGGTGTTAGTGCAATGTTTATTGTGTGCGGTGTGAGTAGGGGGTGATATATAGGGCAAGGAAGAAGAAAGAAAATATTGTGCGGGTTGTGGCCCTTGTTTGGTTAGAGTACGGCCTTCGGTAAATTGGCCTGGTGTTTGATCGGAGAAACCACGGAAAACTTCAGAGCAGCACTAGCTAGAACTCTCCTTCAGACACCGATTGAATGCCGAAATAGCTGACAATCCAGAAAGTCGAAAACTTGGTGGCCATCGTCGGGACCCGAAGACTAGGACTCCGGTAGAGGCACTGTTGACTTCAGTTGATGCCCTGGCACTCTCCCAGTTCCTTTTGCGAATTACTTTAAAAGAATTTAGAGAGTGCTATCCACAGACGTCAAATGCTGGTTTTAAAATATGGACCAAGATTAGCGTATGCTTGCTTACGTAAGGGTTAGTGTCTGATGTGTGGGTAGATCTTATTTTTCGGGAGAATTAATTGTTTTGATCTTGTCAATGTTGTTTAGAAGCTGTCGTAATAGGAAAAATCTTGGAAGGATTGTGTTTCCAATAATTCATTTATTACGAATTACTTTGAATACATATTTCATTTCTGTGAATTGTTAACTAAGTTTAGTACTCTTTCTATCACAATAACCTCAAGACTGTCAATAATCCCACGAATTAGGTGTTCAGGTGTAGTTTAGCATAACATAAACAATGAAGTTTTCGGAAAAAAATTTCTAGTACGTCTGTTTGTTTTCAGTTAATACAAAGTTTCCCCTAAATTGATTTTGGAATGTCTTTATTTTACTATGCAATGTTCTCCTTTTAATTTTACTGGATTGGTAATTTCCAGAAATAATTCGCGGATTATTCTGACTATTAATGTTAATATTCGGTGAGCAATGTAATTAAATGATCGAGCATTTAAATACGTTTGATCGGCATCAAACAAATGTTTGTAGTGTGAAGCTCTTTACGCATGATATTTGTTTATCATTAAATTTGATTAATTCTAACCATATTCTGACGTAATTATGTCCTCTCGCCACGACGTACGCCTCCGCGACGAAGTAGGACCCTACTTTTCGGACTATGTACGGCGTCTCGACTAAGGTCGCCCTAATTTCCGAACACTGCCACACGAAATCTGCCTTAAGAATTTGAGGCCTTCCTATCACTTGTTCATGGGTAATATAGTAAAACTAATTTGTAACCAATAGTAACTAAATGTAACTAACATGTAAAACTAATATGGTTAACTATAAGACATATATTTGTTTTAAAATGGCAAATTCATTTTGTCAAGAAGCGAAGGGAAATCTTAAGTGATACCAGCGAGATTGGAAGAAATGAGTTCAACTGAAGAGCTCCGTTAGACTATCGTGGGATTGTGGAGATGAATAAAAAGTAAGGGTTGAATGAATTATCTTTTGAATTTACACTGAATCTTTTGAAGACGGTTTGCGTACAATAATTACTACGTTGGTGTGCAATAAATTACGTAATTGTATTTTTCAATTTTAAGTAGCCCTAAGAAAAATTCAATTTTTGTAAGGGGCTTCCAATTTTAGCTGTTGCTAAAAAACGTTTAATAGTGACTGGTGCTATTATATCGACCAAATAAAGATATCTATTTTACATGTATGTATGTCCCAATTTATTATAATATTTCAAAAATCATCGTATCTATTTTCGTCCAACCTGATCAAATATTACAAGAAATACTCTTGTTCATATAAAGTACATATTGTAAGATTGGCAACGGTTATTATGTTACATGTATTATAATGTAATTTTTTTGTAGTTAGCTGTTGATCCTGCCACCTGAATGAATATGATTACTACGTCGAGTGTTGTTTATAGACAACGGCGTTTGCTGAAAATATATTCCCGCCCTTAAGTAAGTCATTTTTGACAAAAACAACTAATTCATATATGAAGAGACAAGGTAATGGCAGAGCAATGGTTTCAATTTCTATTTGAGCCCACCCCTTCAAAACGACCCAACACCTAACGCGGTAGGGTTTAGTCTCATCCGGGAAGCACACACGCAGCGGCCAGCTCTGAGAGTGAAGAGGTTTGATCAGAGCTAACGGGCTTCTGCAGGCGCTTTCGCAAATAGTAAGCCGCCTGCCTCTCAGAAGGAACCTTTGCACGCGGCGCGAATCTAAAAGCATAACGCCTGCTATCCGCAGAAAGTGACTCCCTTTACCCTCCCGTTTACCTGCGATCTTCCGGCAAACAGGTCGTTTGCGTAGGGCGGCTCGACCCATTTAAAATTCAAATGAGCCGTGTCGAGAGAGACGTGCTGTTTGACCCCGACACGGTTAATCCGCGAGAAAGCGGTGGCCCTCTTGGTGAAGTGTGGCTTACACCGTGAGTTAAGTGCAGGTGTAATTGACACACCTCACATTTTTAACTAATATATTTGATTAATTACTAAGTGATACAGGGCATGACAACCACTAAGGTCAATAGTACCGTAACTGTAGTGCATTTTTGATACGGGATGGTGGTGATCTTGCCTATTTGGATGGCGAGATCCGGCGACGACCTACCGTCGGCTTGTGGGGTTTTCCTCAACCAGGTATCTCTCAATAGCGCGGCACCTCCCCAACCGGGACAAGCTCTAAGCTCCGACTGGTCTTCCAACATGTGTGATAGTGTAGGGCACATAAGTGTGTGTGTATGTAAGCGGTGGGTAAAAATACAAGGAAGAGGTAGGAAAGATCGCACGCTACCCGTCACCCGTTTGTTAGGGTACTGCTCCGGCATTCGCCTGGGGTAGATCGCAAAAGCACAAAAACCCGATCAGAGCAGCTGTATGCAAGAATTCTTCTCCAGGCAGAGACAGAGCTCGACCTAGCTATACGACTAGTATTTTGGTAGTAATGGGATATTCGTCAGTGCAATGCCATCGCGAGTGGGTGCTCAAAAATTGTGAAAAAGTGAATGTAATCACAAAATATTCCAATATTCGGCACTCATTTCAGTTACAGATCTAATATATAAAAATCAATGTTTGTTTGTTCTTGCTCGTATTTAAAGCGAATCCCCATCTTTCACCCGATTGCGATAATACTTTGTCAACTTATTCCTTGGACTTACGCCAACAATGTAGATATGGTACAATGGGAATGTGCGAAGATTGTCATAGCGAATGCATGTTCAAACTTGAGAGAGAACATTTTAACAATTGGATACTTGACAACCATGCTCAAACCAAGACTCGGAACAAACTCATACTCGCGAAAAAGTCTTTCATCTATTATAATGTTTGCAGCGCGTAGCGGAAAACGTGATTGACAATTACATGACCAGTGGTGCGTGAAGCGTCAATTCATTGCAATATCGAGTCCGCTAGTGTGAAATAATGTAAGTATAACGTGATATAAATTTGTAAATGCGGTGATAATATTATCTCACTAATCATAATATAGCGAACTGCTGGCATCGGCTTCGTTGGCTCAACATCACCGTCTGCACACTTCACCGTCGGCACAACGAGGAGGTTAAGCTGCAAGCACAATGCTCCGGCCAACTTCACCCTCAATCAACCTGGTACTCCCTGGAAAAAGGGGCTGAGTCGACCTCAGAGCCACCCTGAATGGCAATAACCACATAACAATCCCAACCTATGTCAGGATTCGAACCTCGGTTTTCCATGACAGGAGGCCAGCGCCCAACCACTGACCCATCGCGATTCTTGATGAACTACTTCCCTAATCACATTAACTTCCTTTGTTTTTTGTGGTGAATTAATTCCTTAAGGGTACTAATGAACTGCACCTCTCTCATGAAATAAAATTTGCGTTAGTTTTAATATATATAGTTCTTAAAACCAGAATATATAACAAGTTTTACGATCTAGTTCTAAGCATTTATACCTCATCTTGATAATATTTTTCATTCAGTTCCTCCTGATACAATGAGAACACGGCCTTTGTTCCTTGATGCTTAATTGTTTCTGGTCAGTAAATAAATTTCCTCTAACCGCACCTATACTTGAGAGCCCACTTTGTTCAATAAGAGTTGGGGGCAGCAATTTTACAGTGCCATTCCATCGTATCAAATGTTTAGCACGTTGGATTTTTCAAATAGTTTCTAGTGTTGTGTTAAATTTTTGCCCCAAAACTCTAACACTATTTCTTTTTAATTTGACACTCTCAAATCTATTAGTAATTTATACTCGTATATACGATATTTGGCACTACGATCTACTTGAAAGTTTTCAAATATGATCACGAGAAGATTCGTCGTGAGTTGCTTTCGGGTGATCGCGTATTTCGTGTTACGACAACCTTGTCAAATATTAAAACATCTCCTCCACACGACAGTCTCGGTCCCGTAACTGAATTCCACAAAGTTTCCTTGAAAGCTCGTGATACGCGTCTCTGACATAAATGTGCACTAATTTTATTTGACTTTAAATACACGCAGACCTTCCTCGATCTAACTGCCACTTGCTTCAAAGAGCAAAGTCAACGACTAATACGGAAATTGCCGGAGTTTCTCAGTCGTAAAATGAGTTTCATTTTGAAGCAAACGAATCGCTTCAGACCTGTTGAACTGCGAAACGAGAATCATGAAATCCCTCTCCCGCGTCGTACAAGGCGCTTCCTTCAATCGATGACAGGGTATGAGGTGAACACGAATTAATTCGCGCAAGCGTGCTCTGCGTGATCAGTGCCTGGCCGAAATAGGGTGCGGAGAAGTGGTGAACGAGGATAGTCATAATTTTCTGATAGAGCCTTGTAATTGTACTCAACCACAGGAGGGGAAAAGTGAAGATAGACATAAACACACAAAAATAGCTTCTTTGACAAAACAACAGTGGATAAATCAGTTCTTTTATTACAGGGAACCGCATTTTTCTTATTTAGCGAATAAGATAAAAGCGTTTTAATGTTGTTTGCAATTGCATCATGAATTCGAACAAATTTAATACAAACGTTCATAGGACAAAATATCTAATCACCGAAATTGGAAATACAAAACTATAAAAATATTGGAGTCAAAACAGCAAAATATTTTGACAGTATTTTCCATAAAATATTTTGCTCAAAATTTGACTCCACCTAATTTCTCTTTGAAATAACCAATTACATGTATATTATTGCTTGGAGCATAAACACGGTAAAATTGATGACTGCTTGTGAATAAGGTGAAATTAAGTCCGATGACGAATGAAAGATTGCTCGTGGTTCGAAGTCCGTTGTTAGCTCCGACAGTCACCTACAATAGATTGGAGAACACAGAAAATCTAGAAAATCTTTGACAGCGACGCTGTATAGAGTCTATGATCTACTGCCATTCTCATTCTGGCTCAACTCCCAAATTGACATACAATCGACAGCAGATTGGATTTGGGCAAAAAATCACCGGCATTGAACTGAAAGATTGGTCGATTGAAAAAAGGTCTCGTTGCCTCATGGTTCCTGTTTTCTGGTTAATTACATAGGCGCGTCAATATACATTAGTATAGTCTCATTATTGTCTTGTTCTGTCGTCGCGACGGTCGGATACGCGTACGTAAGTTATTATTGGGAACAAAGCCGGCAACCAGTATTGAGTATCTGAACGCTAGAACCAAGTTCATCGTGTTACATTGCTGATTCCTTCTAGAGATGGCTTCTTCCAACAGGACAATGGTACATGTAATCACCGATTTTGTCAGTGACGTCAGGTGGAGATCTAAATGAATATCTTGGTCTCTAAATGGCCGTAATGGACATTTGGTGTTCGACTTAGAGAAGTGGGTTCATGTCAAAATAGTACCTGCCCGTTCTGAACACTAGAGGCCTTGCGAATATGCTTGTGGTTTCAAATGTCCCAAAATCTCTCTTTTCTTATCCCCTTCTACTTCTTGAATGGAAACGTTGCCGCTATTCCATTTTGCTATTCCATGGGAGACAAATGGTTCGCAACCAAATTAATTAGATTGTGATCCATCAGTGTATATAGCAAAAACCTAGATGGAAAAGAGAATGTGTATTTTATTGTGTACCATCACATCATCCATCATAAATCCCAACAGCGATAATGTAGAGAGAGTTGAAATTAACTTTTTGAAGAAGAGAAAAAACTCCAATTTGTTATCTGGGAATCCAGAAATATGTACTCCCGTAAAACCATGAAATTTATTTTCCTAGCATTACATAACTTCCTCTATACTACATTACTTACTACGTACTTTGATGATAACGTGAAAACAACTGTAAAGTCAGTAACATAGACTTATGTCACATAGTTACACATATTTAGCGGGGTGAAAAATTTTTAACATACAAAAATATAGTTGGATATTACATAAAAGGGAATGACACCAAAATGCATTAGCTCCAGATTTTCAGCCAATTTCCCACGTATATGTATTTGGGAGGTCGTGTTCTGACGTAATTATACTGAGTACATGTACCTGGCGAACAAGTATCACATGTGTAACTCGCTAATATAAAATTTCTCATTAAACATTGATAAAAGTATTCGATTTCAACCCATCAATAAGCCTAAAGTTTGGAACATTTATTACGAGACACCTGAATATCCATGTCTGAATCCTTAGTATATTTAGTGAAATTATGATTTATTTACGAAAATATTTTTAAACGTTCCATAACATAATGTAACTTTTTCTGGATTATCTATAGATCTTTATCTCGTAGAAAAAAAGACATTTTAATATTTTATAATCTTTTTTTACATAAACAAGACGTTTAGTGCCTAATGATTGTTCTGTACGTTCTTTAATATTTTTATAAATAGCACTAAAATGGTTCGACTATAAATCAGTCAATACATCTGTCATATTTTAAACAGATCTTCTTAGTTCATAATCAAATGCATTCATTAGTACCAGCAATTCAGGGTGGTATGTAATCGTCCTTCCACAATTCAGACAATACAAATGAGTATTTTTAATAATATTTCTTTAAAAATGATCAATATTATTTTCTTACTATAGTTACATTTAATATGTTTTTAGTTTTAAAATTCAAATTAATGTTAACAACACCTCTACGTAGAAAAATTCAAAGTGTATTCTGTTCATGAGTCGGGTAAAATATTGAATATTGGTTTTAATATCATTTCGATGTATAGTAAAGTTCATTTCATCTATAAAGTTTCAGATACTATTGCAATCATTGCATTCTAAGAAGTGCAATATTTTAAATATATTATTACTCTTTAGCAAAAAAATAAACATTTGAATTAAGTTAATCCAAAAGCCAACTAGCAGTTCCAGTTCCGGATAATTAACATAGTTTTAGTATATATTTCCCTGGCAAGAAATCAAGGTTTAAGCCATAATAAAGGTTTAATTCAAGAGCGGGGAATGTCCAAGTTGGAATGTTCTAGGATATACTGCTTTAATTTTAAAAGCAAGTTTTCCTCATAATTTCGGGGGCCGGATCCATGACCCTCTACGCATTGCGATAAATTCGGGCGACTTGCGTAGCCGCCTTGGCCGCACTCGGGCGACGACTGGTCGCAACTCTGTTGCAAATAACGACGCAAAAGTCCCCCACAAATTCAGACGCTTATTTTTCTTCAGTTGAGTTACGTTTGGTAGAGCTTCTCAGATTAATTAATGTATTAAAACATTATCATCTTAATTTGAGCGGCCTAAGCAGAGAACTGCTGAAACTATTTCTCTTTCAACGCTGGGACCAGGGATCTGATTCATAATGATTCATGCGGAATTTATGGTAGACAAAGAGCGTTTGCGACATAAGCTTTTCGAGGTCTCGTTTTCCATTTATCATTCCACCAATGGTTATATCACAGTTCACATTCACATCTTCATAAACCGGGAGATATCGCGTTTTGCCTATGAAAACCTGGGACAAAAAGCAACCGCGAAAAAAAATTGTGGCATCCGGCGCCTCTAAAACCATGAATTAATAATTACAATGCGATATTTATGTCTTTTTCATTCATTTTGTTTATCAAGTCTCTCTTATTTTCACTTATGAATGTAAATTTGTAAATTTCATCAAGAATTTCTTGCAATCATTATTTTTTATTTCACGTAATTCAAAATAAAATCCAAAAACATTAAAACAAGTTAAATAGTAATTTGAGAATGCTTGAAAAGTTCAATAACCAATTTTTAATCCATATTCACAAACAAATATGAATGATATTTGCTTACTATTATTTCTGACACTTTCGACGTTCACGGAATGTTTTTTTTTTGTTTTTTTAACATCTGCTTTATTTGCAATTTGTTCTACTCGAACATTCGGCAAATACGAATTGGTGTTACTAACATTATTGACATTAAATAAACATTCCAATTACGGTCTCTTTCTAAAAAGGTTTGTAAACTAAATTGTCTCATTCAAGAGAGAAAAACATACAAACAAACAAGAACACAATAAACAACATCAACATGAAATAACATAACACAATAAAAACATACAATAGTGCAAGCATTGTGGACAAAAAAATTATATCTACAGGTAAACAAATATTTTAAAAGAAAAATATTTTTTATATCTGTGGTCCCAGATCAAGAGGATTCACTCTTTCAATCTCTGTCATTGTTGCTGTTATCTAAGGTTTTGGCCAGATTATTAATATGCTTTTCGAGCTCTGTTTTGGTATTCTGTGAGATTGTGAGAGTGATTTTCTCTTTAACAAGTGGTGGTATTGAAGATCTTTATGTAGAGTGAATATTTGAAATGTGAAGCTGTCCCAAGAGTTTCAATTTTGTCATAAACAGGATAGGTTTTGAGTATTGTTTTGTAATTAAAAATTTTGGTTTTCTAGATCTGCAAGCAGAGATTTTCTTCTATTAACCATATCTAATTTGTCTACCTTTTTCAGTTTGCTTCCTTCTTTTAATCGAAATATGTTCTTCCAGGGTTAGCTTTTTGTCGGATGTAGTCCGGAGATATGTGATGGTGTCCTACACGTTTTCCGATTTGGTTTCGCGTTGTATTTTCGTATTCTTGTATTCTTGTTCGTCCTGAGGTAAATGTCTATACATTTGGACTTTGTTCATTTAATTCTTATTCTCCAGAGTTTACGATTCATTTGTTTATAAGAGACGTTCCGAGGTGTTGTCGTTTCCAATGTTTCTTGTTGCGGTTTTTCTTGGTTTTCTGGGCAAAGTAGTCTGGGCTGTGTCATCGCATTATGTGGGCAGTTGTGGACATCGGCGGGGGGGGAAAAAAAAAAAAAAAACTCTGAAAAAATTGGTTTTTTAAGTTTCAGGCGTGTACAGCGTATACAGCATTCTGGTCCAGAATGCTCCCCTGTGGGACTCCTGATAATATTGGGATGAAACGATGGCTCTATTTCATCTCCCGGAGTTTTATTTGAAAAAATCGGATCTGAAATAAAGGATCGAATTAGATTATAATAGGATGTCGGCGACCAATTTTGTCCCCCCTTGATTTTAGATGAACAGCCTTGATGCACTACTTGTCGAACGCTTGGCGCAATATCTAGAAACAAAGCGGAACAATACAATTTTATTTTCTCGAGCTCTCGGTTGATGGTGTCGACTATCTGTGAATTTGTTCTATGTTAGATGCGTTCCTAAACGAACTAATTGTCTTGGAATTGCGGATATTTTCTTTAAAGTACAGGATATATGCGAAATAGTTAGTAGTTTTTCGATACTTAGACAACGAAGGCAATAAACTTATTGGTCTGTACGAGGAAACATCTTGTAGCTGTTTACGGAATGGTTAGCAGTCAAATACATCAATCTTTTTCTTATATAAATTTCATATATTTTCCTGTTAAGATTTCTTTCTTACAATTTCTGTCTCTTATCTTGTATTTGTTCTAGAAGAAAATACTGTACAATTTCCATACCAATGCTCGTGGGCAACTTTTTAGTATGTATATCTTAATAGGCTTGTAGGAAAAGGCAAAAACAATGGAAAATTGCGTCTGCAATTTTTATTCTGGCGATCTCTGAAAGTATCAGTAATATATTCTTCTTCTGGATGTCTACTTGAATTGCGCAACCCGAATGATGGTTATTGGAAGGAATTCGTTAATACATCTGCCTGTTAACACATGTGTAAAGCAGCAGGGTGCACGGGATCTCTGCGACACTCCAGAGACACTCGTGAGATAAATTTCTAAGAATTGAAAAACAGCCTTCACTGAGGTTACGTGTAATTGGTTTTGTAAATAAAAGTTTAGAAGAAAGATACAGATAATTACATGTGTTTAAAATGTTCTCAAACAATACTGTACATTAAATAATATCCTTTCAAGTTTTGCCATGAGACGTCTCCCGAAATAATATCCTTCCCATTACAATTGTTTATCTATATGCAGTCAACATAAGTAATGCATTCAATATTCACAGTTAGAAAATAGAGAATTCGTTTTCGAATTTGATTAAGAAATGTATGCAGTCTTAAACAAGAGGAGGATAAATACAGTTATGATCTATCTTTTCTAAGATTAAAAAAACGTTTTCATTTACGTACGACATATTTTACAAATGAGTAATTATACCAGATTGCAAGAAAAATTAAAATAAAACTTAAATGTACAACTAAAATTCATTTTATTTTGAGTTGAACCTGTTGCAAATTCTTCATGAAATATCGGAAAACAATTACTAAAGTTGTCAGGTTAAAATGGGGAAGACCATCGTTTGAACGTATTAACGGAAATAAAGTGATTTATTATCTAAAGCTACGGGGTCCCATTCAAATATTTCAGGAGCGTCGACTGTCCTCCTGACCTCCGTATTCCACCGCCTAAAAACCTTCACCTTAAAGTATTAGGTTGAGCAACTTCATTGCATGCGATTCAGAACTATTTTTACTGCTTAATTAAATATCAAAAACTGCAAACGTGCATGTTTGTGAGAGAGAGAAACATCTTCGCTTTTCCTTTTGTGAAAGAATTCGGCGTGTAAAATGTATTATGAGGTTTTTAAAGGTTATTAAGTGTTCAGTTGCCTTAAATATGTCAAATCCGGAAGTACAATTTTGTGATAAGGAAAAAACCTTCCACAGACTCGGCATTGTCTGGGCTTGTGTGCAAATTGAATAGTGAGAAATCATGTAAATTAATTATCTTCGAATGCCCTATATTCTCTAGACGTTAGTCACACTTATTTTGAACCATTCTATATGGATAGGTTCACGAAGTAGCTTTGGCTACTTCTGAAGGTAACCTGTCAAACATAAGGGGGTTGCCTAAAAAACAGAGGCACATGCCTCGTGTATAAATGCATATAGCTCGTTGTATGCAATTTCCCACTACACGCTCATTGCCAAAACGGGATCTCCTTCGACCACACAACACGCCGTAGATTGCAACATGCATTTTGAACCAATATGTATGGGCATTGGCGAATCCAGCCGAACATTTTGGAGGGAACTATCCTACATCTTTGTTAGATAATGAACATGTCATTGTATCGTACATTATTTATGTACTGTACATTTGATACTATACAATAGTATTGTTTAAATAATTATATAATTCGACCTAAATGAATATTTAAATCATTTTTACCATAAAAGGACGGCAAACGAAAACTTTAGACATTTTGAGTGGGGGAGAGCATGGCCCCTTCGCCCCCCCTGAATGTGCTAGTGTGTATGGGT
This sequence comes from Gryllus bimaculatus, assembly GCA_017312745.1. Classification (NCBI taxonomy): domain Eukaryota; kingdom Metazoa; phylum Arthropoda; class Insecta; order Orthoptera; family Gryllidae; genus Gryllus; species Gryllus bimaculatus. The sequence continues at coordinate 1,371,134 of BOPP01000199.1, forward strand.
AGGTAAATGTAGCATCACTATGCGCACGTATTGTTGAACTCCTTTTGCTTGTAATGATAAGAGAAGAAGTAAGGGCGCGTTACTATTTTGTTATAAATGCAGAAAAATTATACTTGCAATTCATTTACCGATGCAAATACGTTTTCTATACTTCGGAAACGAAAATGTCTATTTTTTTCAAATATTGCTAATTTTGCGATTTTAAAATTTATTTTTATTAATTTATATTAAACGTTTACTCATCTTTCAACTATTTATAATTAAAATTACGGGGAGGAATTCTGGAACTCAAGAAAACGTGTGTAGATTATTTTCTCCCCCATACGTCACATACAGTTTTTACTGTTTAACTGTTACTAAATAAATCTAACTCTAGATGAGGTTCATGAAATACTTGCGTTAGCTGCTTGGTGAGTGTGCAGGATGCGACGAGCGACGAGCACAGTAGAGAGGAACGTGTGAGAGGTGAGGGCGCGGGGGCGGTGGGTGGGGGCGGGCTGGTGCGCGGGCGCGGCAAAGAGGCCGCGTGCTTTACTGCAATTCCGGCGGACGCGGCTGCGACCGAAAAGAGGCGAGGCGACCGCGGCAACCGGAGGTGCTGTGTGTGGTGGCGGAGGGGATGTTGGGTGGGAGCTGGGAGGTCATAGGTGAGTGACTCAATAGCAAACACAAGCATTAGAGCGGGTTCGCACGTCGTCTCCTAGCTCCGGTGCATGTTCGCAATACCGTAAATAAATTGCGTAAGTGTAGGGGCACGTGTTTCTCGGTGAGATGTTTGAGAATGTTTCTCCGAGATATTGCGATCTGGCGCCAACTATACTGGACTAGTCAGGATTGCTCAACAGGCATCTCCCATCTGTGAGGTAGCGCTCAATCGGAAAACTAAGCTGCAAACGATAGTCTCCTGGCTTGTTATCGATTAGTGCATACAAGTGCTGTGTAAGTAAGGCGAATGTAGGACAAAGAATAATCGCGCGCGTCCCGTGTCCGTTTGTTAGGGTACAGCTTCGGAATTTCCGGCTAATGTGATCGGAATAAAAGGAAAACTACGTCAGAGCAGCTCGCGCGTTCAGTTCCTTCTAGAAACCGTGTATATCTAGTATAAGCTAGTTAAAATCTTTCCTGACGGCCGTAGATCTATGGCTTTTGAGGTCAAGGCTAGACATAGTGAGCTCTGAATTTATCGTAGTGTTTTAGATCTGAAGAGACCGGTGTGGCGATTCTTGAAGAAGTGGGAGTTGTAGGGAGAG
>BOPP01000199.1:1398891-1430286 GCA_017312745.1 Gryllus bimaculatus
GCATAAGCAGTGTACAGGAGTTACACATTAGGTGGAACATACTCAAAAGAAAAAACTACATAAACCAAGCCAGTTATAGTCAATCTTTCCTTATCTCCCTAACAAATAATGCCGATTGGATAATGTATAAACCATGAGAGCAAAAGATACTTGCAGTGTTTTCCTCGAAAGTGAAACATATAATCGTACTGGTGAAAATCAATACATACATAACATCAGCACGAGGGCTTCAAACAACGGAAGAGTTCAATCATTAGCGAATTACTGTTTGCAGCAACCAAACACAAAGTAAAACTCACTGCCCCTCACATTCTTGCCCTCCCCCCACCCGACCTGCGTCGCCGTTCTGTCCCCCCCCGCCTCCGCCCCCGCCTCCGCCCCGGCCCCCGCCCCCGACGAATGGCAGCGACAAGAGACGGAGCCCGCGCTGCGAAAGACCATCAATACCCATCCGAGCGAGAGGTATCTCGGCCGTAACGATTTCGGTGGGCGCTTTCCCAGGTCGAAAGAGCGATCCCGGCAGACACGGACGTAAAGCATTTACGCGCCGAGGCATTCCCGGATTTAGCGCTGCGGCGCGCCCCAAGGTCCACGCCACGGGCCGCGGACAGAGCGCGGTCAGCCGGGCTAACTCTCGTCACACAGTCACCCGACCCCCAAAGATCTTCTCTAAAAAAATCATTCAAAATACGAAACTCAAAACTAGCATGATTATTTTCTCGGCCGAATCCAATACATGCATTGTTACGCTTCTGGCAGAAATGAAGCAAATAGGTATACACACGTTTTGAAATTTAACTTTTCTTGTAACGATTTTTTCCGGCATTAGCTTGATTGGTTTTGCACTTAACTGCGGTCATAATCAGGTGATTCATCCTGTAAGCTACACTATCCGGATGGGCCGGGCGGAGAGGTGGGGTGAGCAGAACGGGCAGGGCGTACAGAGCAACGCGGCGGTCAAGCGTAGGTAGCTGTTTAATATATATTGTCTAAGATGCGAGTGTACATATCAATTATAAACGATAAAAATAACATTTACTTAGCAGATTTAGGTGTCCCTAGATTTTCAGCAAGAACACAAGCACACTAACGTAACTATGAGAAATCAGTTATAAATAATTACAATCAACATCTGCTTGTCTACTTTCTCACGATGTATAGTCAAATTGAAATGAAAAAAATTGAATTTGTATCTTAAAAATTGTATGTTGTTACAATAATCGATTGGTCAGCAAATTCTTCGAAAACTAGAACATAACGTAAGCGAAGTTTCATCTGCTAAGCCCGCGCTTTTCTCTGCTCCAGATTCCTCCGCTTAGCTCGCACTAAACGCTCCTTCCTCTCCTCCTGGTTCCTCCGCTTAGACTGCTCATTCCGATCGTTCCTCTCCTCCAGATTCCGTCGCTTAACCCGCTCTTTCCGCTCCTTCATTTCCGCCATATTTCTCCTCTCAAACCGCTCTTCCCACTCCTTCCTCTGTCAAATTTCTTACTCTTCATTTTGACTTCTATAGACGCTATTTACACACAAAATAAGAAAAGTGTAACACAGCTCACTTTGTCACTGTCAAATTTAGCATTATTTTCTGTAGTATGTATTACTGTCATCTGGAACTTGGTGAACGTTAGTTTGGCAATTATAATTCTGTAGAAGATCGCTATAATATTTGTTACGTTTCCCATAATTCTACTAGAGAATATGAAGCCAACTCCTTTTTCATTACGAGATCCTCCGGACACACTAAATAGTTTTCCGTCTTCATTTTTATAGTTGTTGATCCTTGGCGTCGTACTTTGCAAAATCTCATTACGTCAACTACTATCGACACGGAGTATACCAGACTAAAGAATTGACCACGAAATGCGTTCACAAAGTTATTTTTCATTTTCATTTAAAACCGTTCAGAAAGTAATGATAAATGAAGAATCGCAAAATATCCATGTTGTCAAATAAACGAAATATAGGTGTTGTGGTGCGTTATCGTTGGCATTTCTAATGAAATAATTATATGCGTTGTCATTGCCAACAATAGTATTTATTACAAGAGCAGCTCACCTACATATTCATTTAAATAGTAACTAATTGAATGAAAAAATAAACCATAGTCCTTCACCTTTACCAAAATTATTATTATTATGAGGCCATTTCCCTCCTCCACCCCACGGCCGGGTACTTAAGCCCCTTAGCTCGCCCGACCCCGCGTAGTTGTTTTTGTGGCTTCCATTCAGCAGGTAAGGAATGCTTCAACTTACATTGCTATGTTTTCTGTTTCAAATTTTACGTGTCCTAATTCTGTTTCATCCACTTTCCTTTAGTATTAAATGACTTACCCCCACCTTTTTCTTTCTTCCAATTCCTAGAATGTTAAATATATTTTCCAAAAAAATTGTAAATTAATAGTAACCTTTATTGTAATTTTGTTGCAAAATCCAAAGAATATTCACGTTTTAATGTTTTGTTTTTTCTTCTTGTACTAGACAACAGCTGAAGATGGCTAAGCCATCAAAAGCTGCTCTTGTAATAAATACCATTGTTGGTAATGACAACGCATATAATTATTTCAAATAAACGAAAGATATTAATCGGAATATACAGAAGCGTTCTTAGTCTAATCTGTTAGAAATTGCGTGCAATGTTTGTGATTCGAAGACAAGTTTTTAAATTGTCTGTATTATGCTCAGTATTATGCTGTACTGTTCTTTAACATCAATTCATTTGCACAATTTTGCACTATCGTTGCAGCTACTCGCCCACTGAGAGTTCTCGGAGGCCGGCACGCCCAGCCCAGGCTCTGTTGGAGCGGGCGTCCAGGCCGAGATGCAGCGCTCCTGGCGGCGAGAATCGCCCGCCGAGGAAACAATAGCGGGGCGCATCCCTGCCGAATGACGTTTCAATCAATGGGCAAAGTCAAAGGGAACAGCACGACCAGCGGCCGGGGGGAGGGGAGGGAAGGGAACGGGAGCGACGGGTGCTTGGACAAGCAGACGAAATTTTGTGGACGCCCGGAATTGGAAATCGAACGGCCGCGAAGGCCCATGCAAACACGCACTATCAGCCACGAACGCTAATCGGGTGTTTGCGTTAGTGCATGCGATCGGCGGCGACGGGCGCGATTCGGTTCTGGTTATTCTCTGCAAAAATATTTCTGTTCGCCGCGCCGCATAGCGCTGGGGCTACAACTACATCAAAACGATAAATCCTCTTTTCAATGGTTTTACGTGCCAGTTGGAATATCTCAGAAAACGTTGATTGATTTATTGTTAGTGATTCCTGGCGCGTCAACTACTAGGGTCATTATTCTAGTAAGTGTAGTACATGTTTATTCCTCGTGTGGTGGTGGTGGTGCTCGTCCCATGCAGTACAGGGAGATCCAGCGCCGACCTACCGTCGGCTACAGGTGTTTTCCCTAAACAGTTATCTCCCACCAGCGGGATACCGCCCTAGGTACGACAAGCACCAAGCTCCCGATGGGTCCCCGGCATGTGCGGTAGTGTAGTGCATGTAAGTGGAAGTGGTGAGGATAAGACAAGGAAGGGGTAGGAGATATCGCGCGCGGTCCGTGGCCCGCTGGTAAGGGTACTGCACTGGCATTGCCTGGTGTTGATCGGAGAAATCATGGAAAATTACCGACCAGAGCAGCCGGCCGCTAGAATTTTCCTCCACACAGCGGTTAAATTCGACCTAGCTGTGAATCTAGCGTCGAAAATCTGGCTACCGTCATGACTCAAACCTATGACCTTCCGGTAACAGGGACTGCAATGTCATCAGTTGACGCCCTGAGCCATCTCTCTCGGTACTGAAAAAGTGAATGCTAGTAAATAGAATAAGCGAAATAGTAGTAATTTCTTTTTCTTACATTATCGGATGAACACTGACCATTACACGAACGTCAGAACTACGACATCAAAATAAACATGTTTCGTTTTCCTCGAAAGATAAAAAGGTTTACGATAAGTTCGTAAATACGTTCGGAAGCAAAAGCCCGAGATGAAAGTGCTTTTCTATTTCAAAATTATTTCTGGTTGTTATTTTCTGTAGGTACAAAATCATGGAAACGAATACTCCTGTTTTGTAAAGACGTTTGTGCTAGTTTATAGATCGAATGTTCGCATTTGTTAATAGAATGTATTTATGTTAGTAAAACGTTATTTAATATTTTCCGGAATGTAAAATTGTTCACTAAATAAAGTTTTAAACGAGCATTTTTTGTTTCAATTGAATACATAGACATGCTATCAATATTTTAACTCTGTGAAAAGCTCAAAACATTGCTTTATCGTTCCTGGAAATAATACATTTTAAAATAATATAGATATAAAATACTGTACTTATTTGAGAAGTAATAACTTTTTTTCTCAACATGTAAGTAAAAAAATTGAAAATTACAGAAAAATATGTCATGCCGATTGATCTTCGATTTTTTTCTTTTGTATATTCCAGTAAAAATAGAGGTAAATCTTTCAGTTGAATAAACATACAGGAATAAAATGGGAGTAAAATCCTTTTTATATTTACTGTTTCCGTTGAAACGTATAGTACGAAACGATAAATTGTTGTGATATGTTTGTTCAGACACTGTGTTTAATATTCTATCCCCGGGATAATCACGTTTTTCCTTCCTGGATCACGCGCGTGTGCTTTTGCTCTTTGCAGGCGACCGTTGCGATTCGTAGTGCTAAGAGAAGGGGAAAAAAGACTACGACATTTCGGTGGAGCTATGAAAAGAAAAATGTTTTTCTACTAGATGATATTCATCAGTTTTACTCTACATTCATCCGGTTTCCAGATATACTAATTTTTTTAGATCATTTTCCTCAGTTCAAATCTTCAAAAAATTCAAGTTGTTTTTGTTTTTGTTGGAATGTGAATTTTGCGCGTATAGAAAAGAAAATATCTGAAATATCAATATAGTCAGTGAAACGCACGTCTGCATTCTTGCATATACTCAACGCAAGAGTAATATTTACTCGACATCACAAGAGTTCATCATCAATTAACAGATACCGTATTCAGTGATCTTCTACAAGACATTGATGAGCCCATTTTCCACCCTTTTCACCTCTTGTTCTCGCTCTTGCCTTCGCATTGACCTGAGGAAGATACCTAGATGTGGAAATCTCCCACAAGTTCACATTCTTGCGACACTGATTCACCTTTTTTTGATCGTAGAAGCCAAGGAAAACTACCGATCACAGTCATTAGAATTCCCCTTCAAACAGCTGCTGGATTAGACCACTCTAGCAATTATAAAAAATCCACTACCGTCTGGACTCAAACCCTAGGACCTCCCTGGAGGGGCGGGACGGGGCGAGGTGGGTTGAGGCGGAGCGAGGCGGGGCGAGGCGAAGCGAGATGAAGCGGGGCGAGGCGATGCGAGGCGGGGCGAGGTGGGGCAAGGCCGCGGACGAGGCGAGGAGAGGCGGTGGCGGGGCGAAAGCGGGGCGAGGCGGGGCGGGGCGAGGCCGGGCGAGGGTGGGTGAGGCGGAGCGAGCGGCGGCGAGGCGAGGGCCGATGCGAGGCGGGGGCGAGGGTGGGGGCAAGGCGGGACGGAGGCGAGGAAGAGTGGCGGGGCGAGGGTGCGAAGCGGGGAGCGAGAGGCGTGAGGCGGGGGCTCGAGGCGGCGCAAGGTGGGGTGAGGGCGGGCGCATAGGGGGCGAGGCGGGGTGACTGCGGGCCCGGAAAGGTCCGAGGGCGCAGGCGGGGCGAGGATGAGGGCGGAGGTGAGTTATGCAGGCCGGGGGCAAGGCTGGATTGGCGGGATTTGGGGAGAGGGCGATGGTGGGAAGTGTGGCAGGGCGAACTCGGGCGGTCTGGCCGCCATGGCGTTAGGGGGCCTGCTGGGAAAATTGAGCCCCTCGGCTTGTGGCGGAGTGGTGCGGGCGTTGGCGGGGCGGAGGGGCGAGTGGTTCTTTCCGCGGGGCCTCTCGCGCGAGAAGACGGGGAGGACTACGCATAAATCCGCCGCTCTTTTGCATCCATGCTCCGCTTCTCCACGCGGCCGCCGCCTCGGGGGAAATTCCCTCACGCGAGGGCGTCCGACGGATAAACGCTTTCCCTTTCACTGGCCCGTGTTAGAGCTCGGAAATCTGACAAGGACATATATGCAGAATATTCAGGAAATAATGAATCATGTTTAAGCAATGAAGTGAGTGAAATGTCCTTTTGTGTCATAGCATCCTAAGAAATAAACATCTTAATCTTTCTCCTGTATTTTACTAGCTATTTTGTACAATGACCGCGAGTCGTACCTATTGAGTTCGCAAGACATACATATCACGAAACGTATGCTGATCAAAAATATCCGCGTGATTCAATCTTTTGGCTTACTGGATATAGAACATTTACTAAGAAATTAATTAGTAATGTGCCACAACCGTACATATTTTCTCGCATTATATCTAACGGCTACGCAATATTACAGTATTCCACTGACCAACAAAGTGTTTTCAAGCTGTAATTTGTTTCCGCACCGAGACTCAAATGCAGGTCCATCGAGTTATCTCGCCGTGCTCCTTATTGCTACACCAGATACTTACTCTGACGCATTCGGGCCGACGCATAAGAGTTCAATTGCCTCTTCCGTGATTTTCAAGCAGCAATTTTCGAAAATTCAGAAATCCACGAAAATGTATGCCATTCTGCCCATGCTGCACGATTCTTGTCACCTGTTTTATCGGCGGAAAAATTTTAAAGAACAAATTTGAAGTGGTTATTGAGAAAATGCTTTTTAAAAACTTCAACATTTTTAATCATAAATTACGCAACAACTACATATTTTAAAAAAATACAATTAGTTTTTAAATAGCTGATTTTTAAACCAAATTTTCTGTAGGGCAAAAATATCTTTCATGAAGAAGCAATTATAGGTTCTTTGGATTGGTGGATCTTAGGGATTTTATTAAAGATTGTATGTCCAAAGTTGTTCCTACACGCAAAAAATATAAATAGAGGGTGTACGATGTAAAATGTCTTTTAGAATGTACTGTAACCTGCTTCTAATTCACGATTATCTTACCCCGCATTGGGCAGCCATTTTGTAACGTGCATGGGTGCTACTAATTAAATTTATTTTATCATGCCTCAAGCTTAGCAGACAATTTGTAACATTTGTTATGATTCTTCTAATTTAATTTGCCCAGCTATGATCGTAGATCAACTGTTCTCACGACTCCTAGATTCGCTAGCTCTCTTTTTCTTTAAAATCTTGCTTGAGTTTGACGTACACTATACGTCACTTTACCTGTTGCACGTGGATGTGTGACTCTGTACAGAAATCACGATTCCTGGAACTTCTGTGGAGTTTACTGCTTACTGAATTGATCGCAATTCAATGAAATATCAGTCTTTCTTTTCAAACAACAAATAACATTTATTGTAAAACTATTGTAACACATTTCGAGCTGGTTATTGATTAATGATTCTATGGCCTTTAACATTTTTACACCGTACGGATTTTATAAAGTTCGTAAGCTTACAGGATGTCTTCGCTGCCGACTTTTACAAAAGAGGATGTGTCCTCCTGTGGTGTAATTTGTGAGCCTAATGATCGCGTAAACTACAAATATTATCGACTGTCGCTAATTATACAGTCCACTGCTAGGAACTCTTTGTATCTATTTTATTATCGCGTCGAGACTTTCCCTAACTAGGCTTCGGGTGAAACCTCTATTTGCGACTACTATTTCCTTTCAAATACTAGTAACAATTTAAGATTCGGAATTAACCTCACATAATCCTACGAACATGAAGTATAAATATTTTGAAATGCAAACTTCCTTCACGAAACAAAAGGTAACTATCATTAAAAATGCACACATTTATCACTTAAAACTCAAATGAACAATTCTGCTTAGCTACACTATTATGGGCTGATCCAACAAACATTCACCCACAACGTAAATCCACAATGGCAAAGTTAATATGTTATAATGTTCATTATCAACTGAAATGCTTTGCTTCTTCCGTGAAAATGAAACTTCATTTTGCTAGAGCTAAATTTTCAACGCCCTCCCCATATCAATTCCATGTTAATGCACCAGACAGTGCCGTAACTGGACGATACAATTTCCTTCTACCATCCAGCATGGTAGTTCTGCGTCTACCATCCTACTTGTTTACAGTTCGTTGCAATGCTACGCGTATTCCTTCGATTTTAACCTTCTCGATGCATCAATTCCGTCCTTTCACACCCGTGTGACATTCTGGTGTGCCACAGTACATTTTAATAAATGGATGCTATTTTGAAATTAATAGAACCTTTTGCGATAAGATCTTGTGTAATATAGAGTTCGTAATTCTGATTTATACTGTTTTTAAAGGATAATACAAACACGCATGGAAAGACAATATGCAAGAAAGCTCATGGTCTTGTCTCCGAGATTCTCTTGAAAGTCTCCAAATTATAATCATATAAACGTCCTTCATAAAGCTATAACAGAACTTTTCGTTATTGTTGTATTAAATGTCAAAAAAGTCGCATCGACAGAACGGAAAGTTAGATTCTTCTCTGTTTCTGAACTTCAGTTGCACACAGCACCAATAGGCTAATTAGCGTAAGAGACGAAACTGAATTTGGAATTGCAAATGTTTCGAGTTAATGAAAATGTAATAACGCGGAGAACGCAAAATTAGGAATTAAATTTATATTCGAAAAAAATCGATAAAATTAATCAAAATTATTAATGAATACTGGTATCTTGTAGTGATCGTTCATTAATTAGAATTTATTAAAATACAGAAACTCTTGAAACAGAAAATAATCAGAAAAAAAGGAACAAATTTTATATACTAGTACTATGTTGTGAAAATAAGAATGATTTATCGAAAATATTTTGAAGATTATATCTGATATACAAATGTAATGTAGTAAAGCACGAACATTTAGAAAACACTAAAATATAGAAATCCGATTATATCTTAACGGGCTTCACGGAAAGCATTTTGATCTCCACTCTTTCTTTCACATTATTATTTTATTACACACATCATTATTTTATTACTGGACTTCTTTGTTATTGAATAGCATTTTATTTCTATATTATTCATGAAGTGGTCCATGTTCTTCTTCCGGTCTTCTCTCACAAATAAATGGACATCAATATGTTTGTTATATTGATCTACAGTGAATTTGTGTGCACAAAACATGATAACGAACTACAAATCCAAAACCTTTCTTGAAATATTGAATAGCGATAATGTACAATAAAATATGGAGCCAGAGTGCAATTCTGAGCGTAAAAATAATAATCTGCAATGTTCATGTTGCCCCTAGAACGAAGACACTGGGTCGCATTGACTCGATCGCTATATACGGCATGCGCCCCACCTGAGCTCTTAGTCCGCAGCATTTTGGTCGGGGCCCGCGGCGAGACAGGGCAATTAGCTTAAATTTCGGCCGGCGCCCTTCCGTTCCCTTGCAGAAAAGCCGCCGGATATGTGGCCGACCGCGACCCCTTGCCGCCGCCGCCGCGTTCTCGCTCCCGATCTCCGTCCCATGCCACTGCTCCGCTCTCAGCTCCCTTCCTGCCCTCGACAACCCTTCCATTCTGCCTCCACCGGTGTTCGCTATCGACACCACCGTCACCGTTACCACACCATTTCTACCACCACCAACACCTACAATCCATTACCACCACCATCACTACCACTAAATTAGTACCACCACTACCACTATAGCCGTCCGCACCGCCACAAACACCACCACCCCCGCCACTACCAACACCTCTAATACCTCCCCATCACGATCACCACCTCCACTACTACTGCCACTACGACCACCCACCACCAACGTCACCACCACCACTATCACCGTCGCCACTCACACAATTACTCCCTCCAGCGCTACCGACGCCACCACCAACGCAACCACCCTCACTTTACTGTTACCACCTCCACCACTACCACTTCCATAAACCCCGTTAATACCTCCCACACCAACGTCACCATCACCATCACTACCTCTAATACCTCTCCCCACCGTGTCTTCCATCACCATACCTACCATCACCATTCCTACCATCACCACCACCCCACTATCGACACCACCAACACCACGGATAAAACTACCGTCACCATCACCACTACTTTCACCAGCTCCACCCCCTTCCCCGTTGGAACAGGCGGTGTAACCGTTGCTGTCATTACCACTGTCACCGCAACCTGAGATCACGTTCCCTGCTGCACGGCCACTGTTAATTTTACTATCGCCGGTGGCTACTTTTCTGGACATAATGTTACCACTTTTGCAATAACCTTGATTGAGCTACCATCTACACCAAAACTAACATTACAGTGAAATTCATCGTTGTCGATACACGTTTATGTTAAACGCACCATTTCCACATCTCTTTCACACTCTTCCCATCCGCTACAGATCGCCTTGTCCGATTATGAGGCACGATTGCGGAATTGCGGTGATTATTGGAAACGCCTTCACCAACGAGGTCGTCTCCAGCAACACTTAACCGATACTTCTTCAGCCTGCACTCTCAACAAAAAAAAAAGTACCAGCGGTAAAACGTCCTGCTTGCGCATTATCCTCATCGGTCCTGACGCGTTCACAAGCGTTGGCATTCCCGTAGTCCTTCCGACGGGTAAAAAAAAACCTCACCTCTCCATCGATTTCGTGACAACGTCCACTACATGAGCATCTCCAACGCCATCACATTCCCAGTCACCGCCCAATCTTCGTCTCTATTCCTCAGACCCACCTCTATCGCCATACCCCTGGGCATGTCTCCGCCCTTCCTGCGTCGTTTCCTTTGTTGGCACCGACCAGTCCAACGCCATCGCATCCACCGCCAATGTCTTCGTCACCATCTCTTCTGCCACTTCTAGCGCCATTCTCTTGGCCACACCTTCATTGCTGCCGCCTTCACTTCCATTCTGCTCATCCCAGGGCAAGTCTATCACCGTTGATTAGAGTATCACCTGCGTCGTTATCTGATCCCATCCCACCACAATCCCCATCTCACTTTCAGCGCTATCGACTTAATCTCCTCCCCTTCTGTTCACATCTCAAACATAGCCCTCTCATTCTTCATTTCCATTCACTTCCCTTTTTTCGCCATATATTCCTGCACCACCAACAGGTCCTCCACCCGGGTGCACCTCCACAAGCGCTTGTGCGTTCTGTTGCCATCATCACCATCTTCCACCTTCTTCCTCATATCCTCGGAGCACCACCTGTCACCATCCCCCTTCATCACCACTGCCTTCATCACCGTTTCTTCACTTCACACCTCCACAGCCGATTCTGACTTCTGTTGCCGACACCATCACCTTCATGGAACAATATCCTCCACCATCCCCACGAGCACTACCTGCGTTGCCTTCGGCCCTTACGCCGCCTGTCACCACCCCCTTCATCACCGTCTCTACAGCTCCACCACCACCTTCGACTCCCATTGCTGTCTCCATCACCTGCACTCCCATATCTCGCGATCTCACAGCCCGCACCCCGCCCTGCGCTGTGAGTCCACGGCAACGCACGCCGCGGCGGCGAAGGCGGCGAGGGAAACGGAAGTGGCTGGCGCCGCGGCGGCGGCGGCCAGAACTAATGAGTGGCGCCAGCGGCGTTCATTAAACCGCTGTGACGGGTAATCCGGCAACGGGCTGCGTTTAATCAGCCTCGCGTACGTCAGGCCGCGACACGCATCGCTCTGCCGCCTCCCCCTCCACCGCCCCTCCCCTCCCCTCCTCGCGGCGCGGGCTGGCGCAGTGCCCCCTCCCCTGCCGCTGCGCGCATGCGCACCCGCGTCGCCGCCCGCGAGGCAGCCTAAACGACGAGCCTATTACCGGATGGGCCTGCAGTTAATTCCTTCTTCAGTAGTGTGGAAACAATTACCTCGTAGTCGCGTCACGAAGGAAACCTCCTGGTTTAGAAATTGAACCTAAATAAAGTATTTTACCGTACACGTACCGTCTTTTATTTCTCATGCTTATTAGTATACACTACAATTACCCGTTTCGTCTCAAAAACATTACAAAGACAGCCTTATTCTTATTAAATTTAATATAAATGGGGAAATGTTATTGGAACACTCTATTTCGTGTGCATACACTTTACTCTGTTTCATGTGAATCTGTTATCTAAATTCGTGGAATTCGAGAAAGATAATAATGCCTGCAGCGCCTGGAAGACGTGAAAATCTGGAAAGCGTACATGAAAGTAGAATTTAACTACAAATGGCCGGAAAATATAAACCAGTGGATCGTCTATTGAAGAATCATTCTGGTTAATAACTTAGTTTGAAGAAATGCTGACCAGGGTTGCATAGCAGCAAGTAACACTTTACAATACAGAACTAGAAGACAAAACAGCATGAGTTGGTAGACTGAATTTGTAACAAAACTTTCTGAACATTTGTTATTTAAATTTTCAAAAATGTTCTTTGGCGATACATATTCTGAAATTATATTGTAATATGGTAAATACCATGGAACGCATTCTTTTTTTTAACATGTCAGTATGAAAGCATGTTTGTTCGATCGCAATATAACAAAAAGGTTGCCAACGTAATATCAATGGAGATGTGAATCTCAATTTTTATGTTTATAACTGTTTCAACAGCAGTATTGTTTTAGAAACAATATTTCTCCAATAATTATAAATACTGAAGACATTGTATGAGCTTACTTGTATATACACTGGATTTCAATTGTTCACATGCAACTCAACTGTAACGTCCCAATAGTTTTCATTTTAAAAATGTGGGGAAAATGGCTTTGTTTTCTTTGCTATGAATATTCCGCTAACGTGATATAGCTGGTTGGGGAAAACCCTACAGCCGACGTGTAAGTCAGCACAATATCTCACCATCCAGCGGGGTGAAATCAACGCCACCTCGCCCACAAAAACATGTACTATACTTTCGAGACTAACGGAATTAGCACTGACTACCGCCCGGAAACATTCAATCGGTCTTCCGTTTGGGATATTTCGGAAATTCCTGACTTGGGACCTAACCTACATCAGTATCTCAGCTTGCTTCCCCGCGCACTGCATCGCGGTATGGCTTCGTTTGTCAGTCCGCTCCGCCTGGGCCCGTCACGTGACCGAGACTCCGCCCGCGAGACGACACCACCCACGCCTCGCCTGCCTGCCTGTCGCGCGTCGCGCGGAACGACGCGCCTAGCGAGTTACACGCCTCGAGCCCCCACCCCCCTCCCCCTCGACGCCTGAAATTGCCGGTAGCGGCGCTGGGCTCAAACCCAACTACGAAACAGCTATTCCCTGGTTACAATTTCTCTACTCTTGATGAGTTAGAAGAGTTATCTAATTGGGGCCTTCAATTATTGAAATTGAAATCAGATTGAATAACTACCCGCTTCTAACTCAGCATGTGTAAAGAAATTGAAAATAGGAGAGGGTTCTGATCCGGAGGAAGTACTGTATTCGTGAGCTTCCGTTTTGAATACTGAAGTTTCTGACTGAATTATAGTACATTTTCTCCTAACTCACCAGCATTAGATACATTTTAATGCAAAAATAATGAGCGTATGTACGTTTTCTGATAAGATGTAAGTTAAGTAGTGGGTAATTAAGATCATTTCTGTATATTCAAAAAACAGTACTAAATGCGTTACGTGAATCTTAATGGGCGATTGGCGTACCACATTTTTATGACTAAAAGTAATCAGTAATACATTTATTCAATTTTATTTTTTTTATTTCCAAGCCCCGATTTCAATCCCATAGTGGAGATTTCAAAATTGTAGCATGTTGTCAATGCTTAGATACATGCTCCAGTAATAGTCACTCAATAATTTGCCACCTCTTGGTAACTTACTAAATTGTTGTTGACGTTTCGTTATTGCAATGTCAACATTAATAAAATGTGTTCACGTACCCTTTCAGTAGAAAAGAATGGAAAATAACCAGTTTATCGTTCTATACCTTGTCACTAAAGGACATAAGCTCCCCATACTCTCAGTTTGAAGTGGGAAGCCCCATTTGTTATTTTTCAAATTTTGTGTTTTGATGTGGTCACTACTAAGACAGTGGTGACTACTAATATTTCAGTCTAAGTATTGGATACCTGGATTACGATGAACTTATTTATTAAACAGGAGTACATGCAACATGTCTATGAGGCACAGAATGTATTTTCAATTAATCGAAAGACAAATTTTAAGAAGCTGATGTTTCTTGATTTCTCCCAGTGTTTATTTTCAAGAAATCCAGCGCCACAAATTTTAACAATAGTTTCAATGTTATATTTAAACAAACTGAAACTCGCACTGTGCCGTGTATAACAGATACACACATTGTGTTCTTGGGCATCATTGAATATATCTTGCTGAGAAAGTTATAAAGGAAAGCTAAAAATTTATAAAATACATCTTTGAAACAGGGTGTTGTTCAATAAATTTCAAACATATGAATGCAACAATATATGAATGCTTTCAATTCTGCACGTTAAAAAAATCTACAACATACATAATATATCCAGTATTTTACAGCTTACTGCAAGTATTTGCGTTATATTTTGCATATCAGGTACCCACGGGTGAATTTAACAATTACTCGAAGTTTCGATCAAGAACTTTTGATGTTTTTCAGTTGCTGAGTATAAGAGACGTGGAATGAAGTAGAGTATAGGTTAAAATTAGATTTGCCAGGAGTGAGCACGTTATTAGAACAACAATTGAATTATTACGTTTGTAGTTATATCTAAATTTTATTTCAATTTATAATTTATCCCTTTTTATATTCTGCAAGGGCCCGCACAGTACCAAAAACAGTTTTTAAAAAATCTCCCAACTTAAGATTGAAACGCCATGTAATTTCTCATTAAATCCAATTTGTTTCCTAATAAATTTAGCCAACATAACGATGTACAGAGTACCAATATACCTAGAGTTAAAAACCTTCCTCTGTAAGGATTCGAACCTTCGGACCTCCCATTCAGGCTGCAGTGGCAACTTCTGTTGCTCTGGGCCTCTCAGCCTCCAGAGAACGTGTAAAATGTCACTTCATCATCCACTTTCTGCAAATAAACTTGAGTATTATCCGCGCACGTTGTGTTGGCCCCTCAATTCGCTAGATTCGAGAGAACTGGAGGAGGGGGTGATTTTTTCCACAAAACTAATATATCAGATCTGTGGCTTGCTTTTCGATGCATAATAGTGTCTATTGAACGGGAGCAAATATTTCTGACATAGGATTTTGTCAACAACGCTCTTTGCCATAATTTAAGCTAAATTAAACTAACGATCGTATAAGGAATGGGGGTAGGTATTCCGTGGCTCAAGAAAACGTGCGCGTATAGTAGTTAGTGTAAGCAGAGGTCATTTTTGTAGAAACCCCTTTTTGCTTCCAAAGGGAATGCAAGGCGTGCACATTAAGCTGCCAAGCGGCGACAGCAGCGCTCGCGCGTGCGAATCGCGCAACGCACAAGCGACGTCGCGACGTCGGCGTCGCGGCGCCCGGGACGCTGCAGATTAGGTGTTGACGTCATGTCAACGACGCTCCGAGTTATGTCCCGCCGCTGAGCGGAAACGCGGCGGAGGAATATGGAAATGGCGCCGCGCCGCGCGGCAGGACAAGGTAATAACGCGAAAAATGGAAACGAGCGGAAGTTAGACGAGTTAAGTGCGCATCCGGAACAACCATTTCGAGCAAACGGAAGTGATTTCAAGAGGTGAATATGCGAAGACTAATAATATTTGTACAACTATCCTATTCGTTAAATACGTACGAAATAAATACACATAAGTACGTATTGCGTAATTGAACAAGGTCCGAGAATAGTTGAAATCATAATAATAAACGTAAAAAAGTAAGTGAGAAATGCAATAAACCAAGTACTAACTGAAAATTGACTTCAAATGGCTTGTTTTAAATGTTTGTTGTACCTGAAAATTCTAGAGAAAATCAACGTGGCATTTTTTACAATGTTTCAATACCCTTACGTGAGAGCAACATACAATGAATATATATATATATATATATATATATATATATATATATATATATATATATATATATATTCTTACAAAATTATATTTTATTAGTAACGTCTCATGTTACATGATTGTCAATTTTTACTTCGCAGCAATAAACGACTTCGTTAGTGATGAATACTTCGGTAAATGTGTTGAAGATTTGCGTTAAGCTTAAAAAAATTCGGAAACCAAATCACACTCTTCTGCGCAATTCTCAAATGAAATAATGAATAACGCAAATCCTTGAAGATATTATGGATTCATTTCCATAACCAAATCAGAACATAATAAATTAAGTAATCGTGAAGAAACTTCAGTACAAGAATAATCGTACAACTTACCATGAAGTAATGGCATTTTAACCACTGAAGAGACGTAGTAGGTACTCACCTAAAACAAAACAAAAAAAATAGTGATTAATTATAATTCACAGAACGCTTACATCATGTCAAAACTGAAGTATTGAAGCATTATATTTCAAGAGAGTGCATGAAATCCAATAAAGATTTAATAATTCTAGAGTAGGTAACCAAGGATCAGAACAATTGCACAGCGGCCAAATACGTTTTCGTAAAATATTAACGCTAGTATTTTCCGGTAGAATGTGCTCAGATACTATTATTTGTTTTTATAGGTTTCAATTTTTTAGGGGCCTGAAAAGCCTTGACGATCTGCTTTTTTGTCCCTAGTATATACCAATTTTTCATAAGAATGTGTGCGAATTGGAATTATTCCCGCAATTCTGCCTCTGGGTAAAATAAAAATCCACTCGCAACAATCGTAGAATTCGTAACAATCCACTCGAAAATGGATAATTCAGGAAAAATTTAGGATATGTTTCAACTCTTGGCAATGTATTAAAATATATTTTACTACGTTATGAAGTTACATCTGTCATTATTTGACATAAACATTTATGTGGTTCTGTCATTAATATTAAAAGCAAATGTCGCGAAAACTTTATTCCATTTGTATAACACAAGAATTAAACTTTTTTGTTGAAATGAGTAAACTGGAATTTTAATTGAAGATTCACTACTAAAATATTTTAATGCTACACTAGAAACAAAATTTTAATTGTGGACTCCAGAGCCTGTCCCTTGGGCATGCTTGGGAACAATTTATTATTCTTTGGTATTGCCAAGATTAAACGCGTAGCAACTGCAATGTTGGCAACGCAAACGGCAGGGAAGTGCGCAGGACTGACTGCCCCTTAGGGAATGTTCACAAAAACAAGAAATTAATTGAAATGATTTTCATAACAGTTGCCTTTGTTTAGGATACACATTAAATCTGGCTCGTTCGAATAACACACGCATCGCTTCCAGCAGTGTAGTCTATATCGTGGTGGTTCTCCCAAATATTTGTTGATTCTCCCAAACACTCGTTCTCTGCTGATCCCTAAGTTGAATGACACAACGCTTGCCTCTACTTTTGCTTTATATTTCAGCGGCATTGATTTTTTTATTCATGGTGTACGTCTAAATTACTCGTACACAGAGAAGTTTGCTGTCAATAATAGATCTTATATCTATTTTTGACATAATTTTTTTCTGAAATATTAAGAACTTAGTTGTTATTTAATATTTTATCGTAAGAGCAAAATATTTCCGGCAAATCTGCGAAAAGTAATCTCAAGAGGTATTTATAGCAGAACTTGCAGATGAAGGGTAAACTTTGTAAATAGTATCCTCAGTTTTCTATGACAATCATTTTTTTTCAAACGAACTGTAACGTTTCGTAACGCATTTGTAGCATTATCGGATTACTAGGAAATGTATTGAAAAACACTTTCACATATCTAAACGACAAATATAATGTAATTTAAACGTAATGCAAAATTTTACAATACTTTTATAAAACGTTTTGTATTTTGAACATTGAAGAAAGGATTTTGAATATCATTCACATTTACACCTGGTTAGGAAAGAAGAAAAGTTAAGCTATACATAATATATCATTATACATAATTCATTTCATAGGATTTATGTTTTTATTAACAACTTTTAAATGAGACACATGCTCGCGCGTATATGTGAACGTAAAATTGTAGAATACCCATACAGATAGAAACATAACGCCTTACAGTACCAACAATCTCCAAATAATTCTACAAACCTAGGAACGACGAAGTAAGTTATATATAAAGTCCTTCCATATACACAAAAATAGCAGGACACAGTATAGGACAATATCAACCGCGTCTGAACCAACGTTCATACGCCCTAGCCATTAATCTGGACAATAATTAATATATTCAACGTTTCAAGAGATATCACATACTGGACTTGACATTTCAATCAAACTATTTACGTAAGACTGTACAATGTTAATTGGCCTTATGTGCATCATCAGCACGAACTTACTGAATGTTTACGTTTTAATAAACGATTGAAAATACGCAATAAATAAAACATAAAGAAAATTTCCCAGGCGACGAACGATATTAAAGAAATGGCTGTTTTGGGGACGTAACAGCTTACTTTCCAGTCCGGGTTGATTGATTGATTAATTTATTGTTATTCGTTCCGCGCGCGGCAGACTAATTTCTGCTAAGGTCATTAGTGCCATAAGTGTAGTGCATATTTCCATCTGGAGGTGGCCATGATCCTCCCCCGCCGGATGGGGAGATCCGGCGCCGATCTACAGTCTTCTAGAGGGATTTTCCCCCTACCAGTTATCTCCCACAACTGGGACACCGCCCCAGCCGGCACAAGACCTACGCTCCCGACATATGACGGGTAGAGAAGTGCAGATGAGTGTGTATAAGAGGGGAGGAAAGGACAAGGAAAATGAAGGAAAAAAATCTCTTGCAGCCCGTGGCCCGTTTGCTCTGGCATTCGCCTAGTGTGCATCGGCGAAACCACGGTAAACTTCCGATCTCAGCAGCCGGCCACTAGAATTCTCCTCGAGGCAGCGACAGAACTCGACCTACCTATCTAGCTAGTCACGGTCTAGACTCCAAACGAGACCTCCCGTTCCGAGGCACAGCAGTGAATGCCCTGAGCCATCTCTCTCGGTACATTTGGCCCGATGAGCGCGCGTTTGCGCCCACTGCGTGTTCGCAGGGCCCTGCGCGGAGAGAGTCATTCGTTCCGGCGGAAGTGCGAGCACTGAGGTGCGGTTGAGAGCGCCGCCGAAGCAAATTGCCTCATTTTAGTCTTGGGCTGCGAGCCTCTGAACCACAGAACCACGTGGCGCCTCGGGTCGCATTTCAGATGCAGAGCCAACAACGTGCTTCGTAAACAATCTCTTATCGCACGTGCTTCAGAATTTTGTGCATGCTCTGAGTCTTTGACTGTATTATATAACTTCTTTTACGGTATGGAATTGCGTCGTATCTCAGAAATATTCCCTTACTTCGTCGTTCCTAGGTTTGTAGAATTATTTGGAGATTGTTGGTACTGTAAGGCGTTATGTTCATCTGTATGGGTATTCTACAATTTTACGTTCACATATACGCGCCGAGCAGGTGTTCCATTTAAAAGTTGTTAATAAAAACATAAATCCTATAAATGAATTATGTATTAATGATATTTATGTAATAATATATATATATATATATAATAATATATGTATTTTTATTAATATATAATGTATATGTGTGTGGTGTGTTGTTGTGTGTGTGTGTATGGTGTTGTTAGGTACGTACCGGGACCATTGACTATTTGACGGAGACAAAGCTGCGGAGAATCTATGTTTGATTTATTTGCAGAACCCCATAGCTGGATTCCGTAGCTCCGTACTGGTCGGACTGCCGCTTCGTAGAAGAGTACTTTGTTTCCAAGGGACAAATTTGAACGACGATTGAGTAACCATGCAATCTGATGAAATATTATTTTTACTTTTATATTTTTGTTGTGATATTTTGTTTCCACGTTAATCGTTGGTGAAGATGAAGTATTTTAACGATGTTACTTGTTGTGGGTACATTTCGTTTAATTTCTAGCTTAAACTTTTCATTCCGTCTAAAAAGTATTGGATGTTTGAGAATATATGTGTTGCAAACTTTTATGGCATGCAAGGTGATCCATAATAACAATTTTTTGTCAATGAAAATGGGGTGGGAAATTTTGTATAATGAAGTTACACATGTCATATGCGTCTGGTTTGAAAGCAATCCGTAATGATTTTTGATCAGTAAAATAAATATTTTTTATCATTTAAGAATGTGACCTGCCTGGACTGGATTCAACCAGAGGCACATACCAACACCTTTGTTATGAGAAATTTTCCATCACAGGTTCATTAGAAAAAATTATCGTTTTGACCCCCTACATACCCTGGTATTTTGTAACATTTATTATAAGACACTTGTATATCGTATGGTACATCGTTAGGATGGTAGGAGAGAAAAACGAATGAATATTACTGGTTCACTTGTGGCGAAACAAGCAAGTTATTTTGAAGGTGTGATATTTCATGGTTTTGCGAGACGTTAGAAGAGGTCTTTGACATCGTGCACGAGTTATTTTAAACACAGTTTCACTATGATGCTTGTTTGTTGTTTTCTTGTTGTTCTTCTTTTTGGTGATGGAATTGTGATTTTGTGAATCAATTTTTATTCAAAAACGAAAATGGAAAACTGCATTAGATCAAAAAATATTGTTGCTCTTGTGAAAATATATTACTCTATTTATCACTCAAGAAATAAAAAAAAATCACGCTGCCATTTGCTTCAGCTAAGTTAAAGCTTAATTGTTTATTTGTAAAGCTGTTCTATATGAACGCCGGTAGAAAGCTCCAATTCGTCACTCATAATCAATCTCATAATGTCATAGTGTAAAATAAATTTTTAACAAAAGAAAATATTACTGAATAAACATTTCCGGTGTTCGAGTTAATGTCATTTTGAGTAAAATCAAAGAGTTTTGGTTTCATGGTGATAGTTTCAAAGGATGTAGCTATTGCTATATTCGACGTGAGTTTAGAAACAAATTGAAAATCGTAATCCTAGTTTTTTTTGTACATTGTGGCAAGTACAGTATGTGCATTTGGAGTCAACAGTGGTATCACAATGAATTTTCCTACGATTTGTAAACAAGGAGCAACCGCCTTCAAAATGCAATAAGGAATTACATGTATGGAATCAACATTTATTATCTAGCAAAGAGAGAAAATTCTAATAAAATATAACCCTTGTATGTTAAAACGAAAAACAACGATTTACACTTCTTATTGGAGAATGAACGTACTTTCTCCGTGTCAGAACCGCGACAACGGTACTTTGAAGAGCAACTCAGATCACTGTGGACGTCGCTGTGGGAGCAAACGGCTTCCCGACAATGAGGCGCCATCAGCCAGCACGGAACAGCAAGCCAATTTCCTTGGCCTCATGGAAATTAAAACTTCACAAGACGACTGACGCCGAAACAATTACACGAGATCCGTCTTCTGTAATTAAGACCTCAAATTAAAGAGAATTAACTCGAAGCAGCTAGAAAGCCACCACATACACAGTACAGACGTCGCGGTGAGATAGATTTGGGAGAGTGAAAATTTAAATTTACTAGACCGAGAGAGACTTTCTCAAATATCGTTTGGTATTATTTTCCATTAATAGAGTATGATAGGTTTGCCATTTGATAAGATAATTCTCATTTAATAGTACCACATCAAATTTAACATCAATGAAACCTTATTCACTGAAATATCGCACCACTCCCCCACGCCAACCTCATCACGACACAGACCACTATCACTATCACTATCACTATCACCACCACCACCACCACTACCAACCCCAGCACACCATCACTATCAGCTCAACTACCACCGAATCAGAACGACAGAACAACAATCATGAAATCCCAAATGAATTATCTCTACAACCAATCCTCTGCATTACACCTCGGACCTTTTATCAATAGTACCATCCAGAAATACACAAAGCAATGGTGGGGTGACTTCCCTTGTTCATTGTATTTATTTATGTCAAAAACAGTTAAAATATGTGAGTGACGTGCTATGGGGAGAAGTTAATTTTAAGTTTCATTTATGTCTAGAAGCAAAACAAGGGTCCATGTCAGCACTTGCTCAAGGATCAGTGAATCTGGACAAAAACCTGATCGAATTGGGGGTCATTAACCCAGAAGCTAAAGTACAAAACTTGTTACAGGTTCTCTAGAATTATACAATCCAAATGATAAATAATTCACTAAATGTCATTGTTAAAATTAATATTACTTTCCTTTTCGATGTTCGGTGTAGTCTCTAACTGTGTAGAAACTGTTGTGCAGCAGAAACGATTTTCTTCAGATAAAGTTTTGTGTCGAATTTAATCGTTTAATATCTGGCAATGTGTGTTGTAAAGTAATGCACATGTATCGTGTGTGAATTTTTGTAGTGAGCTGTTGATACTCTCACCTGATGAATATGATTACTGCGTCGAGTGCTGTAGTTACAGACATCAGCGCTTGCTGAAAATATACTCTCGCCCCTAAGTAAGTCATTTTTTATAAAAAATACTCATATATAAAGAGACAAGGTAATGGTAAAATAGCTTTGCATCGGATCTGCTCGGTTATGTAAATTTCACTATCAGGTTCTTGGGCCTATTATATGAATTTAATACAAATTGGCCGTCCATCCGTATTCCAAATCTACAAATCATCAAACATCATCAAACTTACTCTCATCACCAAACTTAGTTTCAAAAACATCATCAAGCTTAGTTTCAAACATCGCAAACCTTTATGTCAAATCTATTGGAACAATACTTCAACTCTTAAAATGTCCGCTAAGCAGTACGAGGAGACGCGTTCAAAACAACTCGTTGGGGTATTAAAAACACAGCGAATAAACCCGCGGGATATCCCACTCCGCCCAGCAGGCAGCCGTTACGCGCCGGGACGCGGGGCGGTCGATGCAAAAACGGGCCGGCGGAGAAGACATTACCGCTCGCACGAGTAGGCGCCGCGCGGAGAGATGCGCGCGGCTGACAAATAGCCTTCATCAGAGGAGGCGAGCGTGTTATCTGCAGATGCAGAAGTGTTGACGCAGCGACCGCGGGCGCCGACGCCTCCAGGCGACGCGGGGGGTGGGGGGCGGACTCTCGTAAACCGCCGTCCTCGAGGCGCCAGGCGTGCGAGGGAGGGAGGGCGAGGGGACGCGAGGCAGAGCGGGCAAGGACGAAAAAATGGAAGGTAATGCAGGAAAGAGAGCCATGTGATAGGAGAAGAACACGTAAAGGTGTGGGGGAGTTTTTACAAAAGTGAAAGTCCGGTTAAGTTTAGAGAGACGAAACAAGTAAGGGATATGGTAGATGAATGCATGGAGAAAGTAAATGGGGAGGAACGGGTGTGGTTTTTGTAAGAAGAGAAAAGATGGGTTTTAAATGAACCGAGAAGGAAAGTATAATGTGGAAATATTTGGCGAAGTATAAATCAGAAAAATAGGGCTTGGAGGCAATAAGGTAGAGATATGAGAGGTTTAGAGAGGGAAATGACGAGGAAAAACGTGGAGTTAATTATGAGAGGAAAGGTGAAATCAGAGGTGACTAGAAGTGATGATGATAATCCGTACTCAGGATTAAGACAGAAGGGTGCTAGTATGGAAAAGGAGTTCGAGGCGGACCAGCAGGCGTTATGCAGTGATGGCTTAGCGGAAATTTGGTAGAGAACGCCAGAACAAAGTCGGTAGTTTTCGTAGTTACGTTGATACGTTGCAGTGTTCTCGTTGTGCTGTCTGTGACAGGCCGACATCTAAAGCGTTGAATCAGAATTCTGTCTCAGTGTGGCGAGGTGTTGCTAAAATGATTTGAGACGTTTCGGTGTCGCATGGGATCGTAATCGTATCGAAATCGGATCGGATGAGGTTTGGAATAGGATTGGTGTCGGATTAGAATTGGATGAGAATTGTGTTGAAATTGGGTCGTAGTCGTAATCGTGTCGGAGGTGATTTAGAGCAATAAGGGACTTGGGGGATGGAACCGGAATGAAGTCGGATAGACGTCGGGTAGGAGTCAGGAGTCGGGTAGGGGTCAAAATCGACACGGATCGGATCGGACCGGAACGGAATGACCCGGAGGGATCGGAGTCGGGTGTGTACCGGGGTGAGCTGAGTGGTGGTTGTGCAGAAGGATCAGGAACGCGATGGAGAGGCGGCGGAGATGTATCCCCACCATGTCGTCGGGGGGGGGGCAGGGCGGCGGGCGCAGAGTGGGGTGGAGGGCGAACAATTCCCTTAACATGTTCTTGATGCAGGATGGAAGCCGCGTCGAAGGCTGAGTGGATGACGGTAACGATGATGGCGTCAGGAGACGCCGAACGTCGCCCGCCTGCCCGTCCCGGAGGGGGCCGTGGCGTGGAGGCGCTCTCGATGGCTGGGAGGGCTTGCCAGTCGCTCGCGTCCGGCCTCCTCGGGATGACGGCTCGCGTCGTGTCGCGCCGGGGGATGGATTTCAGCGCGCTGCTCAAGCGGATGACGTCACTGCGCACGCTCCAATCGAGCGGCGCGCCGGGAGTTTGGTTGCATCCGGAGTAAATTGTGTCATCAAAATGTAACAGTATATTCATAGTATTTTGTCTTACATATTATGAAACACAGAAATATTTTTATACTCAATTGAGAATTGAATTCCAGCAAATAACTAGGTTCGATGCCACGTTTTGCCAGTTTTGAGTTCATTGTAGGAAAACGTTCTTAAAATATAAATTCAACGTTCTCTGCATAAACGTTCGTTGTCTGTGACTTCTGTGATGGCTGTAGAGTGTTCTTTAGCAGCTAATGTTAATAAAAAATCTATGTCAGGAACATGAAGCCTTTTTGGCTTGCTTTTCAAAATTTGAAGCTTATGGATGTCAAATGTTTTTATTTTCTCCGATTCAATTGTAATACTACAAAAATATAACATGACGTTGATTCATGACAGATTGTTTATAATAATAATAATAATAATAATAATAATAATAATAATAATAATAATAATAATAATAATAATAATTAGCCGTAACCGTACAAAAGCTCTCGCATGTTAATGCCCAACATTTTCCTATCCATTGCCCTATCCTTTCCATTGTTAATAAAACGTATATATTTGTTAAAAATGTCTAAATGTTCGTACTTACAGAACATCAAACAAAAATTAAGTAACGCAATTGATGTTGGAAAAAAGTTTCAATAATAGTTTATCTTGTTGAACATGGATATGTTCTTCGAATATTTCACGCTTCCTTAAAAACATTTCAAGTAAATATTCAATCTTCCTTGAGAGTACGCTTTTCGCTTTCCTTGATTGTCGTATTAGAAAAGGTTTTTATTTTTGAGGTAGTCAAGTAAAATTTTCCATGTGAATAACAGGATTGGTCAAGTACAACACTACTCTTTGCAATATTATCTAACTTTCCTGGATTTGTTGTGGGGAACAGAAGGGGTATTGGAGAGCAGGGTACCAGATCGCTGAGGTGTGAAAATTGAACATTATTTGTATACTAAAAAATATTGAATTATTTTCTGCGTTCTTACATACCTCAAGAAAATCAATTCCTAGGAAAAAAATAATAAAAACTAATATTTTTATCTTTGAATAATAAATACCATTTTTACCATTTGAAACTATTCAGGAGGATTTGACTTCCCTACATGGGAATGTTGCTCACACGCTGTTTACGAATTGAATATCTTAGCGATCCGAGAACTTTAGTTTAATAACAAACGAGGTACAATATGAGTTTACAGCCGGACATTGATGTACAAACTTCCAGATGCCGCGAACATTTAAATGGTGCTTCTGGATTGCGATCAATTGCAGTTATCAAGTGACTTGCGCTATCTTTTTATAACTTTAAATTAGGTTGTTTTTTAAATTAATTTAAGTGGTATTGTAGGCTAGCGATTGTAGGCTACGATTTTTGTTGTTTATTTATTTCAATCTATTTCAAAAGTTTGTTCTTAGTGTTATGCCATGGCACAAGTTTCCCCCTACAACCACCGTGTATCCGTGCGGGAACTTTCACATGATAAACCTCACATTCTTTCCTATCCTATTTTAAGAAGGAAAGTTGTTAACGAAACGTATTTATTTGTTTAAAAATGTATAAGGGTAATTTCCAATGTGCTAATACAACATCAACAAAAAAGTAATACATTTAATGGTCAAAATAAATTTGAAAGTTTGATTTGAAAGTTTCACCAAATCACTGCTGAAACAAAAATAATGGTACAGGTAAAACACAAACCAAAATTAACAACGCAAGTCTTCATTCGTCACACTACACTCACATCCCTCCACAATTAAGTAGACAGTACTTGTAGACATTGACAAAACGTTAAATAAATATTTTCACTACATACATAAGAAACAATCTTCATCGGAATCAAGCAACTATTAATAGTACTTCTAGTTGTTGCTGCGAGAGCGAATCTTGAGTTAATAATTGTGCAAATAAACCATGCCAGTCTGCGCAAACAATGGTGTGCACAGAAAGCGCAATTACTACAAGGTAGAGGAATCTAAGCCTTCTAAGCGTGGATCGGCCACCAACATCAAGGATTTAAATCTACGGGGCACAGTTTCGAAAAGTACCGTATCAGCAAACATTTAACAGAATGTCCAAGAATATCTCATCCTACAGATGGTGGTGTAAAAACCTTTCTTGCATTTGACATGAATATTTGGATGCGATTTTTTATACAAATAAATCACATTTGCAACATCAAAATGCAATTTTCTTTCTTTAGAGACCTCATTTATAAAGATCGGTTGCGAATGAAAGCCGCAAATGGTATGTATACTACTGAAATATTATAAGATACGATAAGAACAATAGTAATAAAACTTTTTAAATAATCAAAAGCATTTAAACAGGTGTAAATAATTTTTGTATTAAATACATATTTCAATATTTCAGTGTATTTGAGAGATAAGAGAAACACGACATTGCCAGAAAATTTATACGCATTACCGTGTACACATTTTAAATATGTCATTCTTGATAAAACTATCAGAACTTATTTTTCAGATTCGTCAAACGTGCATCAGATGTAGAACCTACAAAATCACAATCAAACCCTGAATTTTGATATTTTATCATTTTCAATTTATAAGAACATGTAGGCCTGCAAAAATATTTCGTCATTAATGTTGGGTATTGCCAAAATAATAAAATAAAATTGTTCATGTTATTATGTTTAATTAACATAATGTGTTCATGAAAACCTTTTCTGAACTATAATTACTAGAGTACTACAATTACTCTTCCTACAATTACGACAATATATCATACTATTTTCGCATTTAGTTAATTAGACGGACTTAAAAGGATTACCAAAATATCATTTCCTTTCAATATTTTGAAACTATCAATGAATTTTGCGCCATTCCTGGGTCGTTCGTTAAATTCCCTTGATTTTCCAGATCCAGCCACGCTCTTCCAATCAAGAGCACTTGACGTACGGGAGCGTGACCTCTCTCCTCCCCTGGCCATCGAACCTTCTGCAGCCCCGCGAAGCCCTCAGATATTTAATTGGCTCCGGCCTCTGAATTTTGAACTCCCAGCACCACCACCTCCCTCCTACCCTCAGCGCTGGGTTGATTGATTGTTAATGAACCTGGGTGCGTCAACTGTTAAGATCATTAACCTCGTAAGTGTAGTGCATGTTTGCGCCAGAAGGTGGTCGTGGTTTTCCTCCGCTTGATGGCGAGATTCGACCCCGACCTATCGTCTGCTAGCGGGGTTTTCCCCAACCAAGTATCTCCTAACATTGATGCACCGCCCCAGCTGGGACAGTGACAACTCCCGACCTATGTTCTTACATGTGTGTTAGTGTAGAGTATGTTAGTGTAAGCGTGTGTAAAAAAGGATAGGACAAGGAAGAGTTAGGGAAGATCGGGTGTGTTCCGTGCCCCGTTTGTCAAGGTACTTCCCCTGCATTCACTTGGTATTGAGCGAAGAAACCACGGAAAACCATTGATAAGAGCAGCCGGCCATTCAAAATCTCCTCCAGACGGCGGCGGAATTCGACCTAGCTGAAAAAATTAGTGTCGAAAATCTTGCCACTGTCGGGAGCAGAAGCGTAGGAGCTCCCGGTCGGAAGCGTTGCAGTGACATCAGTCTGGTCAGTCATGGTCTGTGTCTCCTCTGCAGGTTGCCCTCGCCGCCCTGGTCGCCGTCTCTGCCCCGGTCACGCTACCTCTACTCCAACACACTCTCTCAACTTACATACACTCAATAGCTGCCACACTTGCCGTTCACACCTTCTGCAGATGCCTGCCAATACATCATCTCGCCATCCCCGATACCCATACCATTCCTGACAAAGCGCCCATACCTCCCTCCCCAACGCTTCAGTCATCTTCAAAGAGCTTCTCTTAACACACACTCTCTCCTTGGAGCCTCCTCAGAGAGTCTAAAGTGACGATGTTCTTTCGGGTTTTAATGAGACTCTTCTCAAAAAGAA
Organism: Gryllus bimaculatus; assembly: GCA_017312745.1. Taxonomy (NCBI): domain Eukaryota; kingdom Metazoa; phylum Arthropoda; class Insecta; order Orthoptera; family Gryllidae; genus Gryllus; species Gryllus bimaculatus. The sequence continues at coordinate 1,427,239 of BOPP01000199.1, forward strand.
ACAAGAAAATTAATGTCCCCGCATACGTAATTTGCGATAGTACTGAAATTAAACACGAAACAGAGAATTGAAGTTTATTTCACTGTAGAAAAAAAACAGTTATTTATTCTAAGAAAAAGAACAAAGATGGTTTAGACGGCAGCAAAGGATAAATAATTTTTATTCATTAGCGCGTGTAAATTGTGGTATTTACGGTGTCGTTTGGAGCGTTCCACTTCAGTTCAGCTGAATTGGCTCTTCATCCTTTGTTTGCTTTGTTCGGAGCGTTGTACTGCTCTCCTGGGCAGATCTCCGCATTTCTCAGGGGAAGCCCTACATTGTGTTAACAGCGTTGCTCGCCCTTCCTCGGCGGGCGCGACGAGCTTATTTGGCAAACGCGCTGTGCCCGGGCGAACACAATCCACCACATCATTCCCCCCTCTCCCCACCTGCTCCACATCCCTTTATTCGGTAGCGTTCTCTTTCGGTAATCTTCATGAGAGGATGCCATACTCACAAAGAAGATTAACTCTATTTTTTTAGAAAGATTTAGATTGCTCAGGACGTCAATTGATGTCTATGAAATACCTCTGATCGGGAGGTCCTAGGGTTTGGGTCCCGGCGAATGCAGGAGTTTTGATATTATCCGGTCAGCTAGCTCGAATTCAGCTGCTGTCTGGAGGATTCTTCTAGTGGCTGGCTGCTCTGATTGGTAATTTTCCGTGGATTCTCCGATCAACACCGGGTGAGTGACGGGCCAGTTTCCAATCAAAAGAGCCACGAACCGCTCGCGATCTTTCATTCCTCTTTCTAACTTACTTACAGACACGCGCGCCCGCGTATCTACTGTAGCGTCGTGCCACGCTCAAACCGCCGGATGTTAAACAAAGGGCGGAGTGATGACGCCAAAAAAACTGCGGGACTTTCCGTGGGGACGTTTAAGGCGGGCCCCAGAGCGGGCTTGTGAGGAGGCATAGGGGGGTGGCCGGTAGAGCAAAAGGGGGCCTATTTATTAAGGCAGAGGGGAATTTTTGCGCCCCAGTTTCTTTTCTTGTGCCTAAGTTGGCGTTTCGGGGAACAGGTGGAGGCGAGCGGGGTTTTTGCTGTTTGCGTGGTAGGTGCACTAAGGTTGCGAGGGGGCCCGGGCAATTTATTCATTGTCGTGGATTGCAGGAGCGCCGTAGAATGTTCTCCAAAGTAGCGGCTTCATACAGGGGGAACATGTTTGCGGTTGTTTGTAGGCCGTTTCTTAAAATTTCTCTCCTTTGTAAAGTGGAGGGGTCTATTTATTTTAGTTTAATTTGTGAAGGGGCAGGGGGTTAAGTTGTTAAAAATTGAGGACTACGGAGTCTAGATTGTTAATAAAATTCTACTTGTTTTCCACCAAAAACCACTTTGGTCTGTGCTCGATTACACCCGTATGACGCCACATTACACACTTACATACACTACACTACGAAACATGTCGGGAGACCATTAGGGAGCACGCAGCTTGTCCTGGTTGGGACGGGGCCCGCTGGTGGGAGATACAATATTAGCGGAAAGTCAGCAAGCCGAAATTAAATTAATTTACGCCAAAAACAGTCAAAAACTGTGTGTCACGTACCATGAGAAGTTAAATTGAAGTTACATGTATGTCCAGTAGCAAAACGAGGGCCCATCTCAGCATTTGCTCAAGGATCAGGGAAACTGGACGAAAACCTGATCGAGATGGGAGTCAATGACCAAGAATCTGAAGTACAATACTAGTTACAGGTTCTTTAGAATTATACAATTCAATTGGTAAATAATACCCTGCATGTCGTTATAAAAATTAATACTGCTTTCCTTTTGGATGCTCGGCACAGTCTCTAATTATATAGAAACAGTTTTGCAGAAGAAAAGATTTTATTTGGGGCTTTTGTATCGTATTTAATCGACATTTAGGTCGGTGCTGGATCTCACAATTAATCTGTGGAAGATCTCACGACCTCCAGTGATGCAAATGTGTAGTACACGTACGGGACCTACGGGACACACTTACACAATATTCTTAGCAGTCGAGGCGCCCGAAACGTCGAAACAATTTTTAACATTCCTCCCTGTGTTTAAGATTGCTGAAGGTGGACAGGAGTTTCATGAAACTTTGTATCCGAAAATATATTTGTGTGTACGCATGAACGAATGTTTTACGCAAAACTCTCAGATTAGCTTTCGATCTGCAGCTACGTTAATACGTCAGCAATAAGATATAGTTTTATTCATTTAAGAAATAATTAAAATATTTTAACTTTTAGGGTTTCTTTACCGATGCCTCTACATCATTTTCAGCCTTTTGCTGGAAAGTGGCTCAATTTTTTTATTGTTTCTTGACTAGAAATGATCTGGGATAAGAATGATATAGTTATGATTTTCATTACAACTTCTGTCAATTGTATTTCTTTCAGAAACACATTTGAGCGTACCACTCAAACAAGTTTCTTGATTTAAATAATTAAATGATAAAAGAGGTTTCCCAGATGTAAAGAAAAATAATATTTTTGAAATGTTAATACTCTAGTGGTTAATATAAGTCGTTGAATTATAACAAAACAACAATTTAAATAAATGAATTACAAATAAGTAATTTACAATAAATTTAGATAAATACATTAATTACAATTTAGTATTGGTCGACTTATTCGAACTCTAAAATTAATTTCGCACATTAATTTTAGACGCTTCCCAATCTAATGTTCCTGTATGCTGTTTTTCCAAACCGCGTTCCTAAAATCGCTGCGCAACCCAGAATCGTTGAAATGGACTCTCCAAAAAAATTTTACTTCATAACTCGCGGTAAATTTCCATTCCACATCAACGCTAGCATTTCACTTCCACTCCAACCGGCGGCCACGTTTGCCTTTAACTGCACCGCTGGCCCTCCTCAGCTCCGACTGGAAGCCTATTTGGCTAACACGCCCTGCCAGCCAGCGAGCGCAGGACCACCTCACACCCTTCCCCCACCTCCGCCCCTTGCGCACTCCACAGCGCGTCCGCTGGCGAACCCCGCGGCCGCCGACCTCCCCACCTGGGCGCACCGGCTGATGAGTA
>BOPP01000199.1:1442560-1460010 GCA_017312745.1 Gryllus bimaculatus
CCCCCGCCCTCCTCACGGCGCTACCGCTGGCGCGCCTAAATCCCTTGGTCATAACCACCCAAACACAACCCCGAGCGTAAATGCCTGCCCGCCCTAAACGCGTCGGCGGCGGCGGCGGCGGCGAACCGCAACGAAGGGCTTCGCAGCCTGCCCGCCACGTCCCCGCTCCCGCCACGCTATCCCCGCTCCGCCCCGCGCCGCGGCGGGCGCCGGCAAGAATTAGAAACGGGCAACCCGCGCACGCGATCTGTTCGCGTCGGGGACGGATGGGTTCGGCAGATGCAGCGTGCTGCAGCCCCGTGCGCTCGCCGCAAGGACGAGTCTCCACGTAGGCCTTCGATGTCTCCACGGGGCGGATTTTCGAACCCTTGCTAGAGAGGCCTGGACAATTTCTCCGGCCGGTGCCCGATGGATCGGTTCTCTTCGGTTACAGGCGGATGCCTGGGCGGTACCCTAAGAAACCGGGTTTACGGTCCTGTAATGTCTTCGTTTTTGCATTGTTCATGATTTAGCCTAGCTCTAAGTAGGATCCATCTTTTCTTTTACTTGTCATTTCATTTATCTCTTTTCATACTTTTCTACTTTTTTCCTTCCCGCCATCTTGTGAGTGACGATGACTTGTTACCATAATGTTTAATTGTGCAAATTTTAATCTAACCCAGAGTCCCCAACTGAGTTGTAGCTCAGTGCAGCATTAGCTGTTCTCTCTGCAACGACTGACCGGAAGGCTCCTCGAATTAGAAAAATGGTTCGTCTCTTAGCTCGGTGAATTTCAGCCTGTATGGGAGGTAATTTGATAGCAGCTGACGTGGTCTGATCTGTACTTTTCTGTGATTATATCTTCAATACGGGGCGACGGTGCCTTCATAAATCGTATTAAATTCTCTTCTTTCTTAAAGCGAATATTTAAAGAATAACTGGGACCCATACAAAAATTCCACACATTTGTAAATCATCGCTATAAAATGAAAAAGCCTTGATACTCGTGTTCCTACTACCGTTCTTTGTTCCGGTTCTTGAACTGTTGGCATAGCTGAATTGTTCTAGTTATAGAGGTCCAACTTGACAAAATTACTCGGGTTCATCCATCCTCATCTAGCCATCAGCATGTCATGACCCCAACTTGCCCGCCTATTCCTACCACGGACTTCTCTTCTCAACATGCCGCTCACATGTCTCAAAAACTCGCCTTCCCCCAAACAAATCGTCTGCCTCTCGAACGTTTTAGGTCAGGAAAACCTATTTTATTGGGTCCATGATGCTGGTTTTGAGTTTTATACACCGATTTTGATGCGACTTGCATCTGTTCTCTACGTATCATAACAACATTTCAGTGATTCGGTCTTAAGACTAAATGTCCCGAGACTAGTACAATTTGTAGCCACCCAGTGCAAGCACCAAAATAAATAAAATTTACTTTACCGATACGTCTGACTCAATGGTTCGATTTTCGAGTCTGTAAACGGCATTGACGCCTTTGTAAACATATAATTTACGCTACGATATCTTTCTTTCAAAAATCGAACATAACGCAAATTTGAAATTAGTTCTCAAACTTTCCGAGACCAAATTTAAAAATGTGGCCTTTCTAGCGCGATGGCGAACATGCTTCCTAAATCCAATGCCGTGACATCATGCAAATCGGACGAATAGGGCGTCGAAAGTGAAATTTTAACGAAAACACCTCGCCCCCCCCCCACTTCACTTCTGCACCGGTTGCGGTCACCCACCCGCCCGTTGGTGGACCTTATGTCAGCGCAGTGGCACGGCCAGGCCCGCGCGGTTACAGCGGTTGCTACGTCCTATAGATTAATTTTTTAGGTCTGCAAATAATTCAGCAATTAAATCAAACAGTATCTTTTTTAGCTTTATGGGTACTGGCCTGCGTGACGTACAAAGTTTTGCCTCATATTAACAAATAACAGAGTTCACCTAATGATCATCACTTCTCCTACTCCAAGATGGATTCATGACCTATTCTAGACTACCAATTTCATTTCTATAACGATCTGCTCTGTTTCTTCTACTTCGCGTTCTACACCATAAACGCTTGCTTTTAGAATGCGTGTCAGTCCCATGTAACGAAGTCATTCCTTCCCTTCACTCCCTGAAGTCAGAAAGATAGTATTTTGCCATTGATTGCTTGAACAATTAATTCACATCTTATTTCGCGTCGCGCTTCTTGCCTGTAGTCCTATGGCGAAGAAGGAGGACCAAAAAACTCCGCATAGGTCGAGCTTGCGAGCACAACCGCAAATGGTGGACAAATGAGCACAGCACGAAGATTTCATTCGTTATCGAATCCCGCCAAGCGGATTTTCGCCCTAACTTATATACCGCTCATGTGACAGTGCCTCCCGCGTTGGAGAATGGCCGTGTCGGCAAACACATCGTTAATTTGTTTTGGCCGTGTACAGACGAATTCCGCTTGCTAGGTGCATTCGAGAGCTGCACCCAGGACTGAACGCCCGCTCTCGGGCATGACCGTAACACCTGCACTTTCCAACGTTTGCTCCGTGTAATACCGTGTCATTATATAAATATTCAATTATAACTGAACTAAAAATATGGACTATTTTTGTTCTCTACGGAATATTTCAATGTGTGTTTTGTGTGAGTGTGTGTTGTGTTGTGTGTTATTTGGCTGTTAATAGATCGAAAATGAAAACTGTAATATTATTTACGCAATTATGTAACGTAATTTATCCTTTGCTTTACGAGATCAAATCGTACAAAGAGAATATTCAAGACTGTAGGAAGATAAACCATGGAACTCTACAATATAACGATGACGCAGAAATCCTAGGTGCCAGCGGATTATCCCTTCTCCCTGGCGGTCGAGCAAAGCCGTATTATTTTCTGGACTTTTGGATTTTTTCATCTAAGATCTACCTCTGTTAAACAAGTTATATTATTTTAAAAATATTGAAAAGACAAACTGGCCAATGTCATACTTTTTAAGAATCGTATAAACGTTTTTTCCGGTAAGATGCCATCACTTTGAGTTTTGGATTTGAATGTTAAATAATATCCATTGTGATTTCTGATGAATTAATAAAAGCATACTTTGTCTTGTTATCTTCTAGCATCAAATTATTTTTGTTGAAATTCATAAAAATCACGCAATCACGTTTCGTCGTTAGGAATTGCCACACATGTTTCAGCATGTTATCTCAAGATGCCAAAAGACGAACAAACGTGAGAATGTTGGGTAGCTATAAATATTCTATTTAACTACATGATATAGTTGCCATAGGGTAAAGTAAATGAGAATCGATAAAATAAAGTTTATAATTCTATCCAAAGATGAAAAAGAGTTTGTGCAACCACACACAAACAACGGGAGTGACGACTGACAGACGGACGGAGTGACTGACGGATGGCTCACTGAATAGAGAGGACGGACTCACTAATGGACGGACGGACTGACGACGGAACGGACTGCGATGGACGGACTACGGATGACAAACTGACGGATGGACGGACTGACGGACAGTCGGCTGAAGGACGGGAGGTCGGCCCTGACGGACGGACAGTCGGGCCTGGCGGACGAACGGCCAGACGGACGGACAGTCGCCAACGGACGAAGGCCTGTTCGGGACGAACGGCTGACGGACTGCCTGACGGATGAACGGCTACCGGACGGTAATGACGAATGGACTGAAGTACGCACTGACGGAAAGGACTGACTGACTGACCAAATAGTCAAAATAGTAACAATAATAAAAAAGTTCAAAATAGTTTATAATACTCAGAATAGTAAGATCGACTTGTTGGACGGATCCCCCACTTGATCGACTTGCTAGGTCGATTCCCTACTTGATCGACTTGCTGGGCTGATCCCACACTTGATCAACTTGCAGGGTCGATTCTCATTGAAAGACTTGTTTGGGTCATCCCCACATAGATCGACTTTGCTGGTGATCCCCCATGATCGACTATGCTGGGTCGTCCCCACTTGATCGACTTGTGTTTCGATTCACCCACTTAAACGACTTGCTGGGTCGATTCACCCACTTGATAGACTTGCTCAGGTCAAGTCACCACTTGATCGACTTGCTCAGAAGATCAACTACTTGATCCACTTGCTGCGTCGATCACCAATTGATCACTTGCTGTGTTTGATCAACCCACTTGACTGACTGCTGGTCATCCCCCACTTGATTCGACTTTGCGGTCCGACACCCACTTGATCGACTTCTGGGTCGATCAAACACCGATCGACTTGCTGGGTCCGATCCCACTTGATCGACTTGCTTTGTTTGTCCCACTTGATTCACCTTTGCTGGATGATCCCCCACCTTGCGAACGATGCTGTCGATTCCCTCGATCCAGCTATAACTTCTGGGTCGATCCCCGCACTATCGACCTGCTGGTGTCGACTCCCCACTGATCGATTTCTGGGTTGGAATCCTTCTTTTGATCGACTTGGTGGGTCGATCCGTTCACTTTGATGACTGTGGGATCAATCACCCACTTGAACGCTTGCTATGTCGATCATCAACTTGATTGACTGCTGCGTCGATCGCCTACTTGATCGACTTGCTGGTCTATCCCCACTGATCGACTTCTGGGTCGATCACCCACTTAGACGACTTGCTGGTCATCAACCCACTTGATCGACTTGTCGGCCGATCACCTACTTGATCGACTTGCTGGATCGATCACGCCACTTGATCGATTTGCTGAGTCGACTCAACAACTTGATCAGCTTGCGCGTCTATCACTTACTTGATCGACTGGTGGGTTCTATCCCACTTATCGACTTGCTGGGCGATCACCCACTTAAAGACTTGCTGGTCGATCACTAACTAATGATCGCTGCTGGTTCAATCCCCACTTGAATCGACCTGCTGGGTCGATCCCACTTGATCGACTTGCTAGGTCGGATCCCCCACTTGATCGATCTTGCGGGTGATCGTCAATTGATCGATTGCTGTGGGTCGATCCATTACTGATTCGACTTGCTGGTCGATTCACCTACCTAATCGTCTTGCTGGGTCGATCCCCACTTGCTTTGACTTGCTGTGTAGAATCACCACCTTGATCGTCTAGCTGGATCGTTCTCCTCTCTGATCGACTTGACATGGGTCGACTACCCACGTGATCGACTTGTTTATGTCGTCACTTGCCTGATGTCACTTTTGGTCGAACACCACTTGGTCGACTTGCTAGGTCGATCACTAGCTGCACACGCAGTAGCACACGCAGTTTTCTGTCGATGGCAATCCTTAAAATGCTTGAAAACCGTCTTCCTCTTATCTGTGTTAGAGAAGATAATCATGAAGTTCAAAAAATGTCCAAAATGATGTAGTGAAGTGAATCTTGCCGCCAAATGCAATGCTTGCTGATCTGGGCTGAATACCATGCTTCGTTAAGCGCTCAGCTGCGCCGCCTCTGGTCATGATTCCGGGTCATATACCTCCGATAATAACCTCGCACCCGACCCGACGCGCGCGCGGGCACCGGGGCCTCTCGCGAACCGCAGTCTCCGCGCGCCGCGACGCTCTGTCGCCCGATTTGCAACCGCCCGCGCCCGCTCGGCTTCCATTCTCGAATAACGGGTTTTGGAACACCATTTGACCATAGATACGCACGATTCGTAGATCTGATTGGTTAGTAATTCCGGGCGCGTCACTGCTAAAGTATTAGCCCAAAGATGTGTTCGTGTTTTCATGCGGGTGTGGGCAGGATATAGGTCCGGCGCCCACCTACAGATAGGCTCGCAGAAGTTTTCCTCAGTCAGGTAATGTCTCATCAGTTGGGACACTGCCAAGCCGAGAGCACTGTAAAGACCGATTTCTCACGACTTGTGGGTAGTGAAGTGATGTAAAGTGGATGTGTGTAAGTAAGGGGCGAGTGGAAGAATAGGAAGAGAAGGAATGAACGCGCGCGGTCCGTTGACAGTGTTTTTGGGATACTGGTCCGCATTAGCTGGTTTTCTTTTCTTCTTTCTTTCTCCCTCCCTCCTCTCTCTCTCATTTCTCTCTCATTCCTGCTCTCTCTCTTCCTTCGAGTTTCCCTCTCTCTCCTCATTCTCATGTCTCTCTTCCCAACCTCCGTGCCCTCTTCTATTCATGCTCCCTTCTTTCCATTTCTTTCCCCCTCCTTTTTTTTTTTTTCGTCCCTGCTCTGCCCGATTTCTTAACGGAGAGGGATACCGTTTCCAGCCACTGCCGAGGTCAGTGGTTTAAATAATTATTCATGATTGTGGCATATAAGGGCCCTATATCACCTCCATATAATATTTTATATACCGCTCCCAGGTCCTCACCTATCCCAAAAAGCGTGAGTATGTGTTGAATGAGAGACAGTATGCTGACAAGAGAAGTAGTTCCGTTATGGACCTCTTTGCGCTAATCAACCTCCCACTTCGTCATGCCCCCATCCCATTTTTTTAGCTACCCTCTGCCTCCACCATTCTTCACAGTCACAAACTCCCCTTCATTCATCCAACGTAATCAAATTCGACAGTGTGCTTTTTTATGCCATTCTTCGTTCCTCCCTCATTGCATTTTGTTCTATGCCTTTCTTCTCGTATTTCAGTTCACTTCTCACAATACACAGTACTTGCGATACGCTTTGTGGTTTGGCACTGTTCCAAGCCTATTTTCAGATGAAAACACAGCGCACAATTTTATAATTTTCAATTTTACAACCATCAAATCACTTCAGCGCCTTTGTTTAACCTTCCAACCTTTGATGTCGGGCACTTTTTCTGGTCAGTGAACAGTGTCACGGTTTTGGTGGCCTGACCTACCGCCGCAGGATTGCTTTCATCGTGAACTCTTCTTTTACCACTTTCTTCGGAATTTTCACATTTTCCCTCTTCACAGTTTTCCTCATTACTCTCTTATTTACTTCGGTTTAAACCATTCATTATTAACTTTTTTTTTTTCAATAATGATCTTCAAGAATAAACTCTGCTTTAAAGATTCACTAGTACCAGGGACCTTCTTTCCTATACAGTCCGTTGCGTTTCCTATTTTCGACATTCCTCATTTTTCTCTCACACTGCCTCTTCACTCCTTCCTTCGCCTTGCTACTCCGTCGTGGTGATGCTACATTCCCTGTGTTTTACCAAGTCGATTCCAGCTTGGCCTACAGTGTATTTGCGTAGAATCGCTAGCTAACTTATTGCACCCTCTCCCCTTCGCGTGTTGCCCGCTCGCTCGCGTTCCCCTTCGCGCCCCCACCCCCACTGCCGCCCCCGCGCCGCCCCCCGCCCCCGCCCGCGGGCGGCGCCCGCAGATAGAAACGGCGGCAACCGCGCCGCGATCTGTTCGCGTCGGGGACCGGATGGGTTCGGCCAGATGCAGCGTTGCTGCAGCCCCCGCTGCGCCTCGCCCGCAGGAACGAGTCTCCACGGGCCTTCGAGTCTCCACGGAGGCGGATTTTCGACCCTTGCTAGAAGGCCTGGACAATTTCTCCGGCCGGCTGCCCCGATGGATCGGTTTCTTCGTTACAGGCGGATGCCGGGGCGGTACCCTAAGAAACGGGTTACGGTCCTGTAATGTCTTCGTTTTTGCATTGTTCCATGATTTACCTAGCTCTAAGTTAGGATCCATCTTTTCTTTTACTTTGCAATTTCATTTATCTCTTTTCATACTTTCTACTTTTTTCCTTCCCGCCATCTTGTGAGTGACGATGACTTGTTACCATATTGTTTTAATTGTGCCAAATTTTAATCATAACCAGAGTCCCCCAACTGAGTTTAGTCAGTGCCAGGATTGCTGTTCTCTCTGCAACGACTGACCGGAAGGTTCCTCGAAATTTAGAAAAATGGTCGTCTCTAGCTCGGTGAATTTCAGCCTGTAATGGAGGAAATTTGTAGCAGCTGACTGGTCTGATATGTACTTTTCTGTGATTTATCTTCAATACTGGGGCGATGGTGCTTCATAAATCGTATTAAATTCTCTTCTTTTCTTAGCGAATATTTAAAGAATAACTGGACCCATACAAAAATTCCACACTTTGTAAATCATCGCTATAAAAGTGAAAATAGCTTGATACTCGTTCCTAACTACCGTTCTTGTTCCGTTCTTGAACTTGGCATAGCTGAATTGTTCTAGTTTTATAGAGTCCAGCTTGACAAAATGACTCGGGGTCCATCCATCCTCCATCTAGCCGTCACATGTCATGACCCAACTTGCCCCCGCCATTCCTAACCACGACTTCTCTTCTCAACATGCCGCTCCACATGTCCTCAAAACTCGCTTCTCCAAACAAATCGTCTGCCCTCTCGCAACGTTTTAGGTCAGGAAAACCTATTTTATTGGGTCATGATGCATGGTTTTGAGTTATACACGATTTTGATGCGACTTGCATCTGTTCTCTACGTATCATACAACAATTTAGTGATTTCGTCTTAAGACTAAATGTCCCGATACTAGTACAATTTGTAGCCACCACGTGGCAGCACCAAAATAAATAAATTTACTTTACCGATAACGTCTGACTAATGTTCGATTTTCGAGTCTGTACACGGCATTTGACGCCTTTGTAAAATATAATTTTACGCTACGATGATCTTCTTTCAAAAATCGAACATAAACGCAAATTGAAATTAGTTCTCAAACTTTCCGAGACAAATTTAAAAATGTGGCCTTTATAGCGCGAATGGCGACATGCTTCCTAAATCCAATCCGTGACATCATGCAAATCGGACGAATAGGGCGTCGTAAAGTGAAATTTTACGAAAACCCTCGCCCCCCCCCACTTCACCTTCTGCACCGTTGCGTCACCACCCGCCCGTTGTGGACCTTTGTCAGCGCAGTGGCACGGCCAGGCCCGCGCGGTTACAGCGGTGCTACGTCTAAGATTAATTTTTTAGGTCTGCAAATAATTCAGCAATTAAAAAATAACAGTATCCTTTTTTAGCTTTATGGGACTGGCCTGCGATGACGCAGTTTGCCTCATATTAACAAATAACAGAGTTACACCCTTATGATCATCATCTTCTCTCTACTCCAAGATGGATTCATGACCATTCTGACTACCAATTTCATTTCTATAACGATCGCCTCTGTGTCTTCTACTTCGCGTTCTACACATAAACGCTTGCTTTAGAATGCGTGTCAGTCCCATGTAACGAAGTCATTCCTCCCTTCACTCCCTGAAGTCAGAAAGATATATTTTGCCATTGATTGCTTGAACATATAATTTCATCTTATTTCGCGTCGCGCTTCTTGCCTGTAGTCCTATGGCGAGAGAGAACAACTCCGCATAGTCGAGCTTGCGAGCACAACCGCATAGGTGGACAAATGAGCATCAGCACGAAGATTTCATTCGTTTATCGAATTCCCGCCAAGCGATTTTCGCCCCTAACTTATATACCGCTTCATGTGACAGTGCCTCCCGCGTGGAGAAATGGCCGTCGGCAAACACATTCGTTAATTTGTTTTGGCCGTGTACAACGAATTCCGCTTGCTAGGTGCATTCGAGAGCTGCACCCAGACTAACGCCGCTCTCGGGCACTTGAACCGTAACACCTGCACTTTCCAACCGTTTGCTCCGTGTACATACCGTGTCATTATATAAATATTCAATTATAACTGAACTAAAAATATGGACTATTTTTGTTCTCTACGAATATTTCAATGTGTGTTTGTGTGAGTGTGTGTGTGTGTTGTGTTATTTGCCTGTAATAGATCGAAAATGAAAACTGTAATAATTATTTACGAATTATGTAACGTAATTTCATCCTTGCTTTACGAGATCAAATCGTACAAAGAGAATATTCAAGACTGTAGGAAGATAAACCATGGAACTCTACAATATAACGATGACGCAAAATCCTGTGCCAGCGCGATTATCCTTCTCCTGGCGGTCGAGCAAGCAGTATATTTTCTGGAACTTTTGGATTTTTTCATCTAGATCTACCTCTGTTAAACAAGTTATATTATTTTAAAAATATTGAAAAGACCAACTGGCCAATGTCATACTTTTTAAGAAGGCGTATAACGTTTTCCGTAAATGCCATCACTTTGGTTTGTGGTATTTGAAATGTTTAAATAATATCCATTGTGATTTTGATGAAATTAATAAACATACTTTGTCTGTTATCTTCTAGCATCAAAATTATTTTTGTATGAAAGTTCATAAAAATCACGCAATCACGTTTCGGTCGTTTAGGAATGTGCCACACATGTTTCCAGCATGTTATCTTCAGATGCAAAAAGACGAACAACCGTGAGAAATGTTGGGTAGCTATAAATAATCTATTTACTACATGATATAGTTGCCATAGGGTAAAGTAAATGAGAATCGAAATAAAATAAAGTTTATAATTCTATCCAAAGATGAAAAAGAGTTTGTGCACACACACAAACACACAGGGAGTGACTGACTGACAGACGGACGGAGTGACTGACGGATGGCTCACTGATAGACGGACGGACTCACTAATGGACGGACGGACTGACGGACGGACGGACTGACGGATGGACGGACTGACGGATGGACAAACTGACGGATGGACGGACTGACGGACAGTCGGCCTGACGGACGGAGAGTCGGCCTGACGGACGGACAGTCGGCCTGGCGGACGAACGGCCAGACGGACGGACAGTCGGCCTAACGGACGAAAGGCCTGTCGGACGAACGGCCTGACGGACTGCCTGACGGATGAACGGCTTACCGGACGGAATGACGAATGGACTGAAGGACGCACTGACGGAAAGACTGACTGACTGACAAAATAGTCAAAATAGTAACAATAATAAAAAAGTCAAAATAGTTATAATACTCAGAATAGTAAGATCGACTTGTTGGACGGATCCCCCACTTGATCGACTTGCTAGGTCGATTCCCCACTTGATCGACTTGCTGGGTCGATCCCCCACTTGATCAACTTGCTGGGTCGATTCTCCACTTGATCGACTTGTTGGGTCGATCCCCCACTAGATCGACTTGCTGGGTCGATCCCCCACTTGATCGACTTGATGTTTCGATCACCCACTTAAACGACTTGCTGGGTCGATCACCCACTTGATAGACTTGCTCAGTCAATCAACCACTTGATCGACTTGCTCAGAAGATCAACTACTTGATCCACTTGCTGCGTCGATCACCCACTTGATCGACTTGCTGTGTTGATCACCCACTTGATCGACTTGCTGGGTCGATCCCCCACTTGATCGACTTGGCGGGTCGATCACCCACTTGATCGACTTGCTGGGTCGATCAAACACTCGATCGACTTGCTGGGTCGATCCCCCACTTGATCGACTTGCTTTGTTGATCCCCACTTGATCGACTTGCTGGATGGATCCCCCACTTGATCGATTGCTGGTTCGATCCCGCACTTGATCGACTTCTGGGTCGATCCCCCACTTGATCGACCTGCTGGGTCGATCCCCCACTTGATCGATCTTCTGGGTTGATCCTTCTTTTGATCGACTTGGTGGGTCGATCCTTCACTTGATCGACTTGCTGGGTCAATCACCCACTTGAACGACTTGCTATGTCGATCATCAACTTGATTGACTTGCTGCGTCGATCGCCTACTTGATCGACTTGCTGGGTCTATCCCCCACTTGATCGACTTCCTGGGTCGATCACCCACTTAGACGACTTGCTGGGTCGATCACCCACTTGATCGACTTGCTCGGCCGATCACCTACTTGATCGACTTGCTGGATCGATCACCCACTTGATCGATTTGCTGAGTCGATCAACAACTTGATCGACTTGCTGCGTCTATCACTTACTTGATCGACTTGGTGGGTCTATCCCCCACTTGATCGACTTGCTGGGTCGATCACCCACTTAAACGACTTGCTGGGTCGATCACCTACTTGATCGACCTGCTGGTTCAATCCCCCACTTGATCGACCTGCTGGGTCGATCCCCCACTTGATCGACTTGCTAGGTCGATCCCCCACTTGATCGACTTGCTGGGTAGATCGTCCAATTGATCGATTTGCTGGGTCGATCCATTACTTGATCGACTTGCTGGGTCGATCACCTACCTAATCGTCTTGCTGGGTCGATCCCCCACTTGCTTGACTTGCTGTGTAGATCACCAACTTGATCGACTAGCTGGGTCGTTCTCCTACTTGATCGACTTGATGGGTCGACCACCCACTTGATCGACTTGCTATGTCGATCACTTGCCTGATGCACTTTTGGGTCGAACACCCACTTGGTCGACTTGCTAGGTCGATCACTTGCTGCACACGCAGTAGCACACGCAGTTTTCTGTCGATGGCATCCTTAAATGCGTTGAAAACCGTCTTCCGTCTTATCTTGTTAGAGAAGATAAATCATGAAGTTCAAAAAATGTCAAAATGATGTAGGTGAAGTGAATCTTGCCCGCCAATGCAATGCTTGCCTGTCTGGCCGCTGATACGCCGCCCTCGTTAGCGCCTCAGCCTGCGCCGCCTCTGGTCATGGATTCCGGGTCAATACCTCCGATAATAACCTCGCACCCCGACGCCCGACGCGCGCCGCGGGGCACCGGGGCCTCTCGCGACCGCAGTCCTCCGGCGCCGCGACGCTCGTCGCCCGATTGCAACCGCCCGCGCCCGCTCGCTTCCACTTCTCGAATAACGGGTTTTGAACACATTTGACCATAGATACGACGATTCGTAGATTGATTGGTTAGTAATTCCGGGCACGTCAACTGCTAAAGTCATTAGCCCCAAAAGTGTAGTTCGTGTTTTCATCGCAGGTGTGGGGCAGGATATTGGGATCCGGCGCCCACCTACAGATAGGCTCGCAGAAGTTTTCCTCAGTCAGGTATGTCTCATCAGTGGGACACTGCCCAAGCCGAGAGCAGCTGTAAAGACACGACTTTTCTCACGACTTGTGTGGTAGTGAAGTGGATGTAAGTGGATGTGTGTAAGTAAGGGGCGAGTGTAAGAATAGGAAGAGGAAGGAATCAACGCGCGTGGTCCGTTGACAGTGTTTTTGGGATACTGGTCCGGCATTAGCTGGTTTTCTTTTCTTCTTCCTTTCTCCCTCCCTCCCTCTCTCTCTCATTTCTCTTTCTTCCTGTCTCTCTCTCTTCCTTCGAGTTTCCCTCTCTGTCCCTCATTCTCAATGTCTTTCTCCCAACCTCCCGTGCCCTCTCCATTCATGTCTCCCTCCCTTTGCCTCTGCCCGACTTCCTTAACGGAGTGGATACGGTTTCAGCCACTGGCCGTAGGGTCAGTGGTTTAGAATAATATTCATATTGTGGCATAAACGGGCCTATATCAACCCTCCATATAATATTTTATAACGCTTCCCAGTCCTCACCCTATCCCAAAAAGCGTGAGTATGTGTAGAATGAGAGACAGTATGCGTGACAAGAGAAGTATGTTCCGTTATGGACCTCTTTGCCGCTATCAAACCTTCCAACCTTCGTCATGCCCCCATCCCCCATTTTTTTAGTACCCTCTGCTCCACCATTCTTCAAGTCACAACTCCCTTCACTCATCAACTAATCAAATTGACAGTGTGGCTTTTTTATGCCATTTTCGTCTTCATTGCATTTTGTTCTTATGCCTTTCTTCTCGTATTTCAGTCACTTCTCACAATACACAGTACTTGCGATACCTTTCGTGGTTTGGCACTGTTCCAAGCCCTATTTTCAGATGAAACACTGCGCCACAATTATTATATTTTCAATTTTACAACCACTCAAATCACTTCAGCCGCTTTGTTACCTTTCCAACCTGATATCGGCACTATTTTTCTGTCATGCAGGTCACGTTTTGGTGCCTGACCTACCGCCCCAGGATTGCTTTCATCGTGAACTCTTCTTTTTACCACTTTCTTGGAATTTTCACATTTTCCCTCTTCACAGTTTTTCCTCATTACTCTCTTATTTACTTCCGGTTTAAAACATTCATTATTAATTTTCTATTTTTTTTTCAATAATGTATCTTCAAGAATAAACCTCTCTTTAAAGATTCACTAGTACCAGGGACCTTCTTTCTATAAGTCCGTTGCGTTCCTATTTTCGACATTCCTCCATTTTTTCCTCATCACTGCTCTCTTCACTCCTTCCTTTCTGCCTGCTACTCCGTCGTGTGATGCTACATTCCCTGTTGTTTTAACAAGTCGATTCCAGCTTGTGCCGACAGTGTATTTGCTAGGATCGGCTAGCTAACTTATTGCACCCTCTCCCCCGCCGTGTTTGCCCGCTGCATTTCCGCCTTCCCCTTCGCGCCCCACCCCCACTCGCCCGCCCCCCGCGCCGCCCCCGCGCCGCCCCCGCGCCGCCCCCGGCCGCCCCGCGGGCGTCCCCGAAATGCGTTGCGGCGCAGCCTCGAACCTGTTTCTTCCCGACTATCGAGTGGTTGCGTTCGCCTGACCGGAATAAAAAGCGCGCTCGGTCGGGGGCCGGGGCCCGGTGGGGGCGGGCCGGGGCGGCAGCCCGGGTTGCGGCCCGCCCGCCGCCGCGGAAACGTTTTCCTGTTGGCGCCTCCGCTGCACCCGCCGCCGCGGCGGGCCCGCGGAGAGAAACAGGTTTGCGGCCTGCCACCGCCCGCGGAAACAATCAGCGGCAACTTCTCGCCGAGCGGAGGTGGAGGGCCCTGCGCGAAGCCAGGCGGCAAGAGCAAAAAGACGGAATGGTTTGAGCGGGAACGGCGAGAGGCGGAAAGGGAGTGTGGTAACGGGGAGCGTGAACCTGGGAGCGGGAAGCAGGGAGCGGGAAACGAGGCGTGGGGAGTGGGAAACGGACTGTGGAAACATTGGGAGCGGGAAACCGTGAGTGGGAAATGGTGAGTGGGGAAATGGGGCGTGGGAAACGGAAGCGGGGAATGGGAAAAGGAAAATGAGAAGCGGGGAATGGAGAGTGGGAAATGAGAAGCGGGGAATGGGGAGTGGGAAACGGGAAGTGGGTAACGAAGAGTGGGAAACGGGGAGAAGGAAACGTGGAGCAGGGTGTGGATCTGGACAGGAATTGGGCGGAGTAGGGACGGACATATTTTATCGTTGGGCAGTTATAAATGCTTTCAGTAAATCTACAACTTCTCTTTCTTTTTTTTAATTCTGACGAGAATAATAAAGAAAGAAATTTGTATCTTGTGGATACAATATACATATTTTCTCCAAATCCAAAATAAATACCACAGTTTTGTTGTTTCACCTTTGACAAAGTATTACATTTTTCCAGAAACATGAGAAATTAGATCAATCAAAAAAATAATTTGTGTGTGTTTTTTTACCACAACAGAACTACCACGTATGTTAACGTCCTTAAAATATTGTGTAATATTCATATTGCTAGTGAAGTGTAATATAAATAAGTGACGTATAATCTTCATATTTACCTAATCCCCTTCAGTTACAACGATATGTTTTTTTGTTGTGTTTGTTAGAATTCTAAGAATGAATTGATTGAAACGGTGAATGTTTCAAATCTACTTATTACTGTCAAATGATATTCCAATATAAATATGAATATCAATATGAAATTCTGAGTAGATTAGGCTATAAAATGAAATGAGAGAAAGTGATTGAAGCAACAAATTTATATCAAAATTCTTCAAACTCATTTTATCCAATGGATGAAATGTCATCTTTTTCTCTGTTAATATGGATTTTGATTTGAAGTGATAAGATTACATCAAATATTTTCTATGTTGGTTGCATCTTCCTGTGAAACAATAACATGTAAATTGCATTTATTATCATTTTGTTGCGTGATTTTATTCTGTACTTTCGACATATTCTTCAATAAAAAATTGAAATGATTGAGCTTTTTATTAACTAAAATATTTATTTTACTTATTAAACAAAATTTAATTTATTAACTGATTGTAAATTTTAATATTTGATAACGTCTGTTTTTAATACATTTACAAGTACTAATATTAAAATGTCACTCTTAATTCATTTAATGCAGCACAGGCAATGAAATTATGTTTTAGATTAAAGAAACAAAAATATTTTTAGTGGAACTGTCCGAAAATTTTTTCACAGTTCAAAACGCGACTCAAGAAACAATTAAAAATAACTAGATTTTTCTGGCATAAATATAAAGATAAAATGAAAAGTGTAATTTTTCAATGAATATTAATAAGATATCTGTAGATTAGTGGGCAATATAAAGATATTACAAATAAGTGTTGATCTTTAGTACGCAAGAGGAGAAAGTATTGCAATATTGCGCAGGAAAGCGGAGTTTTACGACAGAAATTGTTTTTGGTGGGTTCAGGTAACAAAAATGTGGCTAAATCTGGCTCCTTTATACAGTTAATTGGTTCTTCCAACAAGTATAGTCATAATCCATGTTTCTGTTGGTTCTTCGTACCAAAACATTGATGAACAGCGCAACGACTGTGTATCCATCTATTTAAGTGTATATCTGTCACCAAAGCTAGCGCGAAACTGTTCAGACCATTTTCTCCGAAATTCTTAATCCCCGATGGATTTAGACAAGAACGAGGTCATACGATTTTGAAGCGGATTTTTTCTACCAGGTATCTCGCATCTCAGAGGCATCACCCCAGCCTGGACAATGCCTCCGCAGCTGACTCAGCTGACGGGTCTCCCGGCATGCGCAGTAGTGTAGTGCAGTTGAGTGAGTTTTGTATGTAAGGGGTCAGGATAGAACAAGAAAAAGTCGAAAAGATTGCGCGCGGTCCATGACCGGTTTGTTAGGATTCTACTCCGATAGAGACTGCTAGAACACTCCTCCAGACCGACTGAATTCAACCTCACAAGCTAATGTCAAAAATAGTGCCACCCTTAGGATTCAAATCTAGAACCTCCCGGCCAGAGGCACTACATTGACATCACTTGATGCCCTGAGCCATCTCTCCCGGTACCTAGCAAGCGAGAGAGCGAGCGTGAAGAGCGTGAGGCGGGCGAGGCGTGGACGCGTGCATAGCCATCGGCAGCGAAATCTGACCCCCTCTCCTCCCGTGCGCGACCGCACGCGGCGCCGGCCAAGGTGGGCACGCGGCCCAGAGCCGAACAATGGCGGCGCACGCTACATTAAGCGGGATGCGAACCGGCGCCGCCGCCGCCACGCCGCAGGTCGGCCGTGATTACCAACATTACCTCGCCACAATGTAATTCACGTCAGCGGTGGCGTTCCCCAAGGTGCCATTTCGAACCGCCTCGCGCCACCACCACTGCCGACGACTCTGCCACCACTGCCCCTGCCACCACTGCCCCTGCCACCACTGCCACCGGCGTCACTGCCATCGCCCCTACTGCAACCACCACCACCGCCACCACTGCCACTGCCCCCACCGCCATCGCCACCACTACCCTTACCTTCCCCATCGCCGCCCCTCCCTCCGCTCTCGCCCGGGCCGCCGCTGCGGTCGGCCCGTCGCCTGGAAAAGAGCCCCGCCCACGCCCGCGCGTCACGCCGCCCCGGAGGGCCACTGGCGGTGGCGTGTCGGCGAAGGACGGCCACGCGGGGACTCGACAGCAACAGCGACAGTGCGGCGAGGGGTGGGGTGGGGATGATGGAAGCGCTCGCGTGGCGAAGCAGCGCTCCC
>BOPP01000199.1:1461764-1476452 GCA_017312745.1 Gryllus bimaculatus
CCCGATTATGTCCTCGGGCAGAGTCCCCCCGCCCCCAACCTCCCTCTCTCCCTCCCCAAGCACTTGAACGCTGCATTAGCAGCGTCGGAATAACAGGCGGGCGGCCGCTTTCAATTTCCCACTCGCCCGCAATCGAATCAGGAATTAACAACGGTTTTTAGCGCTTGTTATTGGTTCGTTCTTTCCCGCGCGACCCCTCCCCCCTTCCCGGGGGGAGGATGGTCTGTCCTCACGCGGCTAGGACGAGGGTGAGGACGCGGGACGCCACCGCTGCGGCTGCACTGACAACAATGGGACCCCCCCCCGCCCCACGCAGTCCTCGCTCGTCCTCGCGCGCCGTCCGCTGCGCGGCCGCGACCGCCGCTTGCGCCCCACGCGTTCACCTCATTGGATTTCGCGCGGCGGGTGACCGGCGAAGCTTCCACCGCGGGTGACCCCAACTCCCGACCACACGGCCCCTCCGCACAAGTGAGCGAAAGAGGCTGACGAGGTAAAAGGGCAGGAAAGGGCACGATTGTCGTTCAATTCCGCGTACATTCTACCAAATTAGAGGAGCGAAATTTCAAAAGATGACATGACCATTTGAAAAAAATTAAATTCTTGTGATGTTTTTACCTAGAATTTTATTTACAGAAAAAACTTTATATTCATACATACATATAATTAAAATATATTAAGTAGTACTCTTTTCGTTGACTTATAGACGGTGTTGAAAAGTGTAAAATTTGTGGTATATTTTTCATTTTCACCCTATCAATACACGCAAGAGCAGCCTTTTATCCAGAAATGGAATTACCCTTGCAGCTACCAATTAGGAATGAATAAATTTATGACATGCATTTATGAAACTTAAAATCAAGATTCCATCTCATTAAAATACCCAAAAATTATAAGAGTGCGACTCAAAAATATCGAAGTATATGCCTGTAAGTTGATATTCACATTGTTTACAACCCAGCAGCATTTTACTAACGTGTAGCTAGTTGCCTACATAATAAATCGCACAAAACTTCCTTTACTGCATTACTTGGCCTCCTTGCTTTCTGACTTCGCTCCGCGGGTGACCGCTAAACCTTCTACTGCAGGTGACCCCAACACCCATCTACAATGGTCATCGTGTTTATGCACTCCACATAAACAAGCAAAAGAGGATCAGCAGATAGAAGGGCAGTAAAGTGCCAGATTGTGCTATAATTTTGCTTTACCAAACATCTCTTCACTTTTCTTTTGAAAGTCACTGACTCTCAAAAGAGTCAGTGAGTCTCTGTCACTGACTGTCACATACTCAGTAACACTCAAGAATACCATATTACGCAGTTATCTAATATACCCCAGCGGTTACAAACTCGGAATGAATCAATTGATGGCACGATCTACAACACCCAAAATCAACATTTATCTCATAAATAATACCAAGTAATTATAGATATTGGGCTCAAAAATATCAAAAGTATAGAACTGTAAGCTGGCATTTTTTGGCTCAAATTGGATGACCCTCAACACTGTAGTATTACATTAATAGGATTTTTTGTACATGATAGCCTATACGAAATAAACATTCACCACACTTTCGCACAAAACATACGATTTAAATAAATATTTTAGTGAAGGATTCTCTTAATGGAGGCAATTGAAAATTTTGTTGATTGGCAACCTTCCAGTGTTATTTAAAAGTTAGATTGATAGGTACTTACATAAGCGTATTCTCTAAACTCTTAGTTAAGGTGTGGTGCCCATTCAAAGAAAGTACTTCTGAAGAACAGCGTTCAATGATCCAATGTTTTTGAATTTCGGAAAGTGTACAACCGTCACAAATATTAGTTTAGGCGAACGAATACGACGACAGAGTAACATTAACGCTACGAGATTTTATACCAAGATTTTTACCCTCTCTTGAAAAGAAAACTCTGAAATGAATGTATTTACAAATTGTTCTAAACCAATGTTATGATTTAAAAATGCGGTAAGTCATGTTTGGCAACAAGAAACATTTACTGTATTGAGCACGAGATCAATATCGATCTAAAGATGACAGTATTCACATGATTATCTCCCAGTTTTACACTCCAAAAGTACATGATTTTTACGTGTTGTTTGCTTAAATGACAATTCACACATCACAATTCTCAAGCAGGGAGTATGATTACAATTCTGAAGTAATAAATAGAGCCGTCTAAATGTTTTTATCATTTTGAAATTAATAACACGATTTGCTCGGCGATCTCAAACTTGCATTACTAACGAGCTCTTCAAAAACCATTAACAGTTTTCCAAATCAATATTTACCAAGCGACTTTGAAAATCCTGTAGCATCAAATCAGTATCTCTATACACTGATGATTATGGAAGCAAGAGATTGCTCGTTGCAAATTTTGCCTGAGGTCCTGACAGCCATACGTATTCATTCGGATGGCTGACATCGCAAAACCCAGCGATCTACGTCCGAGGCGCTCTGCGCTCTAGCGGCGGGCGTGGAAAACGCGCTGCAGGACCGGAGATAACAAGTTACCCCGCGTCCTTTTGTGAGAAGATAGATTCTTGGTTTTACTTAATAGGTAATTATATAATCATACTAATATTTACCTCCGTATAACACATTAGACAGTTTTCGGCAATCTAAAAAATTAGAAACCGAAATTATAGTTCCTTTCTTGAGCTTGTGTGTGGTGATATATATATATATATTATATATATATATATATATATATTAGATAGATAATAGATAATAGATAGATAGATAGATATAGATATAGATATATATGATACGTATAATTTATTTACAAATCAATTTATTAACTTGAATCATTGTACTATAATTATTTATTCCTCTACAGTTCGCGCTCCACTACTAACCAATGCGTTTTCCCACTTCCTAATTATCACTTCCCTAATAGTCCAAACGTAAGAAAATAGAAATAACACGGGCTATTGTCAGCCACGTAGTTCATACGCACTCATGGACCGCATTACTTGCCTTGGCATTGGAAATTGAGTCTTTCTGTATATTTAATACTTATAACTGTAATATTTTATATTTATAATATCCCCAACGATCTTCATAATTAGGTTCTTCACTTCAAGACAAATTTCGAGTGCGTCTACGGAGATTTGGTATGAATTACAACTTACTAGAAAGTGGTGGGAACTGATACATTCGTAAGTACGCATTGCTTCAATTTGGAAAACAATTCAACTGTTTATAAATATTTACAAAATCATAAAATATTATCTGCTATAATTTATCACAGACATATTGAGTACACAGATCTATCACAGACAGAGATGAGCAATCTGTTACAAAGAACACTTCTTTGGCAGTTCTCGTGAATAAATTAAAGTGCACTTTAAAGCATGAAGCATTATTCAGGGGAACATTTTAGTTACTCAATTTCTGATTTTTTTTAACGAATGATGCTGACATAAAGGAAAAACTGTGTTAGTATTCTCGAATAAATGTATGAAATTTTCACTCCCTAAACACGATTACGATATAAAAACAAACTGCGAGTCTTCAACGGAAGAAATAAGGCGCGATAACCATTCAATAAACGACGTTTGCATCCAACCGCCCCCTTTGCAATGAACCGATTAAAGCGAATGTTTCTGGCGATTCGGTCGTACACCTGACTCCCGACTGCAAAAATAATGAATGCCTCTGCACTTCCATTCCCCTGCACGGCCGTTAACGCAAGGGCCAGTGGGGATTTGAAAGCGCTGCGCTCGTTAAACATCCACAATTAGAAGACTTCCAACATTTGTTTTTAAATTTCCTGCACACCCTTCTCGCATCCATGAACCAAACGTAATTTCGATTTAGTAACCCAGCGATTCGAGCTCAAATCGCATATAAAAGATTTTGGGAGCTTGCAAAGAAGAACCGCCTATACAGCGTTGGAAATCAAGTATTTCGGTCATTCAATAAGTTACGAGACAAATCGCTGCTGCCAAAAAACTGTTCAATTAATCAATACAATATTTTCAGAACGCCAGGTTGGCTTTCTTGTGACATTTATTTATCTGTTGGGCACAGTCTTGTAAACATGACCAGGAAATTATTCAGGTAACAATGTCGGGCGCTCTTGAGAATCGCACGAGCTGTGGTAAGATTCTAAGCCCCAAAGAGAGTCAAAAGTTGAGAAATTCACGGCAGTATGCTGAAAGACGGCTGTATCGAAGAGAGCGGTAACACATTTTAAAAAAATTGACCATGATATCTAAGTGATTCTTAACAACGAACACGAATAAAACTTCAGGAAAGTTTACTTATTTCTCAAGCATACAGACTAATTAGAGGGTTTTTAAAGAATTACTAAAATTAAAATTGGGCAGCATACGTAAATTTTTAATTAAATATAAGAATTGCTTCTTTTTTGTACGCATTTATATAAATGTATTAAAATATTATTGAATTCTGTATTATTGCAACATCAATAACTTCTCTCTCAGTTTACGTCCTCCTTGTCCAAGAGTATCTCATAAGAGATGTCTTTAATACAGGTATTTTTCTGTAGACGAGTTCTCAGTTTTAAATTTAAAAGAGATCTTGAGAATTAAGAAGCGAATTACAAATACGAATAATTTACAAATATTAGATAAACCCATTTAAAACCCACTGTTATCAACGTGTCAGTGTGACAACTGTCATCAAATTAATTGCCAATCAAATCAAAAATGTTCTTATCTTATTAGAGGACGTGATTAATGATGTGTATTGTTTTATTGAATTCTAAACTAATGTGAAATGAATGTAAATATGCGCCTCTTCACGCACGTATCCCATTTTCGTCATCCATCTCTGCTGCGAAAAATTTGAGATTTTTTCCAAATTAGATGTTACTTTTTCAGCCATACTAATTCTTGTGGCTCGCGTGCTATCGTGGTGAATGCGAAGGTTCGAACAGCCGTCCCGATTGCGCCAACGCGGCAGCGGAGGTCCGGTGGTTGGGGCCAGCGCGAGCAGACGCTGCTTTTAACAGCGGCCGAGTCGCTTCAGATACGGTCGAATGCGCGCCGACCTAGGGGGGGGGATCCCCCCTCCCTGCCACTGCAGTCACCGCTGCGGTTAGGGCATTTATGAGGCCCCTCGTCCGTGTGAGTGTAAATGAGTGATGTCACAGACACTGAAACTAGCGCGCTTTCCGTTTAATTCATTGATTACGGGCGCGTCAACTGCTTGCAGAGATTATTCCCAACAAAGTACCTGCCTCCATCGTGGCCCCACCCCAAATAGGGCAAATTCTAAGCTCCCAACTGGTCATTTGAGAACTGTAAAAGTGTACTGCATGTGAGTGTAAAGTAATGTAAAGGGTAATAGAACAAGGAAGAAAGAAAGATCGCGCGCGGTCCGCGGCCCGTTTGTTAGGGTACTGCTCCGGCATTCATCCGGAGAAACCACGGAAAACTACCGATCAGAGCAGCCGGCCGCAAGAATTCACCACCGGACAGAGACTGAATTCGACCTAGCTGTCTAGCTTGAGTTGAATACCCTGCCACCGTCGGGTTCCGAACCCTTGGATCTTCCGGTCAGAGACACTGCAATGACGTCGGTTGATGTCATGACCCACCTTTGCTGGTGCGAACTTTCTGAGTGATCTATGGATATAATGGTGGGGCGAAGTGTAGGGAGAGAAGAAGTTAACGTATACAAAGGGTACGGTGAGATGCACACAGAACGAGATCTGGCGGCCTGCGGCTACTACAACAGAGTTTTGGGATTTCTCTCAGCCCGAATAGCGACTCTGTATACGTTATGGAACAACGCCTGGCTAACGAATCTTCGGCAAGACCTAGTACGAATCCTGAACATTGCATTTGGAATTAGAAATAAATCTTTGAGTTTGGAATCTTGGCAGTTCTCATGTGCATTTTATTCACATCAAAACGTTACACTTACCTCCCCTCATTCCGTTTCCTCATCCCGCCACGAAACAAGACCTGGGTCGCCCCGCAGCGCAGCGAGAGGGCCCGCCAAGGAGGCCGAGGGCCAGAATTAAAAGCCGCCATCATTCCCTGCCCGCTGCGCGCAGTCCCGATTGACTGCGCGGCGGGGTGGAGGGGAGAGTGGGAGGAGGGAGGGTGTGAAGGTCTAATATCCTGTATTCCTGCGGCGCTGCGGCGTGCCACCGCTCGTAAACGCGCGTGCGGGCGACGAGTCAGGGGGCGTTGAAACGCGGATATCAGTTGTTTGATAGGTGCTTGGTAACGAACGTGTATGAGGGGGTTGTTAAAATCACCTTACGAAAAGTTACTAGGTTCCACGACTATTAGATTATTAAGTTACTAGCTGCATATGCTAGTTGTGAATACAGCGAGAATTAAAATAATACTGCAATCGATGCAAGAATATTGTTGCAACAGAAAGAATTGGTTAATTAAGAATGGATTATAGAAAGTGCGTCTTTTCAGAGAAGAGAGGCTACATCTTCTTGTTGATTAGATTTTTTCAATATTCCTGGGGTCATTTTACTGTGAAACGCTTTGTTGCTGCACAGTAGCGTTTTGATAATTTCTATTCTATAAAGTACAAAATATTGTAATTTGAGAAAGTAGAACCGCTGCGATTGCGCTCGATATTAGACATTGAAGGCCTTGGCACCGGTCGTCTATCAGAAATTCAGTGCACTGGCATTTTAAAAATTACGCTAATAATCGCCCGAATTTTCAACTATGTTCGAACAACAACACTACCGGTGGCATTGTGTGGATGAAATTCTATAATGAAATTTTCTTCAGAGTTCTATGATTCTGAGTCAGCAGTAACGCTGCTGTAGACAACACAAAATGTTTCTTCAAAAGTTAGCAGCCACTATTCTAAAGGGCATTTATACATATCTTTATCATTTATTTTTCTAAGTCATTTATTTATTTATTTAACAGGTATTCAATGAAATGAATCACTTTCCTGTTATAACATTATATACATTATATGCATTTCAATACACATACAATATACATACAATATAAATTATACACAAATAGTAATTTAAAAATTGTATCCGTTTTCCTATATCATAACAGTTCTCTTCCTTCAAACTATTTGCATCATAATATAAATTCCCTGATTCTATGTATTTTCGGTTTTCCTTTTTACTTCTTCCTAGTGGAGTCCAATTACACATTTGTTTGGGCATACTTTTCAATTCTACTCGATTTATGTAACCAATGTATGATTTATTTATTTATATTTATTCCCAAGAGATGTATATTTTTCTAAGTAATACTTATTTATATCACATGTTCAGTTATTTCTACATTGAGCAACTAGCTTAACAACTAAAATCGAATGACTTCAAAATTTGATACTCTTAAATCGTAGATGTTTTACTAAAAGTATTCCCGTGAACTAAATGAAATAAAAGTTTCACCATTTGTTTGTAATCATTCAGGGATGATAATTTACGGTTCATTGAAATCTAATAGCGCATTCCAGAGTAAAAGGATGAGCTAACAGTTTCATTATAGTGACGAAAGTATTTAGTGTTAACCAAATTTACATTTACGGTTAATTATCACGTACCGATAATGCACTTGGAAGTTTGAGCCCAAAACAAATTTATCGACTCATTCATTACCGTGGCGGGTAATTTTGTAAATAGCGTTTTACGTTTCATTACCGAAATGAGCCCTTCGGCTAAATGTCAGTGCAGCGCCGCGCCGCCATTTGCCCTAAGGAAGCCATTAGCCCTTCCGGCGCCAACACCGGATTCTGTGCGACCGCCGCGGAACCGGAAGTGCCGGCGACGGAGGCAATGCAGGCAGCGCCGCCAGCGGACACTGTGGCGACAGCGACGCTGGAGGCAAACGGTTGTGCCCACGTTTGCGCTTGTTTGGAGGCTATTGGCGAAAGGGTGTGGAAGCTATACAAGCAGAAGGAGACGGTGAGGGCAGTGTGGGTGTCAGATGGGGTTGACAACAATGTTCGTATAAAAGGGAGGAAACTCGACAAGCCACCCTACGCGCCCAAAAAACGCATCAACATATTTCTTTTTATAAATATTTAATTTAGGCTAATATCAGCTTTATTTCTTTCCTCTCTGCATTTGCGATACAAATGAAAGGATTCATTCACTAAATGCAGATTGTGGTTTGACCGTTTGTATTTTTAGTCTCTAAGCCGAGATAATGTAAAGCATGCGTGTGTCAGTCATGTGATAAAATAAATGACAAATGTTAAAAATTTACCAAAAAGGGGACAGTTAAATTGCAAAAGAAGACGAGAGCACAATTCACGTCAATGAAGCACTGTCTTCCCAAATGGAGGACGATTCCCAAGCCTAGGGTCAGAGGAAGAGCGGGACGGCGACCGGAGCAGCGACCGGAGCGGCGATCGATACGGAGACCGGGACGCAGACCGGGACGGAGACCGGGACGCAGACCGGGACGGAGACCGGCCCCGACCGCAGACGCGGGACTCCGCAGACCGGCGACGGAGACCCGCGCACGTGAGACCGCGACGGAGACCCGCGGGCGGAGACCGGGGCGGAGACCCGGGAGGAGACCGCGCGCGCGAGAACCCGGACCGGAGACGCGGGAGCGCCGAGCAAACCGGCGACGCGGACCGGAGCGGCGGACGATACCGCGAGCACCGGCCTACACGCCAGACCGGCGACGGACGACGGGAACGCAAGCACCGGCGACGGAGACCGGGCACGCAGACGGGACGCGAGACCCGGGACGGGACCGGGACGGGGAAGACCGGGACGGGAGACGGGCCCCGAGGGAGACCGGACGCCGAGACCGGCGCAACGGAGCGGGACGGAGACGGGACGGAGACCCGGGAGGAGACGGCGACGGAGCACGGGACGCGAGACGGCGCGACGCGAGACGCGGGCGGAGAGGGCACGCGGAGGACGGGACGGCCAGCACCGGGGACGGAAGAACCCCCGCGCACGGCGACCCGGCAGGGTCGACCGATACGGAAGACCGGGCTAGGCAGACCGGGACGCGAGACGGGACGCCCAAAGACCGGGACGGAGACGCGCGACGCCCAGACGGGACGGGAGACGGAAGGAGACGGCGACGCGAGACCGGACGGAGACCGGCGCACGGAGACCGGGACGGACAGACCGGCGAACGGAGACCGGGACGGAGACCCCGGGACGGAGACCGGCGACGCGGAGACCGGCGAACGGCCCCCCCCCGCCCGCCGCCCCGCCTTCCGCCCCCCGCAGAACGGGAGGGAGACGGCGCAAGCGAGACCGGGACCGGGAGACCGCGCGGACGGAGAACCGGGACGCGAGACGGGAACGGAGAGCGGGACGGAGACGCGCGGACGCGAGACCCGGGACCGGAAGACCGGGCACGGAGACGGGGACCGGAGAACACGGGACGGAGACCGGCGACGGAGCACCGGGACGGCAGCACGGCGGGACGGACGACGCGCGACGAGAGACGGCGACGCAGACCCGGGACGGGACGGGAGCGGAGACCGGGAGCAGACCGGCGAGCCGCCAGACCGGCGAGCGCAGACCCGCGGACGGAGACCGGGACGCCAGAGCGCGGACGCGAGCACCCGGGACGGAGACCGGGCGGAGACCGGGACGGAGACCGGGGCGGAGCACCGGGCACCCGGAGACCGGCCGACGCGAGACCCGCGACGCCGGCGCCACCGGAGCGCCGCTTTACCGATACGCGAGACCCGGTACGCCAAGACCCGGCGACGGGAGACCGGGACACGAGCACGGACGCGAGACCGGCCGAACCCCCGCGGTGACGGGACGGAAGACCCGGGAGGAGACGCCGCGGACGGAGCAACGGGACCGCGACGACCGGGACGCCCCCCAGCACCGGCCGCGCGAGACGCGGGACGCCCAGACCGGGGACGCGAGCACCGGGGCGGCAGACCGGGAGACACGGGACCGGAGACCGGGGACCGGAGACCCGGGGCGCCCCCAGACCCGCGAACGCCCCCGCAGACCGGGGCGGAGACCCGGAAACGCGGACGACCGGGGCGGAGACGCGGGATGGGGACGAACCGGGACGGAGACGGGCGACGGGAGACCGGGAACGGAGAGGGACGGAGACCGGGAACGGGAGCCACCCGGGACCGGAGACCCGGCGACGGCAGACCGCCGGACGGAGACCGGGCAGCGACGACCCCGGCGCAGCCGAGATCGGCGGCGTGACGGAGACGGGACGGAGAACCGGCGAACGGACGACCCGGCCACGGGGACGGACGGACGCCGGGACGGAGAACGGACACGCGAGACGGGACGGAGACCGGCGAGCGAGACCGCGGACGGAGACCGGCGCACGCCGAGACCGGCGACGCGAGACCGGGGAAGCGAGCACGGCGACGGAGACGCGGGACGGGAGACCGGCGACGAGACCCCGGGACGGTAGACCGCGGACGCCAAGCACGGAGCCGAGACCGGGACGGAGACGGCGCCGCCGAGAACGGGCACGGACACCGGGACGCCCAGACGCGCGGCGACGCCGAGACCGGCGCCACGGAGACCGGGGCGGAAGCACGGGACGGCACGAACCGGGAAAGGAGACCGGCGCATCGCCAGACCGGGACGGAGCACGGGACGGCAGACCGCGCGACGGAACGACGGCCCGCGACGGAGAACCGGGCACGGAGACCGGGACGCGAGACCGGCGACGGAGCACGGGACGCGAGACCGGGGACCGGAGACCCGGGATCGAGACCCCGGGTACGGAGACGGGACGGCAAGACCGGCGACGGAAGACCGGCCGCGAGACGCCGGGACGGTGCCGGGACGGTCGAACGTGAGGTGACCGGGCGACGCCCCGCGAGAGAACGCGACCCCGGGACGGCCGACCGGGAGCGCGCGAACCCGCTCATGCGAGTCCCGGGACCGCCACGACGCAGCGCGGACGACCCGGACGGCGACCGGGACGGGGGACGGGAAGGCTGACGGGACGGAGACCGGGACGCCCCACCCGCCGCGCGCACACGCCACGACGGCACAGCCGCTGTTTGAGCGGTGATCGGCAACCCGCGACGAACGCGGGCGTGGCGGCGGGCTGTGGCTGAGCGACCGCGATCGGGTAGGCCGGGGCCGCCCGCCCCATTTCCACGGAGTAATAGCGGCGCAGATTACGCATTTCATTCTTCGCGTGGCGCCGCCGGGCGGTGAGCGGGCGGGGCCTTCATTAATATCGCAGGTCGTGTGTCATCGCGCTGCCCCCGCCGAACAAATAGCTCCCGTCGCGTTGCATGCGCCGGGCCCCGCCCCCGCACGCGGCTTGCGCCGCCTGTTTTCCGCTCCGTCTTCCGTCTCCGTCGAGCCTCTGCGGGGGCGGATTTGCGACTCGGCTTAAAGAGCTAGGTTGAATTCCACTGGAGAACGTTGCTGCTCTGAGCAGTAGTTTTTCGTGTTCTTTCATTGATTCCAAACGAATGGTGGGGCTGTAGTCAAACAAATGGATGACTGATCGCTGGCGATATTTCCTTCCTCTTTTTGGTCTCTTTTCATCTTGCACACACTTACACTTGTAAGGACTATACGCGATATATTGCGAAACGATCTCGGCTGACGTGATGCCCCTTTGGCAGGCATACCTAGAGCAGAAAACCTCACCAGTCCATGTGTAGTTTGGGACCAGATCTCTCGTTCCTACGCGAGAAGAAAATATATGTTCTTCCACTATATAACTTGTCATACTCTTACAACACTAATAACCTTGGCAGTCGTTGCGCCAGAAATTCAAAACAATCAGTTTCCGTCCGTCTGTACTGTCCGACGCCATTCTCTTTTGCCAGCCACTCGTCTCTCCAAACACGTCGATTGACACTTTCGATTTATCATACTCGATCGTTATTTCGAGATCTATTACGTTTCCATATTTATCTCAGCATTTTAACGACTCCGAAATATGAACATACATGTCACTTCTGAATGTCTTTTTGTAATCGTATTAACTCGAGAAGTCACATGAATAGTATACGTATCCTTGTACGGTAAACAAATTTAACTTTAAGTTTTGCAGCATTCTAAATAAATTTCAACCAAATTGTCTTCGTTTAGAAGAAACGTTAATAATATGTATTTGAAAAGGTTTCCATATTACGTAATTTTTTGACTTAATTATTGATATGTTCATTATGTTATGGCACATTGAATTGTTAGGTTTTGTGTAAGAAAGATTTTATTCTATAAAAGGAACAATTGGAAGAAGGAAAAAACGAATAGAAAACATAATGAGTATTTCTACTTCTTGCGTTTGTTTCTGTAATGAGAACCAATAAAAACTATTGTTAACTAAAGAAGGAAAATTTACTTACTGATTTCTAAAAACTGAATGAAAACATTTAGTTTACATGTTCTGAAATATTTTATTCACAATAATTAATATAAAACACATCTAAATGTAGGTTTTATTAGATAGAATGTATTGTGAATTCCAGGCGCCGCAAGGGTCAAATGACAAAGTAAAACCGCATGAAACCATCAAAGTAATAACTAGTGAAGAAAGGCGGATACGGTGGATATTTGTATGTTCAGAATTTTTTGACCTATGCAATTTCGTAATAAAAATAAATGTTCAACTATTACAGTTACCTAGCTTGTTTATCTGATTATTTATTGGCATAAAACGTTGCAGTAAAAAGAAACAAGAGAAATACTTCTTAAAACTGGTTTTATTTCAAAATTAAATTATCGTCAATTTGATTAATGAAGACGTAACGATTTGTCATGTTGACACCGCAATGTGGTAATTCTCATCGTAAAACCACTGGCATTGACTTAAAATTCTCCAAATTACTTGTTTTCTAAAGCACTCTATTATAATTGGACTAAAAACGTTCCATTCGTCATTTCGAGATAAATAAAATTATTTACTTTTAACCGCTGAGATGTTTTAAAATAAGAAACGTGTATTTTCGTATTATCTCACTATGTTTGGAAGAGTCAATTCCTCAACAGCAGACCTAGGTGAGTCGAATGTTGGACGGGGAAATGTGTAACAGTGAAAAATGTTCAGATACGTGATTACTTTCTGCATGGAATAAGGGCCGTTAATTATAACAACTCGGCTGTATATACGAAGCACGTATGGTTCACTCTCTGATAGACGCTTGCCTAACAGCACAAGAGTGGTTATGTCGCTTCTTGTGAAAGTGGTAAGTTTCAACTAGAAAAAAAGTGTACGCAGGCCTGATCGCAGGTGCTGAAGATGTGGAAACTAAGCTGAGGCCACATCAGCTCCGGAGCATATCATCGGAATCGAGAGTCTAGGAAGGAGAAGCTCATAGACGGGTGACAAAATTAGGCAGAAGCTCTAGTGCGAGTAACTATGGGACACTGAAACAAACAAGAAATATATAACAGAACGCAAACATCTGCACTCCAGCAAAACAGTTCGGAAATTTACTCCTTGTACTGCTTATTATGACCCACAATTCAAATTGATTCTTACAGAGAATTGTAAGTCCTCATATTAGTTACGTTTGTACGAATTCTTTACCAGACCTATGACGAAATTGCATGACATGTAGACCAAGCAAAAGTACTCTACTGCAAAGATTAACCTTTTAATGTTTCTCTAAAGAACTGAATTTTATAACGCTCGTTACTGCTTCGTTGAAGTTCTTTCTGCATTCTCCTTCCATTGGTGTGTGAAGTTAAAACTGCGAAGGTTTTTCTTCTCAAACACACCTTCGTAGGTATATTTGTTGGAATTCATATCTTACGGCTAATTCATTCGTTCTCTAAGGGTAATAGCTATATCTAGAAAGTCATTTAGCCATACTTTAATTAAAAAATAAGTCGTATTTAGGGTGCATCACTACAAATGAACCATCCCGTGTACAGTACGAATTCCTGCGTCTTTTGAAGCGAAGGTGCTAAGGCCAATCGCAAAATAAAAAGTGACAGACGTTATGATTCTTGAAAGCCACGCGATTCTCGCCCCGCCCTCGCCCCGCTCTCGCCCCGCCCTCGCCACGCCGCCGCCTGAGCCACAGCTCTGGGAGCCGTCGGGAGAGCCCGGCCGGCGCAGACGAACGCTTGTTTATTTGTTAATGAGGACATAAAACGTTTGTACAGCCTCGCGGCGGCGTAATCCCGGTTTACGTCCTCAACCAGCCCTGCCTGCGCGCCCCACTGCGCGCAGCGCTGTCTCAATCCTTACCTGCGGCCCGCCCAACACCCTTCCGCGCCGCGTACGCGTCTTCTTCGCCCCTATCGCCCCTGCCACTCCCACCGTCCCCTTCGCCTCCACCACTACCTCGCTTTGCACCTCCACCTCCTTCTGTCCCTCTGTCCTCCAAGCCTGTTGTCGCCCTCTCCTCTGCTCTTCTTCTCTACTGACGTCACTAACGTCCAGTCGTTTGTCTCACCTCTGTATACTATTATCTCTATCGCTCTCTTTCTCTCTCTCACACACAGATATGTCCTTCTCAACCACTCTCCTGCTACTCCCGCCACATCGGTTTTTGCCACACACCTCCGTCGGCACCATCTGGACCGCACCATACCCCCACATACACCGGCGCCTCCGTCCCTTAGTCCAGAGCCAAACCGGCCATTATCTTCCCTACAGACTCTCCGTTGTCTCCCTCTTACTCTCTCCCCACCTCTGTCATTTCCCTTCCCCTTCTATACCCGCACCACCCAGTCCATCCCTAACTCCCCCCAAACCCATGGCACATCCGTATCCTTACACCCAAACTACGGCTTTTAGGTACTCTCTCTCTCTCTCTCTCTCTCTCTCTCTCTC
>BOPP01000199.1:1478269-1512874 GCA_017312745.1 Gryllus bimaculatus
ACGGTGGTGGTGACGGTGGTGGTGACGGTGGTGGTGACGGTGGTGGTGACGGTGGTGGTGATATGCGAACATTGGGTATTGGGCGGTGGTGTGCTGGGCTGTGTGACAGAATGGTCGGCATGGATTAGGAAGTGCACGAAGGACTTCTGGGGGGTGGAAGGGAATCGGTTGACAATGTGGGGGTTGTGAGGCAGAAGATAAGTAGGGAGAGGGCGATAAGCGCGGGCTTAAGAAGATGTATTGAAGCAGTGACTGAATGGAAAATGCGAAGAGAGCGCTCAGCAGTGGGTGGTGGGTGGAGAATTGGAAGAGGGCGGTGGGTGGTGAGTTCGGAGTGGTCTGACGCCTCTGGGCTGTGAGTGTTAGGAGTCGTTGGTAGGAAATGGGACGTAGGCGATTGGAAGTGAGCGATGAGACACGTACGGTGGGCGGCAGGAAGGGATTGGTGGGCAATAGGAAGAGGTTGGTGAGTGGTAGTGGTTGGTGAGCGATTCGGTGGATGATAATACGCGGTGATGAGGGGTGGTGTACTTCGCTATGGTAATGAAAATCCACATTGGGCAGCGGACGGTGTACGGAGTCCAGTGGTCCAAAGGGCGGAGGTGCTGGGCGATGGGCAGTGGTCGGATTGGATGTGTCCACCGCTTCGCGATATACAGTAGTCTGGGAACAAATGATAGTCTTGCCCAGTGGGCGGGGCTGCAAGGAAGTGAATGTATGAACAGAGCAATTGACCTTTAACAGCAGGCCGCAAGCGGTTGATAGTAGGTAGTCACAGGTAGCAGAAGACGCTGAATGACTGTAGTTGTAGGAAGTAGACATAGTGAGCGATGAGATGAAAGTGTTGGGTAGTAAGTGGTAGGCTGTAGACGACTGGTGATGGGCAATCTGCAATGGGTAGCTTGGGGGCGGTTGGCTGTGGAATCCGGTAAATTGTAGTAAAGAGTAGAGATTGGGTGGAAGGAGTTAGATGGAAGGGGTTACGTGGAATTGCGTAGGGGGTTGGATAGGGAGTAGGTGTTTGGGATAGGGCTTTGTTGGAATGAGACATTGTGTTCTGACAAGTGAATACGTGATAGATGAAATGGGATTTGGAGTGTAGGATCGAGGGGATGTTAGTCAGGAGGTAGTTGATAGTGTGAAGGGGGTAGGTGATAGAATGAGATGTTAGAAAGTAGAAGGTAAGGAATAGAAGGTAGGTGAATGGGGTGAGGAGGGCGGTAGAGGATACGGGGTTATTGTTTGGGGACGCGGAGCTGGTAGGAGAAGGGAGTTGTGAGTAGGCGTACGTGTACGGAGCTAGGGGGTAAATGGTTTGGGGTTGAGAGTAGGCTGAGAGCGTTGGGTGTGTCATGGAGCAGCTGTCTGCTCCGCCCCGAACATCGTTTTCGCAATCATCTGTCCCCGACTTAATTAATATTTGTTGTTCCGGCGCGGGCTGTCGCTGTCGGGTATTTAACAAGCGAGCTGCGTCGCGCGCCGAGAGACAGGATTATAAATATTTCCCGCCGCCGACGCGGCCGGAAGGAAGGGGGAAACGTTGGAGGAGGCTCGAGCAAATAGCGAGGATGCAGTCGGGGTGGGGGACATGCGCAACGAAGGGGAAGTGGGGAGGGGTACTTATTTAAAGAAGAGAAGCATTAGTCAAGTCTAAACGGGGCAGATAGATGGAGTCAGATAGCGGTAGGAGGTAGATGGAAACGGCTATATTTAAATAAGGAAGACGAGAGACGAATAGAGGTCGTTAGGAAAGTAAGTCTAGGATTTATGAAGCAGTAGAACAGGAATTATATTAAGGCTATTACAGTGAAACCTTCCTGAAAGACCACTCTGATTAAACGACCACGACGACCGATATATCTTGTCTCAAGCTCCAAAACTCGGTGGTTTCGTTGCTAACCCGTGATAGCGTATGGAGCTATTGTACACAAGTTCGCGGTTTCTAAACCGATCGAAGCAGTGGATTTTTAAGACCGAAAAAATAGTCTTCCTTCTGGGGCAACTAAAACCGGATGTTTCGTGTAGTAGATTTACTTCATGTAAAACATACATACCAAAAGAAGAGTAAAAAGACCTATCGAGCCTAAAAAAGCTTCTGAGCTAAAATCAAATCGCCTGTTTCGTCGCGGAGAGTGTAGCGAAATTGCGTGGTCAGACGGGCGAACAGGCCTGAACCTCGCCACTTAAAATAACGCATCATTGAATTCAATTGCATTGAAACGCATAATGAATGTAACACTTTTAAAGAACTATTAAGGGACCACCCGTCACCCCGGCCACCGATCAACCTCTTGAAATCAATTTTCCTGAATTACTTAATTTGAGAGGCACTTTCAGGGACATTGCAAGAACACAGTACACCGTATATTTAGTTAAAATGAAACTTGCATTGTAGGCATTGTAAAGTACACCATGGACTGGGTCTCAGTATGCCATGTGTGCCTCAGTTTCAGTCCTCGAGAGAATCGGGAGGCAGAAGGAAATTGTGTAAGAATATATCCTGGTCATTTATATGGCACCACATTTCTCGATCCATTTTAGTTTAATTCCTTCTAATATCACGGCACACATTAGAATCTTACCACTACGTACGATCCTTACGTTTCATTCTTTGAATTAACAAAGCTTTCCTTACCTTACCTTTGTGAATAACATATGATAGAGTAGAATATCAATGTCGTAAGTCAAAGTCATTAACTTATCCTCTAACAAGCGAGTGTTTGAATTGCGTTTGGCATGTGGGTCAAGCGCTCACCTGAGTTCAATCGCTTGAGGTTTTGTTTTAATTGTGCGAAGTACGAGGAAAGTGAATTTTGGGACTCCTAACCTAAATAATGACATAAATCCCCAATTCATCATTAATTCTATACAAATGTAGGTTCGTAACCGGTAGGTAAATATTGAGATTACTAAAAATGAAAATATTTTTTTAACCAAGAGGAGATATAATTTTTTTAATGCATTCAGATTGTAAATATGTCTGAAAATGCAGATACGTCTAAATAGGAAAACATCGTAATAAAACTGCTAAAATTCTATTCCATAATACGTGGACATACACTGAAACTGTTAAACATGTTCATTCGAAGAAAAGAGGCACTCTTGATATTTGATATCTAGTAATAATAAACCATTTGGGGTAAAAAAATTAAATTAAATTAGATCTTCCCATGACCACTCCCCTAAAATACAACTTTTTTCAAGAATCAACATTGTTCGCTTATTACAGGTTTAACATCAATTAATGGAAAGTTGTTGCAAGACTTGTAGAAACCATGAATTGTTAATTGCGGATACTTATAGGCCGATGCATCACAATAAAAATCAAATAAAAATTGAAATCGAAAGTTAATTGCAGAATATCAGGGACCACACTGCCCTTTGAGAACCTAGTTCACAGAAAATTACTGTCCAGTTATTGAGAGAAATTTAGAAAGAATGCAAGTTGTCTCTTGTCTATAAACTATTTTATTTTCTCAGCCATTTTTCGAATTCTATTTGTTCTATCTTGTTGATTTTTTCAATTTAATCTTTAAGTAGTAACGAGAGAACTACAAACGTCTCCATTTTCGATAATTGCCAAAAAATGGTGTTATCTATTCTTCGCAAAATTTACAGTACGTTTCAACAGCTTATATATCATCCCTCCTTGAAAAGAAAATTTGTTTTACGCGTTATTTCGCTTAAAACAGAATGCCTTCTTTTGGGAAGGGCAACTTTTGCACTCTAAACGAGTGTCTAGAATCTTTCAAGATATTAAATAAGTTGAATTATTTTTGTCCCTTTAGAAAATTAAAGGGCTAGTGTAATAAAAATAATTAATAAAGAGTTCATAAAAATATATTAATAAATTATAATTAAAATCAGTATTACCGATTATGTTTTTCATAAAAATTTAAAAAAGATCATAGTGTAGATGTTACTAGAAGAAAGGTAAATTATGTTGGTATATTACATTTTTTTGCATTTGAAACAATTAAAATTCATTTACAAACATTATATTTACAGTAACAACAATGTTTATTCAAAGACATTGAATATCACCAAGAATAAATTTCAAAACGGTAGGCGACATCCGAAGGGTTAATAATGTGCAATGTAGAATATCTATTTGTTGTATGAGTAGTTGCTTTTTTAATTACACAAAATCTATATTTTATATCCCCGAATTTATTAACGTAGAAGTATTTACCGAACCTAGTCATCAGTTTAATGACGGTTTACTACTCTCCAAAAATGGAATATATTTGAGATATTAACTTTCATTACTTCCTTTCAAGGAGTACATCGAGTTGGAACTGCGGATCCATTTGTGGAAATGCCACTATGAATCGTCACAGAGAAGATTATGAATGCTTTGGTACTGAGGCAGTCTCGGGAAGAGAAAAATGGTTGAGTGAAATTACAGACTTCGTTGATTAAATTACTCAATTACTCTTAACTTTCAAAGTGTCGTCAGGAGGTTCATCAGTAAGCAATTCCTGTGAAACTCGTGTGAATCATTCATTCAAAGTGGAGAAAGTTCATCACAAAAATAATTATAAGAGTGTTTAAAAACTGAAATCCTTCATAGAAAACGTGAGAGCAATGGTTGGTTAAATCATCCTTTAGCTGTTGAGACGAATGGGTTCAATTCAATCTTCTCTCAAATTGATGTTCTATCTGGAGCTAGGTTGGACGGGTTGTTTCTCATAACAGACTGCAACTTCTTAAACTTTGCAAACAAAAGGGAAAGAAGAATGGGTGAGGATAAAAAGGAAAAAAGGGACAAAGAAAGAGCAAATGTAATGGGAATTCAAAAAAAGAAAGATGAAATGACAGAAAAACTCAATGAACAAATTGCCAAATATTGAGGTTTAGAGATAAAATTCTAGCGAGTGATAGTGAAAAGGAGGAGACTGGCTAAAGCACCGATAAAGTAGAAAAGAGAAAAGAAAGATTGAATGGAACTGATGAAGGAAGACAGCCCTAGTTGAGCACTATATTTAATTTTGAGCGTTTTATACTTCGAGAACAATATACAGCCCAATGCGTGTAAAATTTTAGATACGCAAAAGTCTTCAAATTCAAACATATTTATATTTCATAGTTCGCTTTTCGAATATTTCAAACTTATTTTATTCATTTTCATGAGCTTCATATGATTAAAACAGAAGTAAATTAAAATTAGGAATCATCTTCATTCGTACCAATTTAAAAAGTTACTCCCCAATACAGACCACATGCTGCCATATGACGACTAAGGCATTTACAACGTATCGTTGTTGGTGATATGTGAAGCAGTAAACATTCTGTATTTTCTGGGCCATTGGTAAACAACACTCTGGAAAACTTCACATATTCCTTCGTGATAGTAATGTATACTCTTTCATACTACCTACAGACAAATGTTCCATATCCACGTTGCTTCAAGTAATTCAATATTTTCTAATAACTGGTCACAAATAAGTTTTCAACCTTTGATTGTAAACTAATTCTATAGTACTACTTTTTTATACCTCTGGCTTGGGTATTGTTAGCCATCTTGAGTTCGTAATATACTTGGATACAACTTACATTTATTTTTATATTTTCAATTATTTATTTGAAAGACTTTTCTTATAAAAACTCGCGATACATGTTTTGATAGTTTGAATAAATATAATTTAAGCCACATTAGATAAATCAATTTCTTAAAATCAATTTTCTTGTCGGAGATGTTATCCTCAGAAGTAAAGAAGTATATTTTATATTTTTCAATGTGCTTCCTCGCTATATGGGAACAGTGAATTATAAAAAATACTGTAAACATGCATAACTAACTTCAAATTTGCACATTTATACATACAAATATTAGTGCTGCTAATATTCTACACCCTCTAAAACATACTGAATGTGTTCAATAAAATTATTAAAAATAACATTGCACACAGGGTCGCCGAAGAAAAAGGTAACAAATAAATAAGATCAATAAATATAATTATTAAAATTTTAATATTTTGAGTGTATTTAGTTTAGGGTAAAGGCTGGAATGGCGAATTTCAGTGTGTAAGTTTTACGTCTTTTTATGTATCCGTTAAGCAATTTAAAGTTATCTGAAATTGTAATGTACCCATTCACGTAATTACTAAATCTGCAAATTTCTGACGTCATTGCAAAGGCAGTATTGGTTAGCAAAGAGAACTTTGAGTAGCGTCATCAACATTATTATCAGATGAAGGCTTGTTAAGAGGGGATATTCAATACACGAAGTCACTATTGTACTCGATCAATTGAAGAAACTTTCTAATTTCTTTCATTTCATATCATTTCATTTTCAATATTTAGTACCGAGAACAAGAGTATTTTAAGTCAATTTTATTAAATTTTTGAATGTACTGGGTAAGTAAGAAATAGGGTATTATGGAATGCTTATAGAGAGAACTATTTACAATTCTGATTGATTCACACATGTAGAGGGGGAAATATAATAAAATGAAACAGAAATCTCATTTTGTTTCAAGATAAGGGCTTAAAATAATCATTTTCTCAACCTTGGACATGATTAAATTCCTATTTCATTTAATTGTATAAGAATTTTTTATTTGTTATAGACTGTATCAATATCTTTCAAAACTTTCAATGATTCAGCATAACTGAACCAACAGCATTTTACATCAGAGTTAGCTCTCCCTCACACAATCCCACAGAACTAACAGAGCTCAGTTTGGACGCATTTTGTGCATTCCGAGAGATTAATCTCAGC
This sequence comes from Gryllus bimaculatus, assembly GCA_017312745.1. Taxonomy (NCBI): domain Eukaryota; kingdom Metazoa; phylum Arthropoda; class Insecta; order Orthoptera; family Gryllidae; genus Gryllus; species Gryllus bimaculatus. The sequence continues at coordinate 1,484,994 of BOPP01000199.1, forward strand.
ATGAACTGACTAATCATCTCATTAATATAACTTAACATTATTTATGTAAGCGCTAATTTTTCGAATTTGCTGCTTTCGGACTCTGGCGTGGGGTTTGCGCCAGCCGGCACGCTTTTTATCATCGCATTAAATAAAGCGTCAACACCGTGGTTGTAACATGAAATATGAACGGACTTATGGAAAAGCTCTGTCATGGCTTATAAACTTTATGGGGGTGTGGATGGAGGGCTTCCAAGTTGCGAACTGCCACCGCGTGGGGCATTCTCTGCCAGACTGCCGCCCTTAGCTCAGAAGTTGCCGGGAACTTTGTACTTACGGATGGTCAAACGCTGAGTACGTGCTTGGAAACGTAGAGTAGGGAGAGCGGGAAGAACCACGAGTGTCACAGTTCTCGTTGCCACGCAACAACTGAAACTTCTTACAGACTCACAAAGATATTTTTGTGATAGAATCAATGGAATGCATTTCTGGTGAGAGTTACTCATTTTTTTTTGTTTTCGACTGGCAATGTTATTTTCTATAAAGGGAACGATACAAATGCTAGAGATAACGTTTTCAAAAGTGTTGTGGAACACACCAATGCAACTCGTTTTCAAACTCTTTGCATTAAGACTTTGTATTCAAAATTATACCCATCATACCAGAGAACGGATTTGCAGATTTAGTCATTTCGTTCAAACATTTCAGATATAATTTCAGAAAAATCTTAGATATATCATCTTCTAGGCTGCGCATCAATACCGACAATCGTAGAGTGTGTATTTGCAACAAAAATCCGTATATACTTCATGCTCTGTGCTTTGTAAATCAAGATAATCCATCTCTCAGAGAGAGAAAGAGAGAGAGAGAGAGAGAGAGAGAGGGAGAGCGAGAGGTAGAGAGAGAGAGAGTCGGAGAAAGAGAAATTAAAGGAAAGAAGAAAGATGGAGATGGTAAAGAGGAAATGAAGAGAAGTGAAAAGGGAAAGAGGAGAAGAGAGTAAAGATGGAGGGAAGGGAAAAAAGAAGGATAGAGAAAAGGAAATGAAGTGAGCAGACAGGTAAGAGTAGTGAGAAGAGAATGAAATCAGAGGGGTTGAAAGAGGAGGGAAGAGAAGGGGTGGGAAGAGAAAGGGAAGAGGAGGGAAGAAAAGAGGAACGAAGAAGACAGAAAACGGAAGGCGAGGGAAGAAAAGGGAAGGAAAGAGAAAATGTGGTAAGAGAGGGGGAGAGAAGAGATAAGAAGGAAATATATGACGAGGGAAGAGAAAGGGAGGGAAGAACAGTGTAGAGAGGAGACGACAAGGGAAGATACGATGAGGTAAGAGCAGGGAGGAGGAGAGAAGGGGAGGGAAGAGAAGGGAAGGGAAGAAAAGAGGTGTGGTGGAAAAGGGAGGGGTGAGTAGGGGAGGGAAGAGAAGATGAGAGCAGAGATGATGGAGGGAAGCGAAGGGTAGAGTGGTACAAGGAAACATACAGTTAATCATGATGTCACTTAGAGGAAACGATACTTTTACGTACAACTTGTAATCTCAACAATGCAACATTTGTACTCTTCCTACTAGATTTGATGGCGAGAAATTGCTTATTTTCGTAAAATAATATACGTGTAACGTGTTAGCAAGTTATTAAAATGTAATGATTTTAACTCACCCAATCCGATCCAGATATTATACGAATATATTCTCGATACTAGATTCTTCAAAAATTTCAATATTTCTTCAAAGATTATTTTGACAGAAAACATCCACCGCAACCTCAGCACTTTCCCCGCTCATTCCTCATGTCAGTATCCGCCTCGTGGCTTGAACTTTCGCAACCACCTTGACCATCGCCTCTACACGTTCCCAGATTACGTAGCTTTACGAGTTGCCCCCATCTACACCCATATTTGCCAGGACAGCCTCCTCTGCATTCCCTTCATTGATTGATTGATTGATGTTTCTGGGTACAGCTTTCTCCCTATGGTGTACTGACTGTTTATTCCTGGAGATGTCGGTGATTTCTCCTCTGTTAGATGGTGAGGTCCGGCGCCGATCTACACGTCAGCCTACCTGATATTTCCCCTTCAGGTATCTCTCCCAGAAAGACATTGCCGCAACCGAGTCAAGATCTAAGCTCCGAACTGACCTCCCGGTAACTGTGGTAGTATTGGAGTCCATGCAAGTGTGTGTATGTATGTATGTGGAACAACAGCCCGTGAACGGGCTCAGGCCTACCGGCGACGTCCCTGCCTCGATGTCATGGGTTAAGGGGGTACATGTGATAAGCACGTAGACATACCCACGCCATATTCCGACCAGAGAAGTGAATTTTCTTATTGTCACACAGCAACATACACTGTGGCATTGCAAGGAATACGCACACTACGTCTTGGCGCGGCCGGGAATGGAACCCGGGACCGCGTAGTGAAAAGCGAGCACGCTTATCAAGAGCTAGCCACGAGTCTCATGCACGTAGGGGGTGCGAATTTAGAACGAGAATGAAGGATAGATCGCGTTCGGCCCGTTTGATACGCACCAGTATTCGCTTGGTGTTGATTGGAGAAGTCACTGGAAACTACTTATCAGAACACCTGACCTCCTGAATTCTCCTGGAGACAGCATTTGAGTTCGATCGATTGATTCATTCATTCATTCATTGGTGAATACGGGGGCGTTATCTAGTAAGGTACACTAATACTTCTCTAAGTGTAGTGCATGTTTTTATCGCGAGATATGGCGGTGAACATCTCCACGGAATGGCGAGATCCGGCATCGCCGTAAATTGTGCCTCGGGTTTTTTCCCCAAGCAGACATCTCTCATCAGCGGAGCGTCGCCCCAGCCAGACAAACTCTTAGCTCCAGAATGGTCTCTCGGCATGTGCGGAGTATAATGCATGTTGGTGTAAATGTTTGTACGTAAGAGGTGAAGGTAGGACAAGAAAAAAGGAAGGAAATATGGCGCGCGGTCAGCGGCCTGTTCGTTAGGGTACTAACTCCGGTATTCGCCTGGTGTTGATCCGAGTAACAACGGAATATTACCGATGAGAGCAGGCTGCCGCTAGAATTCTCCTCCAGTAAGCGGTTGAATTCGACCCGTTTATCTAGCCCGAGTCGAAGCTCCCGGACTCGAACCCTCCCGGTCGCAGACGGACCTCCCGGTGAGAGTCGCTGCAGAGGCACCAGCAACGAGGCTTCGAGCCCACTCAGCCGGCCGGGCTGCTCTCCCACGCGGCGCTCGCGGCGCGCGGGTGGAAGGCATCGTCTGCGCCGGTGATAAAGTGAGGCGCCGCGTGTTTTGCGCCGCCGCCGCCGCCGCGACCGCCGCCATTAACCCTCGACCCGGCGCCTGACCCTCCCACCAGCGCCTGCCCGTCGGCGGCGACGAGAGGGCGGCTTCTCACAGCCTCAGGGGGCACGTTCTTAGAGCGTTTACGCGGAAGCATGCTTCCAGTCAGCAGGTCTTAGACGAATGTTATTCATGTTATGAGGATTATTAATGTGTTCCAACGTTTTCAATTTTATGAATGGTAGTATGGTCAATTTTATTATCATAATAATTGTCACTCTTGATTTTCAATTTTTACTTGTACGCACGATTTGACATTCGCAATTATAGGAGACTGCTAGCTGCGTTTTTTACGTGCCAAATTACCCACTTCCCATCGCTGTAATCTTTCCAGAGTTCATAAGTCTTTACTTGAAGTGTTTTTATCATATTACTCTAGACTATTATTATTATTATTATTATTATTATTATTATTGTTGTTGTTGTTGTTGTTATTGTTATTGTTGTTATTATTATTATTAATTACATTGATATTTACCCAATTTATCAGTTTGTAAGTTGGTAACTTGATTCGGTGCCTACATAAGGATATAGCCAACGCATGAAGGGAGCTCTACCCATTAATCCTCTCACGAAGAAATGGCTCTCAGATCTAGCCATTTCTTAACTTTCACCCCGAAAATCATTATTTCGTTTTTTTTTCTGGAACATACTCATATAAGCTGTATCAGTATATTCTCATAAATGCTATAAAATAAACTTTAATTTAATTCATCGTGTATTGTTGGGTCACGGCGTACTCGACCTGTATACGGTAGTTGAGTAACTACAAGTAAGCGTATGTGTGCCACTCACAGCTAGACCATTTCCCTTGCACCAATCGAGACACACGACGTGTCACTTGACGCGCCTCTGTCTCCTGATGTGGAACTGAAAGTTTGTTTTTGGATCCGTCCCAAAGATTCGAAGATTTAAAAAAAAGTGTATACGTGTTTTGGCGCTGCGGTCTTAGTGTATAAATACGGAATTTAATCATCGTCACATAAATAAACATATGTAGGCGTTGGTGATTAAGCCCCTACAGCCCCTGGCAATTTGGCTGCTTCATGACGCCATAATTTTCTATCGCGAGGATGGCAACACGTACAGTCATTTATAAGTTAAACACAAGAATCTCGCGACAGATTTCATTTCATTTTCATTTTATTACATTTTAATATAGTATTTATAAAATAAAATCGCAAAAAACCTACGAATAAAATTGCCTTGGAACTTATTAAATTTGAAAAACTCCAAATGAATATGGATAAAAACAAACAGTGCGTAACATGACGGAGGAGGACGAAAAGATATTAATGTTCTTACGATCTACTTCTCATATTTTCGTTCTTACGTGCAAATAACAATTTTCAAATGAATGTAACATACAACGTATTCGTATTAAATTTAACTAACACTGTATACCCATAACATACAAAATATTAGTATTTCAATACTTCTATAGAAGTGAACACAAATTAGTATTAGTATGAGTCAGTGAATTTTTAATCTCTTCAAAAATTAGGGAACAAAGATATGGACAAAAATATGGAAGAGTTAAATAAATGAAGTTGTAGATGATTTGCTGACCGAATTTTCGGAACTAATTGCGAATGATCTCATTAGAAAATAACGCTGAAGAACCGCTTACACGATATCTTTTTTGTGCATTTTATTTATTTATTTAAAAGGTAATTATTACAATCAAATTAGCTTACTTAATGCTATGTGGCTAGGCCGAAGGCCTTTAAGACATTACAATACCTACATCCTTTCGCGTTCTAATATCTTTTTTTGAGCATTTTAGCAAACAAACCGTACGAAACGTAGCTGTACTAAAGTCTTAACTATTCGCTTCAACTATACCTGCAAGTATGTTTTACGGCGATTACAATATCCAATATATAGTTCGTATTAGATAAGTAGATTTATTAATAATTCTGCAATTAAATTCGACAACTTGGTGGCAGAATACACTACTTTAACATTACAGAGCTTAACAACTTTACAAAATTTACAAACTTTACAAATTACGTGAACATTGCACGGTTCAATCTTTCATAGTACTCCACTTTACCACGGTTCACTTCACCGCACTGCGAATCACTGAGCTGTAATGTCTTTCTTACACACTCATTTCCCTCGGTTTCACATCACCCTGCACTGCACATTAATAATAATAGTAATAATAATAATAATAATAATAATAATAATAATAATAATAATAATAAATTTCATAGAAGAAATAGTTGCTTACACTGAATAATATTGAAGACCTTAATAATACAAATATTAACATTCAGGAAACTAATTTATTTTTAAATTTGCTCAGGCCTTTAGGAAAGGGATCAAAGATTGTCACAGACAAAACGTTCCAGTATTTAATAGTTCGACTCGCGAATGATTATTTCCCAACGTCCGTTTTCTGAATATTCAGAGTGAAGGTAACATACAAGGTCATTGAAAGGTAAGAATTTTGAACGGATTAGAACAGTATTAGCCACTTCGAATCATTAGTATGCCCAATGCCAGAGACTGTAAGAACTTATTTCAACAAAGCTATGCATAAAATATAAAAAATTCAACACATGGAAATACTTTTAAAACAATTTAAAGCGTCCGCGTCGCCACATCAAATAGAATTACGTAACTCTACTAACGTCTTTTCCTCACAGCCTACACAGTCTCATTTCAAATTTTCAGCCGTGCCGGCTGAGCACGCGGCAGCGGCGAGAGGAGCTGTCCGCGGGTGCCGCGTGACGTCACCCGTTACGTGACGTTACGCCCGTCAGGCCGTGCGTGTCATTACGGCGCCTGCGACTGCGGCTTAATAAAGTTGTGACTGTCGTCCTGTCCCCGTCGCGACCGCAATGATGGATGGCCGCGGGGCGCCTGTGTGAGCGGAGGTCTGCAACCCGCGCGACAGTTCTGTGCAGCGGGTGGACGCACTCCGCCTGCCTGCGACTGACATGGAAAGGGTGTGGTGAGTGGACGGGTGTGAAGTTCGGTGAAACGAGAAATGTGGACAGCGTCACAGAGAACCACATGAACGACTGTAATATAAGACGGCCCGTGGAGTTTCAGAATTGTGAACGGAATATACAATGCAAATGGGAAATGATATATTATGCAATTAGTTCACAATATTACTTTATTCAGGAAAGTATCTCACTGTATCTTACAGCAAGAAACTTGTTCATTTCAGGATGATTATGATGAAAGAGTCCTGTAATGAATTTCCCTTGACCCCTCTGTATCAATCTTATCACCATGCAACTGCAACTCATGAAGAACCAAGGGGCATTGCATTGTATTAAAAGTTCGTGACTTAGTGTTGGTTAACCTTTTCTACATCTCGTTTGCCACCTCACACAGAGCTTTTACTTCTGACACAAGCCATATCTTCATATAGCTTCATATAGCACTATATATGCAAGCTACGTAGGTAAGTTTCCATGCCAAAATTTCGTGAGTTTGCTTTCAATGCCTTCGAAACATGAACTTATCAATTGATATTTTATTTGGAACTATTTACATTAATTTTAATTGAACAGTTTAATTATAAGGTCAGTCCGGATGGTCGAACTCGTTAAGACTAGTGACGTAGCGATTTCGGACCGAGGATCGCGGGTTCGACTGCCTCCTCGGGCATGGTTGTCATTTTATTCGTCTTTTCACCACCTATCATCACCATATCATGTCATCTTCATATTTATCATACCATTAAATGCAATTGTTGTCGCTAATAACCTAGACGTTGATGCTACCTTAAAAACAAAGTTATAGTACAAATCTTCTTATATTCTTTCACATATCTCTCTTTCTATTTTATTGAGCCCATGCCATCAGTCGCAGCTCTTGCTTGATTCTAATATATCGGGCAAAGTTTTCAAATTATCTTCCATTTCAAGATGCATTACATCGATAGAACCTGACATTCTCGTTTCATTCAATCACTTTTAGTTACACAATTGCGAAATACTATTTTTACACGCCGTTCATAGCTATCTAAACACTTCGTAACAGGTTACGCCAGTCTGCTTTAACTTAAGACACTGTTTAACACTACATTTACAACTTACGGCATTTCTCTTATGGGAATGATTTGTCAAATGTCTAGTTCGTTGTTGAAGAACGTCATTTGGTACCTGCCGTTTTAATACATTCATTTAATTTAGATAAACATTATTGATTTAGAATTAAGGAAGAAGAGATGCTGATAGGTGAGCCGAAAATATCTTCTCTAGATATTAAAGCATCAATAGAAATCAAACATTAAGTAGAAATAAAAATTTCAAAAAATGTTTAAACTCCTCTTTGAAAGAATAATAGTTAACGTCTAGCCCCAGGTTTTCTAATATAACCTTTACGTGCCATTAAACAAAGAAAACATTTAGTACAGTTGTTTTAAAAACACATTGTTCAAGTAAAGGAGTATCTCTGAGAGGGGAACTAAGATATCACTAACTACACAATTTTCAACAGAGCGCATGTGTACTTTCTAAAATGTTTACTAAAAGAGTTGTTTAAAGTTCTCATGAAAGCGGTAAACGAAAATATAAACATGAAAAAATAGTTTTCAAAATATTTGCAGTTAATTATCTGTCCTTTATTGGTAATAAAATATGGGAAAATACATACAAAATTGCTTTAAATAGTCAATAGGAATATTTATATTTTAGACAATTGGGTATATTGCAAGACATCCTCTGACAAATATACGTCGGATGTGATATTTGTGATCTTACACGATCCGCATTTCATAGAATCTGATCATTACGAAAACTGTTCAAAAACATTTTACAATAAAATCACAAAACTGAAAATCTTCGATAGCGTTTAAAAAGTGTCAACAAGTTTCATTGCTTGCCAAATCGTGCAATGAAAATAGAAAATGTATTTGGACAAAAGTCCTAGAAAATTAAAACGAACACCTGTTCACGAAGACAATATAGAAGGTGAACGTTGTGAACCACACTGCAGAAAAAATACGAGTAAAATAAACGAAAAAACAATATTTGCGTTAGGTGACTATTCAAGTTGTGCATATGACTTCCCAAAACCCTCAGAAATGCGCGAGAAAAGTGCTGTAGTATTCGAACCAAATTCGAAGAAAATTAAAACCGACGAACCTTCACAAAGAAAATATGGAATGTTAACATGGTGAAAACTGCGTCGTAAAAAACAAAACTAACAAAAAACAATGTTTGTAATAGGTGACTATTCAAATAGAGCAAATGGTTTTGAAATCCGTCGGCAAATATAAAGACCCGCTGATCCTTCGCCACAGTCGTCTGTAGGCGTAAGCGGAGGAGATCTCTCCTCTAGATTATACCGCAGCCTCGCATCGCCGGCAGCGAAATCATGAATATTGATGGCGCAGCTATGCAGACCTTTCGTTTTATTAAAGCCAAAAAGTCAGCGCTGCGCTTGCCACCGCAGCTTGGAGGAAACCCCATTCATTACAGTGCGCTCTGCCGTTGTGTATTGTTTGATTTCTCGCATGTAGCGTGGTTTGTTTAGGCTTTCCGGCCTTTACAATTTTGTTGAAATATTTGCATCCGCCATCGTTTACGATTCAATCGGTTCCATTTACCGGACGCTTCGTCTCGATTACGAGGGCCTAGAGCGGGCCGGATTCAGTCAACGGCGAAATGAAGGGCTGATAGACCCCCGGCCATCATGGCGGCGCCGCTCAACGATATTTCGCTTCCATATTCCAAATGGAGTCGCATAAAAAGATTTTACGCTGTTTGGATTATGATGTTCTCTGGGAAGCCTTTTATTTGTTTCAAGAGGAAGTTTTAAAATGCTCACGTTATTGATTGGATATTTCCATTTCATATGTTTTGACTATTAAATTTAGCTTTCATGTCTTACGTTATTTTATTAAGCGTTACCAAAATTTAATCATTCAAGAGAATGAAAAAAACTATTCATAAAATAAACAAAATATAACTTTTTCTCCAATGTCATCTACGACCCGTTAAGTACTTTCTAGTTGTTCCTACATTTCTCTTCAACGAAACAGTTATACAAAATACGTCTCTTCAGAATGTCATATTGACACGTGATTATTTCGAACGAGAATGTTTAGCACTCTTAGTACGTAGCACAAGGTTGCGATTGAACCATACGTTCTTTACATTCGTTACGTTAATTATTTAAAACCACGTTTGCTTTCTGGGACAACAACTTACGAAAACAGAATACTTTCCTCAAGTTCGTGTTATTCTCTAATGGTTCAATAACTTCACGAAACATGTTTAATGTAGATCAAAGGTTTCCGGAAATAAGTTTATGTATTTATAACTTAGATCTTTATAATGTTAAGGTAAATCGTTTCTAGTCTTAAGAATTCAGCAGTGTTTGAAACTTTTCCAAGTCGTAACACTTTAAATACTAATACGTCATCCACAAAAGTTGGCTTCTTAGGAAAAGGTAACATGAAATATTAATTTATTCCAAACAATTCATTCATTGCTTTATTTTTGGTTGTTACGAGTTCTTCCTCTTACTAGTTTAAGCTTATAATGCCAAACTTCAATATAGTTTTATAAAAACCCTCCATCGTACATTGTGGAAAAAAATGTACACGGAATTAGTGTACCAAAACGTAGCTATAAGTAAAAAGAAAATACATCGAATGTGATGTCAGTCCTTAAAAAATAATTCCAAGATTTCTTTCACAAAATGCAGGAAAATAAGTATAATTATAAAACGGCACGTTCTTTTAAACAATGGCTTCGTGAAGGATAATGTTAAAGATTTTCTCGGAAGAATTCGGAAACCCTCACCCTTCCTCCGAGTGCAGCCGACGCCCTCGCGCCAGGAGTGCATGTTCCGTGTTGCGCAAATCTGTCGTCACTTCCTCGCAAGAAGCGCGTGTCACTCTGCTCCGGGAGAGGCGTCTTCCTTTTATAATTCAATCCCTTGAAAAACGCCTACTTTCCCTCTCCCGCTACGTCAACACACTCGTCAACTAAATCCACTTAAAGCCGCCGCGCCGCGCCGCGCCGCGCCGCCCCGCCCGCGCTCGCTCGCGGAGACAAAACGCTGACACGCAAAAACATCGCAAAGCGGGCTGGGAGCCCCTCAAAGAGCCGCGCCGCCGGCGGAGGGGCGAGGGGCGGGGTAGGGGAGCAGGAACGAAGGACGGGACGCCAGGAGTACGGACATAGCGGTGAACACGACAGCCGGGGTGTGAGGGGACCGAACGGAGCGAGGCGATGAGTCTTGAGAGAGGGGAGTTGACGGCGGGTGGCCGGAGGATCAAGGAGCGGTCGAGGGAAGAAGCAACATGGACGATGGAAGGCGTGGGTATTTGCGAGGAGGCTTACAAGGGGGTATGGAGAACGGGAGGGGCCGAGGGATCCAGGAACGGGGGAGAGGGAGTCGAGAGTAAGAGAAGGGTGGAAAAAAGTGAAGGCGAAGAGAAGAGAGAAATGTGAAGTATGAGGAAGAGGAGCGGGCGAGGAGCGAGAGTGAGAAGAGAGGGTTGTGCGAGGGCAGGGGCCTAGAGTCAAGAACCGAGCTGCTGGAGAGTCGATGGGCGAATATGGTTCGCGGAGGGGCGTGTGATGGCAAGGGAACAAAGAAGAGGAAGGGACGAGTGGCTGAGAGGAGACGGACGTCCGAAGGCGTGGGGATGACGAGCGTAAAGCGTGAGGATATTGCGAGGAAAAAGTGAAAGAGTTAGAGCGGATGAGAGAAAGAAGAGATTGGGAGAGGTTGGAAGGCCTGGGGCGTACAAGGCGGGAAGACTGAAGAGAAGAGGAGTGATGGGCGAAGGGCAAGTGGCGTGGAGGCACCCTAGAAGCCCCAGGGGTGAGCGAAGTGACGGCGAGGAGCGTCGGAGGGTCGGATGCGAGCGAGGGACAGAGAGAGGGGGGCGAGGAATGCGGCGCGGGGGGAGGGGGGGCGTGGCGTTCGGCGCGCCGTTGAGTGTTGCCGGTGCGGTAGGCCTGCAGCGGAAGTTCGAAAGAACTCCAGCGCGGTCGGCGGGCGTGCTGTGTGGCGGGTGGACAGCTGTCGAGCGATCGCCAAGGCAAACCCACGACCAAAGTGGCAAAAGGCGGGCACACAGCGCCTCGCGTATGCAAGGTGGTCGTGGGAGAGGAAAAGAGAAGAGGCAAACACGGTGCTAGTAGAAGTCCGAAGTCGCATTCACGGTAGAGAGCAAGAGGAGAGAAGATGGAATAGAAACAGATAAAGAATGTAAATCAGACGAAAAGGGAGGGTATGAAGCCGTAAGGCGTATTGCAGAATTCACAAATAATATATTATAACAATAATAATAGATAAAATAATTATAAAATAAAATAATAATTAATATTGCAAGATTGAGAACGAAAAAAGAAAATTCAAAGAAAAGCAAATAGCGAAATGAAAATGTTTGAGTAAAAAAAGAATTAGAATCACCAGAAAGCTATAAAATGAGAATAAATTACTGCGTACTGTGTAAATGATGCATGACTGGCTAGATATTAAGTGGAAATGTGCCTGTATAACAGGACTATAATTCAAACGGGGGTGACGTATACTCCAAACGTGATGAAAACTGAAGGCGGTGCACGCCTCTCCGAAGCTGTGCTAAGAAAGTTGAGAAGAAAAGAGGAGTCGACCAACTTTAAAGGATATTATAATAATGATCGTTACCCGATGAATATATAGTGAAAGGACTTAAAAAATCGGTAGTATGAACATTCATCAATAAAGCGTTGACGAGAGGCAAGTAAAATACAAGGAAAATATTAAAAGTGTAAATTAAAGAAAAAACACATTGTTAACACAATGACGAAAAACGCAAAAATGCCCGCGTAGCACCCGAAAAAGGAGCCAACCCGGGGCCGTACAATGCCGCCTACCCGAGTGAAGTGAAGTGGAATGAAGGATATTGCGGGCTTGTGGAACGCGCCCAGGCAGAGCTGCGTCGTGCGTCGGTGGGCTCGCCTATGTCTAGCAACAGCCACGAATCCCCTCGTCTGATTGGACCTCGTGTCTTCCCCAAAGTAAACTCCGCCGCGGGGATATGATTATCGGCGCGGCGGCGCTGCGGCTTCGGTAGTGGGAAGCCACCGAACCACTGCCAAGCGGCCAGCACCACCCCAACACCTATCGCCACGCGCAGACGCCGTCACCTCCCCCAACTTACCCACCCCTCCACAGCCCCAGCCCCGACCAACGTAACCGGCTACTATGCCGCAGCTGCGCATCCATATGCCCCCGGATCTCCCCCCACGCTGTGCGTAGCAATCACAGACACAAAGGCCAACGCAACTTCCACAATCCCACGCCCGTCTCCACCGCGTTTACCATCTCCTTCGTCTCTATACTCTCTATCAGCCCCGGCCACAGTGGACGGCCACGCCAGCTGCAACCACCTCATTACCGCCCACGCCGACACTTTATCACAACCTCAGCCAACGCAAACCTCCATTGTTGCACCGCCCCACACCCCCGCCATCCACCGCCACCCAACACCCACTCACCCTCCACCCTCCACCCTCCACCCCCACCCTCCGACCCTCCACCCTCCACCCTCCACCCATCACCTGTCAGCCTGGTCCAACCCCGCCATCTTGCCACCCGCCCATCTGCCACCCGTCACGGTCCTCCACCCCCATTCTCCACCCTCCAGTCGGCCTATCCCTGCTATTCTTCTCCACTCGCAATATCCACACCCATAGTCTCCACCAAACGCATCCAGCCATTCCATCGCCATCGGCCACGCCATCCAACCCCACCACCCACAATCACCACACGCACAGCCATATCCATCCGCTCCACAACTCCAACACAACAACCGCTTCCCACCACGCCGCTGCCACCTCCCCACGCGTCGCGCATGATCAACTTGGCGCTTGTCGTCAGGCCCCCTGCAAGGCGCCCCTGCCGCGCTCGCGCGCTCCCTCGGCAGCGACCACGCAGGCGCCACGCCCGAGGCGGGTAGTCGCTCTACTAAAGAAACGGGGCGAGAGAGGCGCACATAATTCTTGCGCGGCGCGCTGAGGTGGGGACGAGGGGCGAGGCATGGCGGCCCAGCGGTTAAGAGAGGGGGTGCATGAAGTACACTGAAACGCACAAACAATATGAAAGACAATTCTTACTATTAATTATTCATATTATTATTATTATTATTATTATTATTATTGTTATTATTACTTATTTTTGTTATTAACTACGCAATGACTCCCTTACCTAATACTACTATACAATAATAATAATAATAATAATAATAATAATAATAATAATAAATTTAATCACTAAACCATCACTAAGACAATAGTGCAGGCGCGGTCGCGGATCGCGGGTTTGAGTCTCACCTAGGGCATGGTTGTGTTGCGTGTGTGAATGTTTGTGTGTTATACTTCATCATTCTTATTATCACATTGTAACCCTATCTCCCAGAGCTAACTAACCTGAGGTGTAAAAAAGGAATCAGCGTCAAAATGATGATTATCCCTTTTAGAAGATTAAGAAGAATGCAAGTATCCCATAGCCACATAATGGCCGATTCATGAAACAAAAAAATTATAATTTCAATTGAGAATGAAACATTCTTTTAACAAATGAAGTTGTTATAGTGAAACATGGGACCCCTAACAATGAATGGCTGTTTTATTATATTTACAGCAATCTCTTGGCATTTCTCTTTTATAGGTCTCATTAGTATAGTATGTTTCCCTACTTTGCTAATAATTTGCGAAAGCGTACTTTCATATAAGCGAACGTTAAGTTTATTATCAGCAACAATTTATTATATAAAACAAGGTACATACGAAATTAAAGAAAAAAATTATTGAAAACAGGTCAAAGAAAATAAAAAATAATATTAAAATACAAACTTCACCATATCTTATATTTACATTCATTTTCTCTGTATCTTAATGAAATCATTGTACGTTCGTTATTACTCACATGACATAAATTATTTCGTCTTGTTGGTGTTTCCAGATGTACTTACCTGCAACAAAAAGAAGAAATATTTGTTAAAATCAATCTCAAATAATTCACATTAGCTCATACACACATATTCACACACAAAGGAAATGCAAAAGTTTGGGAATGAGAAGTAAGATATTTTTCATAATTAGTATGCGCCTGATATTGACCTCCATACTGAGTCAAAAAACTTAGATATTTAATCGACTTCCTCTCAGAAAAGACAATGTTCCGCAAACGTTCACCATCTATCCTATAGAAAATATGATTGCGAGTGCGTTTTAATATTGTTTGCTAACTAAGTTTATTTTCCCAACAATATGAAGTTGGTTCCATAAATATTACCGCATTCTATCGAGGGTAAGGATAAATACGTTATACCCACATTTGATGTATTATCAACATAAAGCTAAATCATAGTAGGTATTATAGTAGTTTTTGAACAACTAGTCTATTATACATGTAAATAATATTAAAAGTGAAAATATATTTAAATGATTTATTATAAAATGTGCTGTGTATGATACTACAACAGAATGTGAGAGGAAATGGAGATATTGTATTAACGCAATATTTAAAATATGACCAACTACAATTCATGATAACTTACTTAGTTTCTCGCATGAAAATTAGAAATTGCTGGTTTTGGGATATTATAATATTTATAAATAACTGATAAAACTTTACCATTGGTACAAAGATGATAAAAATTTAATTTAATAATTAGTGATTTACAACAAATTAATTAATCCTTATCAACGGCACCCATTATTTTCATTCAACACCAAAACTACATTAGATAGTTTATATTTCAATAAACACCATATTAAATTGCATCGCACAATTAGCAAAGCGTATGTTCTACATTATGCAGAGCCCTTAATAATACTGACAGTTAATTTCATACGTCGAGTATATTAACATAATTATATTTATCAGTTTTATTATATCCCTATTACATTACCGAGATCAACACATAATTTTCGAGCTCGATCAACCCCAATTTACCAAGTGTAGAGGACTGTAACGTAATCTAATTTCCAAAGCCACGCCTCACACCACTGTTAGTTCCTTGGTCCAGGAGGCCATGACTTCGACAGCAAGTTCTATTTCCGGTGAAAACGCCGGAAGGGGCCGGTTGGGCGTTGGCGTCTGTGGGGGCGGCGGTGTTAACGCACAGACATTACAATACAATTAAACTAGATTCTCTGAAAGCACTGCGGTCGCAGAAGGCAGCCATTATAGTGGAAACGTGCGTACCTCATCGACATCGTTGCAATTGTGATAGTAGCAAGTTAGTTGTTTAGAATTACAATAAGTCATTTTTAGCGCGTATATTATTAACTGTATGATAATATACGTGATATAATATGGTCAAAAGTGGTCCGGCATATATTAAGCGCACGAACAAATTTATTGCTCCAAGTTCAAATTGATTGTACAAGTTTGCAAAGTTTAACCCTTCAGAATGAAATACTACGAGGAGAATTTTTCAGTGCTATTCCTTAATTTATAATTAATTGTAAATATTGAAGACAATTCAGATGATCATCAATTGTGCGTGTTTTAAGGCTTAAAAAATACGTTAGGGAAAATCAAGGTATTTCTCGGCCTCCCCCCACAACAAAATTCGGGAAAATAAAACACAGTACAACTTGTGTCTTACTATCGATACACAGATAGCAGATCTGTGAACACATGACTTCAGCGTTTGAATCTGCCCTTTGTTGTTGTTGTTTTTGTAACTTTGTGGGGAGAATATCAGGCTGCGGTCACGGAAGAGCCGAAATATGGGTCGTTAGCTGCCGACGATTACGAGGGAAATCGTCCGACGTATTTCATCATCACATACCAGACATCGGGCTTACCATACCCAAACGTCCGACTTAGGCTGACGCAAATTTCGGTCAAAACCGGCCGAAATTTTGGCTCCACTGTGCCCGCCGCCAACGTTCTTCTTCCGGAGGTGTGAAACGTAGGTTATCGTTATGCAACCTCGCCCCCTCCACTGACGTCCTTAAAGCAGGCTAAGCTGGGGCAGAAGCGAGGTGGAGGACGGCGGCCGCAGAGCTCGTCCTCGGGGGCGGTGGTGGGTCCGTGGTGGGAGGTGGGGGAAGAAATGGCCGTAAAAAAAAAAAATTTAAAAATAAAAAAACAAAAATTTGCACGCACCGCGCGCGCTTTACGCCTCTTTACGAGGCTCCGCGCCCGCCACGGCCCCCTGCGACTCGCCGCGCCACACCCTCACCCCGACAGGCCTTCTGCCGACCCAAACCACACGCCGCCTTCTGCAACGTCGTCGCACGGAACTCTCAACGCTTTTCGTCCACGACTCTCAACGTTTCGTCACGACTCTCAACCGTTTCGTCACAACTCTCAACGTTACGTCAGACTCTCAACGTCACGTGACGCCTCTCAACGTCTCGTCACGCCTTTTAACGTTTCATCAAAACTCTCAACATTTCGTCACGAGTCTCAACGCTTCGTCGTAAAAAATGTATTTTTATTACTTGAGTCTATTACTTTACGTTTATAACGTTGACAATTGATGTTCTTCGTTAGTATAGAAAATTATTAATAACAATATTTTTAATATTATCATTAGTTTCTAGGATGTGCGAGGGCTGAGGCCCCCTCTCTCAACTGAGTGCGCTACTAGCGCAAAAGGAAATATTGAACTTAATAGTTTTTGGACATATATTTTCATTGATAAATACATATTTTGGATGATTTATTTCTACTTATCAGTTTACATTACTATCGAAAATGAGTTCTTTGTAATTACCTTAGTTATTGTAAGAACGCAAAAAACGATAACTTTAAATTATTTTATACATATCCTGCACTTTTATACATATCAAGTTTCTTCTCTGAAAAAAGGGATGAGAAGTAGTTACTAGTACTAAACTCTCTTGAAGCCATTTAGCAATAATTTTTTAAAACAACACAAAACAATTCGCGGAATATTAAGTACTGCGTGCTTCGTCGAGTATAAAATCTGCAAATCGGATTTAAGAGCTAAAATTCCATGCAAAAATTCAAATGCTAAAATTTATGTGAAAGAATTAAAATGGAAACGAAATAAGCTACGAGAGAAGAGCTATTATTTGAATGTTGAATAAAATAATGTATTTCATGACAATTGTGCACGAATAATTTTTCTTACAGTAATCTATATATTTAAAACACCGAAGATTTTCATTTGTAAAGAAATTTCCACTTTTTGCCCCACCAACATTCTGCAGTAGTTAACGTTCTGTTATTAGTGCGAGAAACCATTTGAATGTAACGTTACTTACGATGCATTTTTTTTAGAAAAACTTGCACCATGACGTTATAAAATAGAACACCGCTAATCCGAACCCCGCAAATCCTCTAGTTCGAATAATCCCAACCAAATTAGAAAAATAAACATAATAAATTAAATACTTATTTGCAGTCTATAAAAAGGATTTGATAATTACTGTAGAACTGAACAACGAATTATTGAAACCAGTTGTCGAAATGAAACATTTATTGCATTGATAACTACGGTATACATCACATGTTTATGAAACAGTACTTTTAACTTAGAAGAACTTCCAAAATATGTAATTTTCTTTTGCCGTAAGGAACTCAATCTGCAAGATGACTGTGATGGCATGATCGTTACGCTAGGTTGCAATTTTCTCACATCGCTCAGTACGTTGCATTGTGTCCGGTAATCCTATCGATGTATGTGTATATGTACGGAACATTGTTTCGGGTAATCCGAACATTTTCGATTCCAAAGAAACAACGCCTCAATTAGTACCGGGGTTCTATTGTATTTGACGATGCGAAAATTGTAGTTTATATATTTGAAAGCTGACGGTCTTTAAATCTAATATTAGTGAATATGCTGTATATATGCAACGTTCAGCAATCGGGTGACATACGAGTATATGTTTCTTTACAAAAAAGTAATTGATTACAATTATGTGTGTTGTAAAACGTTGGATAGTGAAAAGTGGATAGCAGGAAATCGTGTAATAGTCCCCAACAATATATTACTACAGATCTTGATAAAAATTGAACATTTCAATAATATTTTCAGCAAGTGTGTTTTAAGTATGTTCGAATATGAAACATGATTGCATATTTCCAGAATTTTTAAACCTCTCTCATTTCATCATTGCCGGAAAATAAGTACTGAAAGATAAGAATCAATCTTGTTTGGAATGTTCGATATTACGTGTGGGTTATGTAACTTTTCAACAGCTCTTTCTTCTGTGCCACGTAATCTCAAGGAATGTGATCTCAAGGTACATTGTATTTATTCTAACGATAAAAACGTATACATTTTTCACGCTACATAACGGCCAATGTATAAATATAAATGTGAATGATTTAAACTGTATTATAATACTATAGATTAGTATTAGTATAACTTTACGTTATGTACCGCGCCAGGAACTAAATAGTGTCGAAAAAAGTTTGATACGTTAGCGTGTACTCGTCTTCTGACGTCTTCTTCTCGGCGTCTTTGATTCGATAGAGCGACTATTTGGGTCGAATACCAAAATTCGGAAGGTTAGAGTGCAGTAGGTATTGTAATGGATTGAAGCCACATAGTTATTACAATGCAATTATATAGTATAATATTTACCTATTAAATACAAAATAAGTTACGTTTGTATTTGTATTGTAGAATACCTGTTAAAGAACTATAAACATTTCCAAATTGTATTCAATTTTTATATTTTTGTCTGCGTAACCTCGATTTCTCGCCAAAGTAAAAACTACTTTAAAAACTCTCCGCTTTAGAAACATTAGGTTTTACATGTACTAAAAAGGGTCTCAGTACCAGTTAAAAGTAAAGTGAGACATTAATTTTGTAATTTTGATTTTTAATATTTATAATCAACCAAGAATTGTAAAGAACGTAGGAAGAATTTTTTATGAATGTTATAATTTAATATAAATTGTATGAAATCTTTCGTGGTGCAATTAATATAAAACAATTGTATTACCTTTAATTTTTACTAGTTAAGATTTCCCTTTTCCAGCTGTTATTTCATCATATTGACACTAATAATGTCAAAGTTATCTTGTTATATAACAATCCAACAATCAAATTAAACGACATTAGTATTTTGTACTTGAGAGGCAAATAATTCCATCAAACGTCCATTCATTGGCCCTGTTGATTAACTCATCGAATCGACAGCGGAACATTACTTCGTGTTTTTGTATCAGGCAAAACTCATACGTCACATACTCTGACAACAACATGTGTATTGCACCATCCACAGAGTCACGGGCGCTGCAAAACGTATGGCGACCTCTCCTGAACAGTCCCGCGTGGCAGTATAGCATTCCACCTCAACGCTCCCTCCCCCCACACCCACTCCCCCTGCGAGAGGGAAAGCGGGGTGGGTGGGGTGGAGGGGCGCCCATAAATTCAGCACTGGCTCTTCCGCCCCCTCCCCTCGGTCACTCGCCGGAGATCGAGGGGACTTGAGCCGAGGGACATCGGTTATCGGATGCAGCGGATTACAGCGGCGTTTTTCCGATAGGTGTCGCTCGTGAGAGCCTGCGGGGGTGGAGGGGGGGGGCGATGAAGGCATCTGGTCGCCCGCGGCTGGAATGCCTGACGCGCGCAGACAGCGTCGCCTTGCGCCGAGTCCGTCACCTCGCACCCCCCTCCCCCCGCTCCGAACCCCACTAGGGGCAGATAGGGGAAGGAGAAGGATGGGGTTGTTATTTCTGTGGGAGGTGGGTTTAACCTGCCTGTCACCTTAGGCACGACCCAAATTGACGCTTCGGCCTCCTGATAAATCTCCTGTTAATATTTCTGATCTTCATCCAGTTTAATATTTTCCTCAAAACATAGTTTGACAACGTTTCGAAATATTTTCATTCCATTTTCAGAATTGAAATTATGAATACTATGTAATAATGCGTAATTCATCAATGCTGCTATTAATTATTAATTATTAAAATTCTAACACGTCAGAGTTGTATTTAGTGGTATTTGTATTTAGATATCTTTAATTTTATTGAAGGCTGAATGTTTCAATAAATAATCAATACACAAATAAAAGAAAATAATTTATGACTTGTTAAATTTGAGTCAAACAATGGACTGTTTGGAAACTGAACATTTCCTTTCGGTTAGAAAAAAACCTTTCAAAGATTTTTTTGTAACAATTGGAAGAAAACTTTCGTCCACGGATGACTGCAGCCGTTGGCTCCCCGTCTTTCACCGTAGCTCCAAACTTTGCGATATCTGGGCCGACTTTTTATTTACAGACTCCTTGAATCGCTTTTGCACGATGGATTCCTGAAGTAATAATAAGAAATAAGTAACTTTGCAATGTAAAACAACGAAAATTACTTTGATAAGAGCGAAAATTACTCCAAAGTGAATTTACTAGTTCTGAGAGATCCATTTCTTGTGAGGAATCCAGAAAAGCTTCTGTGCCAAACTGGATACGAGATTTTTCCCCGCCAAAACGAGAAGAAAAACGTTGGTCTACTTCACGCGACCCACAGTTCTCATCAATCTGAGCGATTTCATGAAAAGAAAAGCTGGCGGAAGCGCTGGGGAAGAAATACAAATGGAATTCATTTCCGACGAAGGGTAAACAAAGTTTCGACAATCTCGCTACATTTCCGCTGGAACGTCGTGAATTTTTTTGGTTTATTCCTAAGAACAAATACCTAAGAATAAAAGAAGAACCCACAAAAGCTTGTGCCTTGAGCGGATAAAAAGAAACATTATCGCATCAACACAACTGGAAGTTATTTGTTCATTTCAAAACTGTAGTTTTGGAAACGGTTCTATAAATATTATACTTTTTGAAGAAACCCTAGTCTGTATAAAATACTTACAGATGTAACACTTGCTTGTAACTGGAACTCAAGATGTGAACATTACTTTTAAGAAATACGTGAAGGAAATATGAGGATATCTGCAAACGAAATCTTAGTGAATCGTTCACAAAATACACTCTGCTTCAACTAACAATCCAGCTTGGCCTTTCAGCGTATTCTTTTGACAATTCAGAAACTGACAATTTTTCTAATACCTTTTACTGACGCTTCTTCTAAAGAGAAAGTAATTAAGACTTGAAAATATTTAGTGTTAATAATGACAAAAATCTATACTACTTTTGATGCACTGAATACCGTGAACGTTATACTTTGATTAGTATCAGAGGTTTCATTTTTTTGCAAAACACGTACCATTGTAGGGATAAAAAACCGGCAGTGTTTGGTAAAAACTTATTAACGAATAAAGGAATTATTCCATTCACATTTTAGATATAGACCAAATTTGATTATAGACAGTTTATTTTCATTGAATACAAAATCAGATTCAGTCGTTAAAAGAACAATTTCTTTACAATCGACAAAAATGTTGTAATCTTTCTAAATGTATAGAAAGAAATTTACAAAAACTTTTTTTGTAATTTTCTAAAAATGAAAAACATAATACAAGATTAGTAACCACTACAAGAAAATTGGGCCTATATGCTATCTAATGTAAGTATGTCAGTCATGGAGGTTTGTGGTATTCACAATTTCGTGAAAGGTTTTCGATTCTTTGTGGAAGAGTCACTATGTTGGTAACGACAGCTCACCTTGGTGTGAGCTTGGACGGAGGTGGGCGGTTTGCATTGGCGGAAGGATTTTTTGAACTTTTTAACTGAAAAATTATGGTGTGAAACGCATTTGTGAATTTTTTGGATTCTAAAAGAGAGTTTACTACATTCTGGAGCTTCATATTTAGCTTTGTCAGCCTGTCGTAATAGTTGTTTTCAATACTGTCTTGGGTTTGTCAAAATTAAATAAGTGAATCGTGTTTAATCTATGTTGTGAAATTTTGTCTTCACAAGGGTTCATTAACGTTAATTTTGTGTTCACTGATCCTTTCCCTTACTTTCCTTTTTGTTTATCCAATATATTTAACGGGAAACAGGCACACGGTCGTTAAATTCACGCAGTTCTGTTTTTCTAAGATACTGACGGGTTCTTTTTTATGTTTAATCACGTTTTCTTTATTAATTATAGAATTCCTGAGGTCAATGTTAAATTTCTTATTTAAATAAGATTTCACTTTATTATTTATACAAGCTATGCTTGGATGTTGGATATAAATTTTGGAATTATTTTGTTGTAAAAAATATTCAGAAAATTTTAATTAGGAATTCCTGTTTTATCAATTTTTATTCAATCTTTGACACACATTTTGTTTTGTCGAAAAACATAAACACATCGAAATACACACCAAACTTTTGTCGAAATATTGGTTGTAAAGAAAGTGTTTCTGTAACGAATGAATCTGTTTTATGTATTTAATGAAATACACGGTCTACAATCAAATTGGGATTATTTCTAAAATATTAATGAAAACAGACAGCATAAAAATATATATTAAATTAGTAATATATTTTTGTTAACACGTCGTTATAAATAATATCTCGTTTGTGGTTTATAATTACCTGTACACAAAGTGGGAGAAATTGTCTCTTAAATTACATCTCATATATCTATGAAAACACTGGTTCTTCAAAAGCATTCTCGTTTTAAATTAAAATATATGTAAAGTACTGTTGTATTTTCCTTTTAGGCAATCAGATAACTAAGAGAAAAAGTAAAAAAAGAAGATCGTAAACAAGTGAGATTACATACATTCGGGCATAATGAAAAATAATTTATAGTGGGAATGTACGAGTTCGTGTTAAAACCCATAATGCTTTTCTGCAAGTTACACCGTGTTCTAAACACTCTCTCTACGCGCTCCATCACAGTTCATTTACAAAATAAAAAGTATACTGAGTTTATCTTTCATACTTTAACGATGCAAAAATCTCCCCGTAAAATTTAAGAATTATGACAACAAAAGTAAAAAATATTGTAGAAAAGAATCAAACTGGAAATTATTTGCGTTACTCAGTCACGCATAGATAGGCTCTGACGAGACTTTTTAATGAAGATATTTTCATAACAGGTCAACTCCTTGCAACAGCCATCGATCCTTAAACTTAGCTGAACATATTTCGCACTGAATCAAGAGAAGTGGAAGTGGTTATAAGGCTGAACGTAACGCATACAAACTAATATCGATTATTAGATTTGCACTTGTGTTGTCTTTGGGTCTTACATAAGTAATATTGTGTAGTCATAATAATGATGCAACAACTTTCTCGTACTAGCTTTTGCAATTGTCGAAGTTTTAGAGAGTTTAATGAAAATACAACTACGCTATTTTTAAGCGTACCGTGTTATATTGGTGGAAAAATACAGAAGTAGTGGTGCCACAAAATAGCTTAGTGTTTCTAGTACTTTGGAGTTTTCTAATCACTTTAATCAGGTTAGCGTTTCTGTTTTGCTCTACCCTCTTTCCAGCAATCATGTATAGCCGCCTCATTCTTTCACATTTTCTCAATTAATTGGTCTTTAATGGTGTAAATGAAGTATAAATTCTAGAAACTTATAGAGTAATTATGCAATTGGAACACTTTTTGTGAAAATTGCGTTTGCACGATTTTAAAAGTGCGGAACTTTTAGCTCTTTTTTACAGAAAACTTTTAAGTCTTCCGAAAACTTTAAGAGACGTCATTTAAAACACATAAATGCAACAATGTATACAAATCACCGGTAATGAAAATAGAATCAACGCGAGAAAGAAATGAAACAAAATATTTCTGTAAATTGAAAAAAAGCAAAAAGACTTCTGCTGTCTCATACAGTGCATTTGACACACTACCTATATCAATTTTAAAGAAAAAAGTCGGACACGTGTTAGAGAAAATATTTTATAAAATATTTTTTAATATTGAACTCAATGTTATGCAAACACTTTAAAATCTTTAAAAAAGAATGCCCGAGAGGTTAATGAAAGAAGTGAAAGTAGATAACAAATTCCATCTGAAAAATAAATCGCTTTCTTCTATATTGGAAGATGCTGACAAAATTAACAATGAAAATAGGACAAAGGCCATCGTTTGACATGTCTATGATTACAGTACTTTCCTTCTAAATGAAGTAAGATGAGAAAGTAACGAGGCAGAACGCATATGTGAGCGAATCAGTGAATACGAATTTACAGCAAAACCCCGGGAATGCAATCTATTTGCGGGTGTGGTCTGTTCGTATTCGGAAATGTTTAAATTATCAGAAAAATGTACCGTACATATATGTTACATCTATACGATTACCAGACACAATGCAACATAGCATGCAATGCGAGAAAATGGCTCGGAAGAGGAGTGATCGTATCATGACATTACATCATAACATCAAGCAGATTTAGCTCCTTATGGCAAAGGACGTTTACCGATTTTGCAAGTTTCTCTAGGGAAAAGTGACTGCTACATTAATATGTAGTATACACCGTGGTAACAGTGCAATAAATTTTTCACTTCTTGTCCTTCAATAATTAGTTAATAACTAGTTCTACAATAATTATAAATTGTTTTCACTCCTAATAAGCATTTTATTTAATTTTTTGTACTCCATCACAAATTTTGTAATGTTTATTCGAAAGTTTGAATTCGCGGGGTTTGGATTAGAGATTATTGTATTTATTCCTGGTGAGCCAGCAATCAAGTGATTAGTGCTGTGCCTTTTATATCCAGGAAGATGAAGGTGTTCCTCTTTGGCCGGAATGGGTAATCCCGTTCCGACCTACTTGCTGACTTGCTAGGTTATTATCTCCAGGTACCTCCCTGAAGAGCAAAAGTACGAATAACGTATTGTTGAGAAGTTTATGATCTTCAAATAACAAACACGTTAGGATGGATCTTGAGCTGACCTTACCATTTCAATGGATTGATTGGTGATTATTTCGTGTGTCTGAACGCGTTAACTGCTAGAGCCGAAAGGGTAGTGCATCTATTTATTGCAAGATATAGCTGTGTTTCTTACCTTGTATGATATGAGATCCAGAATCGACCTATCCGTCAGCTTGTATTGTTTTCCTTCTCCAGGTATTTCCTCTAGTGAGGCACTGCTGCTGACGGTACAAGCACTGAGCTCCCGGCCGGTCTGCCGTATAGTGTGGGAGAGAGCGAGAGAGAGAGAAAGAGGAAGAGAGAGAGAGAGAGACAGAGAGACTGAGAGACAGAGAGAGAGAGAGAGAGAGGGAGAGAGAGAGAAAGGGGCAGGTACGGGTAGGTGAGGAATCAAGAAAGAGGAAGAAATGATCGCGCGGTGTTAGTGTATCTTTGTTATGGTACTGCTCCAGCCATTCCAATAGAAAAAATTTCTCCGGTGAGATCCCTTGCGATACTTTAAAATCATTTAAATGAATAAACATTTAGATCAAATGATATTTAATTTGTTAATGCAAACAAAATCGATTTTTCAGTTGCTTTGCAACTGTAACAGTAGTTTCCTTCCATTGTTTTAAATATTCATTTCGATTTATGTGCAAAGTATCTTGCTTATGAAAACTTGATATTCAATATACAAAATCCAATTATTTTTGAACAGAGGGAGGAAAATCGAGAAAAATGTTAAATAACGCGGCGATTAATTAATTCACATAGTGCGTTATCACCAGGAAAAGGCTCATGGGCGTTCTTTTTCCACCGTAAATCATTTACGACTCCCAGGCTGCGAAAGTGCTAATGAAATAAACATTCCGATTACCCCAGGCTTCGATTGTCATTTCGGCGCCGCGTAACAGAGGCATCCGACCGACCATTACCTCCCACTTACTGATCAAATAGTTGGCCGCACAGAGCCCGTCCGGGCGCGTTGCCGCCCACTAACTCTGATTACAGGCTCCATCCCGCCATCAACACAGTGCGTCGCGGCGCCCTTCGCGTTCACGCAAGTGGCGCTATATGTCCTCTGGTACTCCGCCTGAATTAACCCTTCAGTGCGACCCCGGAGCTGCGCAGAACGCCGCGCGACACACATTCGCGGCCGCCGCCAAAAGCTTCTCGCCGTAGGAGCGATTACCGCGACCACGCGCTACCGGCTCACCCGAAAAAAAACACCTCTCTGCCAACGCGCCGTGGCACTCGCGTGATGGGAGGGGAGCGCCCGGTGTGAGCGCGTGTGTGTGTGGCGTTAGATGCTTTATACTGGGCCGTGTCCGCAGCCATTAGGCACACACTAGGGCGGGATGC
This sequence comes from Gryllus bimaculatus, assembly GCA_017312745.1. Taxonomy (NCBI): domain Eukaryota; kingdom Metazoa; phylum Arthropoda; class Insecta; order Orthoptera; family Gryllidae; genus Gryllus; species Gryllus bimaculatus. The sequence goes on from BOPP01000199.1 coordinate 1,511,332, forward strand.
GGCTCGCCGCTCACGCCCTTTGCCAGGGAATAGCGCCCCCCCTCGCGTACAAATCACGAGCTTTTATTTTGGACATTAATTGGAAGTACGCGCCGGTTCACAACATACCTCACGCCCGGCCGCACCGCCCGCGCCGCGCTGTCACCCACCCTGACCGGTCGGTCGATTGCTTGCGTGGCCGCGATTGGCCGTCACGTGACGCCACGTGCCCAATAAGCGAAGTGCGCGCGATCTATCAGCGAGGTGAGGATGCTACACGCTCGTAAATGCAATTGGTGAAAGGATAATAACATGGGTCGTAATTAGCAACGCGCGATATATGCAAAGCCATTATCTAGTTCATCGTAGAGAAGTAGTACATCGATAGTCGATCTCTGTGACGTTTTCCAAATCAGAAGAGCCTGTTCATTTATATTTGAAATGACAATACTCTCAGATAAGACTAATTTTCCTACTCCAGAAACGGAAGATACTAATGAAATGGAACCTTGTAAATCCTATCAAATTATTTAATGTGTGGTTCTAAATCAATGTCAGCATAAAGTGCGTAATACTTGAAGACACGCTCAATTACTCTGTTGCCAGAGTATTTATTAATCACAGATCTCTATTAGACCAGAAGAGGAATGAATACATTGTGTAGTGAAATCCCTATTCATTCTCCCTGTTTTGTCGTTTACGACAAATATGTTCATGATAGACATTTCATCACGTTTTCGTCACAACCACTGATCAAATAGTTACGTATATGACACTAATACAGAATAATAATGAATAAAACAATATAATACAGCAGCCAAATGGTAAAGTTTAACTCGTGTAAGTTTAAATGTTCTTGGAACTTGTAGTTTGTAGAATTTGGAGGTTGTGTGTATTTTGAGTCTGTAACAAGTCACAAAAATCATTTATTTATTGGCACACGAAATTGTCATAATTTTCCGTTTCTGATGCAAGAAAGTGTTTTTTGTAGTAAACTTGGGTGTGATTCTAAAGTAAAGAATGTAGGTATACTTTTATTTTCCTCCACAACCACTTCAGTTATACAATTTTACTTATTTAAACTGACAGACATATTTCTATTGATTCACCATCGTCATGCGACTCGAACAGTGATATCTAGAGTGAGTTATGTGGCAGGGGGATTAAATGGTTTCTAGATAAGAGCAGATGCTCCACCCATTCTGTATTATTTGCATGAAGTTTTCTACATCAGTTTGATGGTGAGAGCTTCCCGCGTGGGCGAAGCTGATCTGAAGTTGTCCTGCTCTTTCCTCTGACGACTAGTACACTGTTCACAGGCGTCTGTTGCATCTCCAAGTGGAGTTCACTTGAGAGTCTGACTCCTCCAGTTAATTAAACTCCTGGCGATATTTTCCCTTTAGTGATAATTATAGAAATTATGAGAGAATTACAACGATATTTTAAGTTTCATACATCATTGTTCTTGTTCATAACATTAAAATCATATGGAAATAAAAACATCAAAATTATATCAAAATGTTACGTTTCATTATATTATCTATCTACACACGTAATAATAATC
>BOPP01000199.1:1520216-1532855 GCA_017312745.1 Gryllus bimaculatus
TCCCTATGACTTTCTTTCTGTGTCTCTGTCTGACTGTGTTTCTAAGTATCTCTCGTACGCGCGTCGCTCCCCTCCATCTCTCTCTCTCTCTCTCTCTCACACACACACTTTCTCTCTCTCTCTCTCACTGCCGACCTCTATCAGCCACTGTCTGCGTCTGCCTACCTGCCTCTGACTGTCTCTGCCTCAGTCTGCCGCTGTTTCCTTGTCTATCTCTCTATGTCTATATCTATGTGGCTCTATCTCTCCGACTCTCTCTACTTCACTCCCTCAATCTCTACATCTTTCTCTCTGTGTCTCTCTGTAACTGTCAAATTCTTGACTCTATCTCTCTTTCTCTCTGTTTCTCTCCCTGCATTTCCTTGCGTTTCTGTCTACTTCTGCCTCTGTCTGTGTCCGCCTGCCTCGGTTCGCCTCTGTTGTCTCACTGTCTGTCTCTCTCTCATTCTGTCTCTCTCACTTACGCGCGCCATCTCTCTCCTGCTCTGTGTCTGTCTCCGTCTCTCTTCATCTCTCGCCGTCTCTCTTTGCCCCACTCTCTGCCTCACTCCGTGGTTGGTGGCACAGGCAATTTTCTGATACACCATATAATGGCATGCATCAAATATGCAGCTTTTGGTTTCCGCTCTATATTTCTCTGCCTTGGGAACAATCATTCGTCTGCCAGAATCATTCGACCGAGGTGACCGTTGGTAAAACAGGTGCCTGGGAGAGGAGACGGTGTCGACATAAGAGCTGCGTAACGGGCCGCGACCGGAGGAAGGTCACATCACGACGTCGGAAGGAACAACGAATGCGAAAAAATTCTTTAACCTACAATTATATGGAATGCGCGATTAGCTTCTCATTTTTACTGACCAACAATTTACAGAACTTGTAGGGAACAAGTTAATTTATACATCAGGGGAATAATTTATCTTAGGCTCGAAAAGATAGAGATATGGCACCACTTTTTATTCACTAATAGTTATTTAATCGGTCATAATAATTAGGAAAGTAAACCTAAACATTTTATTACCTTACGCTCATTGTAACAGTGCACTGCACGGCAGGAATAGCTTATATGACCAGGATTAATGATAGAGAGTTTTGCTTGCCAACAGAGTTTGAAAAATTAATTGCATTTTACAATGGATGTGAGAATTACCAATTAGAGACGGTTATTTAAATTATTTCTAAACCAAATTCTAGCATTTTTATTTTATTTGAGAGCTCTGCGCTCATAATTAAATTAGACAGTGTTTGTGAGAATATTTTTTTCTTTTTGTGCTTGCAGTTGACCTGTATTACATTTAGAAGTATGTATTATTATGTAATATTGTTTTGTGTTTGGTCATATACTCATTTGTTGTAAGCAGTGCTTTCCATTTCTGTTAATCGTAAGCTACTAAAAGCCCCGTTCCCACTACTAAATTATATTATATATTACTATATATATATATATATATATATATATTATATATTATATATATTAATATATATATAAGAGAGAGAGAGAGAAGAGAGGAAAGAGAAAGAAAAGAGAAAGCAGACGAGAAAGAGAGAGTAGAGAGAGAGGAGAGCAGAGAGAGAGAGAAGTGAGAAATACTGGCAACTAAGAATAGTTGGTGAAATAAAATAGCAAGTAGAAGAAATGAGGAAATATTAAAATTATGAAACGTAAATGGCTGCCATAGAATACGCGAAAACAGCAACGAGATGAAAAACATTCAACGAATAAAAAAAACAAGCAAATAATAGTAGTTAGTTAGTAGCTAAGAATCTATCATAAGATGCACTCCTTCCCAGTGTGAAAGCGCTATTTCGGCGAATTAAGCTTCCGAGCTGTCGACAGCCCCAGCGCTGGTGCAGGTAACGCAGTGCTGGTTGCCTGCAGTGGAACTCAGCCCGCGAGAAACTGGCTCTCTGAAAGCGGCCGTGGAAGACGCAAAATGAGATGAAGTATATAATTAAAATATAGACAAAAAAGGCGCCAAGAGGAGATATAGAAGAAAAACAAAGAAAAATGGAAGGCGAAGCAAATGAATTCAAAAGAAACGACGAAATAGAGGAAATGAAGAAAAATTAAAAGACTTAAAATTAATAAACTGACAAAGTTCGATCAGGTGGACGGGATCGATAAGGCAGCAGAGCCATAGCGGTCTCGGACCAGAAGATCGCGGGTTCGAGTTCCGCCTCGAACATGGGTGTATTTGTCTATGTATGTGTCATCTTTTCACTCATCACCATTATCGTCTTTTCATATTCCATACCTCCAGTTCTAACAACCCTGAGGGATAAAAATTGGCTTCATTCCCTGTTATGGCTGATTCCCTGTTAAAAATTAAATAAACCTGCCAAGATAATATTCATGAGCCCAATTATATGCAGAGTGCATGCACGTGTGGTCCAAGACGGACTATTCGCCAGCAAAAACAAATCTGACCTACAAACAGACAAACATTTTTCGAAGAACGAATAAAGAACAAAGCAACTATATTGCATTCAGCTATCAAGCAGTGCATTCCTTTGCGGTCCAATTGGTTGTTCCCGTGAATTAATCGCGGGCTGTCGGCCAACGCTGCGGCCTAAAACGCAAACTCTGCGGTGGCTGCCTAGAGGGCGGCGGCGGCGGCGGCGGGTTCAGCTCCGCTGCGGGCGGGAGGTCGCCGGGGGCGGCGGCGGTGGAGCCCGGTCGGTCGGTCGGCGCGCGTTCCAATGCAAAGCGGGAAGATTAATGCGCGGCTGGAACGCCCCAGGGAGGGCAGGAGGCGGCGGCGGCGTCTGCTTGTTAATCACCGCGCGGCAGGCGGGCGGGCGGTCAGGGCGGTCGCGCGCGGGCGGGAATGCACGCGGATAATCGGAGCCGCGCTGGCGGGCGGAATCGGCGATGGCGGGGGCGGGAGGCGGGGTTTGGGTTGGGGGAGGGCAGCAGGCGGAGGCGGAGGCGCTAAGGTGGCGACACCAAAATAACAACCGACAGAAATGACTCGAAGCGCCAGCTGGCGCCGCTGCAGTTGACTCTGACCAGCAGAACCCGACTGTGGCGAATTTTCAACAGAAGCAAGGATCTATGCAGCCTGTGTCTAGAGGGTAATTCTAGCAGACGACTATTCTGACCAGTAGTATTCCCAGGACTTCCCGATCAATAAAATGCGAAAACCAGAGGTGTTCCTTGACAAAAGTGCCATGAACTACGCGCTTTTCTTCATCATTGTCCCGTCCTTTCCTCTTACACACACACACACACACACACACACACTTATATACACTACTCCATCATCCATAGTATCGGCAAAACAGTCTGATGAATGGAGTTTGTCCTGTCTGGGCTGACTAGCCAGCTTCAGACTATCAACTTTCCATATTGGTTGCGGAGCTGTTAACGCCAGTTACTGTGCTCGGGACACATTCATCCTCAATACTCATGAGTGTCGGGCACCATGACAAAATGAGAAGTCCAACGTAGATCCCCCGAGCTGTTCCATTGCTCCTGGCGGACCGAGATGCCATCTCGAAGCAGCTTTTGCCTTTTCTCGTTTAATTATTTGTTGCTTTATCTTTTTGGTTATTGTTTTACTTGTTTATATACTTATTACTTAATGGTGTATTTACTTATAAATTTATAAGATAAACTTAATCGTATTCTTATTAACTTCTTTACTTCCTTTCCAGTGTACTCATACTACTAACCAGTACGTTTTGGGCGATCGTTACGTTTCTAATTTGGAAGTAATAGTTTCCCATTCCCATCAGTGGGTGTGTCAACGTGTGTTTCTGCGCTACCGTGTCCTCCTACGCATACTCGGCCGTCCGCTTAGCTTGTGTCTCTCTACAGATGGATCGGAATCAATGTTCAAACTGGAAAATGGAAAATGTGACGCATGTCATTCCAGGGCTGAGTCAGAGACTCGCTGGGAGAGCCAGGAGTTGGACTCTTGGAAACGCTTCCTGCGGTTTTAGCGGCCTGGGAGTTGCGCACATTTCATAACGTGGTGTTATTGATTGATTATTTTGTGGTTTTCGAGAGCGTCAATTTGTAAGGTCATTTGACCCGTAAGTGTAGTGCATATTTTCCTCGGGAGGAGGGTATCTTTCCCTACTAGATGGTGAGACCTGGACCCGAATGTCGGCTATCGGAGATTTGCCAATGCAGGTATCTTCCACCAGTGGGGCGCCGCCACAGCCAGGACAAGCTCTCAGCTTCCGCCTCATCTCCTGATATGTGTGTGTGTAATTAAAGGGTGAGGATACGAGAGTGAAGAGGAAGGAGAGATCGCGCGCGGTCCGAGACCCGTTTGATAAGACGTTGCTCCAGCTTTCGCCCGGTGTTGATCGGAGAAACTACGAAAAACTATCGATCAGAGCAGCCAACCTCTAGAATTCGCCTCCAGGCAACACCTGAACTAGTTAAATAGTTATAAAGCTAGTGTAGAAAATCCTGCCACCGCCGGGCTGGAACCTTAGAATCTCTCGGAGAGAGGCACTGCAATGACATCTGTTGATGCCCTAAGCCACCTAAGTCAGTAGATTACATTGCGACACGACATGGCGTCAGTGAGGCTGCTTTCACGAGGGTTGACACTCAGCCTCCGGTATCTCTGCTATCGGTAGAGTTCGCACACAATATCTGTGCACAAAGGCGGCCATTAACCCTACATTACAAAGACGCCATGTACCAAGCGTTATTACAAAGGCGAAGTCGGGAAACTACTTTGGGTAAAAATAAAGAAAAACTCACTTTTACAATAAAACACACTAAACGGATTCAAACATGTATGATAAGGAGGTACAAAATACATTTTTAAGAGTTTTATTGATATACCTAAATGACGACTCTCACAGAAGACAGACAGTTGCTCAGTTCTGTCCATGGCTTTTGAAAAGTGTTCGCAAAAGAACCTCGTCACGCGATGCTTGTTATTATTGCCATCGTCCCATTGTGATTGGTACATATTCAGAACAAAACTTAAATGCTAAATAAAAACATTGTATATACATTTTTTTTACATTATTAGACAATAAAGCACCAAAATATCACTGACGTAACCACAAAGACGTAGTGTATTATATGATGCGTGTTAAAATTTCTTACAGCAGAAGGAGACACCACACAACGATACGTGTATTTCACAGGCTAGTCACGCAATGAAGGAACACATAGTTTCAGAAACGCGGAGTGAGGGAAACGGGGTGGGGGCAGCTTTCGGCACTAGTTGTGTCGTCTGTCAGACGACGTCTTTGTAATGCAGGGTTAAAGCGCGAGCGAGACGCACGAGAAAACATACAATGCACAAGCGAATGTGAGACACTTTGAGATGCACTAAGATAAGAAGCAGGATGTACAAGTATTGTTTTCTGTGTAATTCTGGGAGTAGAAACTCAGGAATACCATCTGCAAATGTGTGTTCGAGTAGTATGCTCTTGAATGTGAAGTTTTCTTGAATTTTGTCCATCTACTTTTGTGACGCTGATGGGTTTGCAATACCGTTCCAAGAAACGAAATCGGAATATATGGCTAATATTATTCCATATTTTAATATAATTTTGAATACAATAAATTCATTGAACCTTCATTCTAACAATGTTACATGCATAATTAATGTTACGTAATAATAATAATCTATGTGTACGTGCTTGGAGTTAAGATTTTCTCAGAACGTACCGCGCAAGCTGTGACGTAACAGGTAGTCCACAATTTTAGAACAATCTATTCTCAAAGTCTGAGAAACTAATTTCTCTTAATTAATGAACCATTATTGTGGGGACTGGTCAACAACATTATGAATAAAGATTCAAATATTGATTAATACTTTTAGAATGTGAAGTGTAATTTCTTTATAATAATAATAATGTTTCAGACATGGTAAGCTTTTCAAACATTTGCCAATTGGCATTCCTCAGTCAGTACACAACAGACGAATTCTAGAGACGCAAGAAACGTTTTTAAAAGTTTTTTATAAACTTCGCTCAGAACTCAGAAGTTTCGAATTATTTTTTCCCTTTTCTTATCACAACCCAATTAACAACTCTAAATTGCCCAAAAATTTTCATAGAAAATCAAAAAAATCTCGCACCGAAGTGGCAGTTTCAGCCCGCCTGCTTTTCCAGGCGGTTCGTTCTTTTGTCCCGCGGGTGCCCCCACCATCCACCTTTCCCATTCCTTGCCACCCAGATTGCGTCGCCAGGCGTCCCCCCCGCCCGCCCTGCACAGTTTCGTTGTTTTTGTCAACGCCCCGCGCGATTCCGGCAGCGGGCTGGCCATCGTCGTCGTCGCCGCGCTCTAAGACACCTCCATAATTCCGGCCCGTTGGCTCCACATTAATAACGGAAAGCTGATTAGGGGAAACAGAAGCGACGGCCGTCCTGCAGGCACTCCGCGCCTGTTGGCCGCCTGCCGCCGCCGCCCCCACTCTCCTTCCGAGGCCCGCCCCCGCCCCCGCCCCGCCCCCGCCCCACCCCACCCCACGACGATGCAGGGTGACCTGCAGCAAAAGGCAACGCCCTCCGCCACCGCCGTCTCTAACCTCTTTTCATATTCCACTTCCTTCAAGCTGTTTTTCGCTTTTCGCCTTCTCGAAGGTCGCTTATTCTTGCTTAAGCTTTTCTCTAGTCTCACGATATTCGTGCTTCGTCACTTATTTTATATTTCTCCTCCCCTTCCTCCTTATTCCCCATTTCTGCTTTTCAACGCCTCCTCTATCTTCCTTCAAATTTTCCTTTCTTCACCCTCTCCACCTTTCTCTGCCTCCACCTTTCTCTACCTCCTCCATTATCCTCTGCCTCCTCCATCTTTCACTAACTTCTCCATCATTCTCAGTCTCCTTCATCTTTCTCTCACTTCCCCATCTTTCTCTGTCTCTTCCATCTTTTTCTGTCTCCTTCATCTTCCCTCACCTCTTTCAATCTTTGCGGCCTCCATCTTCCTTTGCCTCACCCATGTTTCGTTAACTTCTCCATCTCTCTGTAACTCTTTTATCTTTCTTCGTCTCGTTCATATTGCTTCACATCCTTCATATTTTTTCGCTTTTTCCATCTTTCTTGAACTCCACCTTTTTCCTCCTCCATCCATCGGCTCCATCATGTTACATTCTGTTAAGGCATGTATTCAGATCAAAGATTATCATTTTTTCCAATAAACGTGAAGAGTCACATATAACGATGTTACACATGAAACGCAATTTACCCTTGATTGCTTGGCAACCTATACAGCACTGACGTTTGGCAAGGGTATGTTCTGGCACAAAGGGGGTTCGGATTCGTGCCAGACCCCAGTGCTTGATGACTTGCCCACCAAACGTGTTTAAAGTTGCGTTTAATTATAAAATTCAATTCAAGGGTGTGCCTTTTTTAAATAACAGGGGTTAAATAAATTTTTAAAAATGGTGTACATTTTATTCGCTTTTGGAACATAATTTTTTCCACATATATTGTTCTGTATTTCTTAAACTATGCATACAATTGTTTTTCATTATCTTTTCCTGGTGATCTATTTAAGAAGAGACGCGTCTTGCTGACGTCACCGGAAATTTGAAAGGCCTTCCGACCCTCATGCCAGCTTATGCAGTCACCTCCACTGAGGAATTTGTGCTTCGCTTCTCCCAACTCGGTGCCTTCTCCGCAGTTTCCTTTGTTGTCTTTGCATTAACTTTGGAACTGCCTTTCCACCTGCATTACCCCTCTGACAGGCGGACAGGTCGCACTTTCTCCAACTGTCTGCCTCCTTCCCTTTCCCTTTTTGCTGCCTCCTCCGCGAAAGCCCTCGCCATTGTCAACAGTAACATCGTCTCAGGGCCGTGGCTGTCGTTATCGCGAAAAGTACGAACGATTTAATTCCCATTAGCGGCACTGAAAACGTACATATCATGACCACCGTCAACGCTTCTAGCAGGTTTAAACTTCCGAGAGGACAGTTGCCTTCATGGTCAACAATACAGCATTACCGTAAACGTCTACATCAGACACGACTTTCTCCAGTCCGACCAGTAATGATATCAGCACAGCGTCAACCGTGCCATAACCGTGACGCCAACCACACCTTCAACAATGCCAACCGTGACGTCAACCCTGTCGTCATCCATGCCTTTAACACCGTCGTCACCACCGACGTCAATCCCGACGTCAACTCCGACGTCAACCCCGACGTCAACACCGACGTCAACCCCGACGTCAACACTGTCATCAACAGTCGTCAACACTGTCATCAACAGTCGTCAACACTGTCATCAACAGTCGTCAACACTGTCGTTATAAGTGTCGTCAAAAGTGTCGTCAATCCTTCTGTGAGTGTTACGACGCGACACCTCAGTAGCGCCCGCTCATTACCAGAGAGAAGCTTTGGACGACGCCCCCTTCTCACACCACTGCCAAAAAAAAGCCCTCCCAATTACCCACCCACCAAATCTCCCAACCTACCACTCTCCCTCCCCTCGCTCCACACCACGCAGTAGATCGCCTAACGTGCTGGAAGCTATACAATTAAGACTTCCTCTTTAATTGCGACAGTTTTCTTCCTATCACGTGAGCACACTCATCCAAGTTTAGGGTTAACAGCCACCGCCGCCGCCGTGGGGCCGCAGTGCCAGGCCTGGGGGGGCAGGCAGTCACGTCCCAGGAGAGGTCACCCGGGGACTTGCAGGACGGAGAATCGAGAGGCAGCGATTGGGGACGGAGACTAGGAGAGCAGATTAGACATAGAAAGCATCAATATAAGAAAGGGAAAGTATTTGGTTACTTTCGATTGAACTGAAATACCACAGGAAGTGATTCAAGAACTAGCAGTGCAAAATGGCCCAGACTTTTTCGTATAAATTAGTTTTCTGGAGCTCTTAGCATTTTGAAGGTAATTTTCAACCAAAATTAGAGGAACGTCAAAAAAAGTATTTGAAGTAATTATACTTATAAATGCAGATAAATATACAAATTGTTGGTAATGTAAATATTAACGGTGAGATAGGTATTTGAAAAAAATACATTTGTGTAATTAAAAAAACTAAAAACACATCAGTGTGACAATTATGCGATGGTATTGAGTCCATTTAGCATTATCCGTTCAAAAACATTTTAAGAAAAATTTGGAGGCGTTTTTGAGAAAATGGTGGTTGAGTAATTCTGAAAATGCGGAATGTCGAGCTCATGACATTTGTTTACATCTACTATCGCAAGGGCAAATAAGACAATTTCCACTAAGTTTACTTACGTCCTCTTCACCGTTGATATTTTAGTATTCATTACTGCTGTAATATTCCCTTTTCTATCTGCTTCACTTTCATTATCACCTATTCACTCTACGTCTTCAAATCCAACACCCCAAAAACTGATATTCACTTTGTATCTTCTTAGCGACAAATATTTAATTAAATTTAAATATATTTAAAATATGGATGTTTCAGTTTGTTAAACAACATTCAGAATGTGATAACGTTATACCACATACGGCTAAATATGTAATTAATAATATATTTGGAACTGTGCAACATTTTGTTACAAAATGCGTGTCTCCAAACTTTTAATCCTCAAACTCGTCATCAAAATGTCATCGCTTATAATACAATAATATAACTAGAGATAACCTGGATTGGAGACGGAATTTCAATGGAAAAGATTTGACTGGTTGTGTTTTTAAGAGCGTGTCAGATATCTATTTTGACAAAGTAATTCAGAACACTGATAAAATCATAAAATGTAGGACTAAAAAATAAAATTTTCATATCAAGAAGTGTAAAACAGAATTGATCCTAAAAGACATAATGGTTTGTGTAGAAGGTGGATATGATTTACCCAGACCTCTTCTTTCAAATATTATGGTACACACACTATTTTGTACAAGTGGAGAGCTCTCTATTTCCAAACATAGGTGGTATTGAGTACTCTTCTGCAGATGTCATCAAGATAATTTTGAGTAGGATCTAATTGGGACTGGGTACAAAGTGGAGCTGCTTTCCACGAGTCGAACATGGAGAGTGGTACTCCATGTGTAACTCCGAGCGAAAAGTAAATGAAGATACGAAACGCAATTCGAAATCACGACAAGAAATCAAAATAAAACTCTACGAGGATGAAGGGAATATGTAAAGCGCACGTGACATGAGGACTGGAAAGCAACGAAGGAAAACAGAGAAGAGAAAGACAAGTTGCAGCAGAGAGTAGCGAAGACAACACAGTCGTTGGAGCAAAGTCTGAGATTTGGCGCGGAGACGGGAGTCGAGCAGCGCAGAAACGCCTTCAACTACAATTGCAGCCGAAGTTGCGATCGTCTCAAGTCCTTCTCCCGGGCCGTTTCCGCGACGACTTCGTGATTTCTTTGGCCCCAAAGCTGCAGCAGAGCCTTAGTTGTCGCGTGTTGTGCCGGGAGAAGATGCACTTTAAACGCAGGGAGATTCCCTTTTGAACGCTCATTGCGTTTGCAGAGTATTTGCGCAGGCCAACGGAAACAATTTCATTCCGGCGAAATGAAAACATTCACTCCACATGATGTAAACACACACTCACTAACGTTTGTGTAATGAATACAAAAATATTTTACACTACCTTGCTGGACAGATCAGCTGGATGCGAAATACAGGGAACGTTTTTTAAACACATGTTCCGTTGCTGCAGAAAACAAAGTTTATATGGTATTACGTCATAAATAACGAGATACTTGAAATAAATTTCTGAACATTTTCAGATCATAGAACTCATTATCGGTATCTTTGTGACACGTAATTTGTCTATATTACCTCAGACAGATCGGAGTAAACATTCTGAAAATTTGTGAAGATACTAAAACTATGTATATTTTTTTTAAAATCAGCTCAATTTAATTGCTTTTTATACATTACTATATGTTCGCTGGTTCAATAAGAATTAAACCGTATACAAATGTGAATGATATTCAGAATTCCTAAATTAGTTTTAGATTTTTACTTCACATTTATTTACCACACATTCTTCTATAAAACAAGCCAAATTGCAACGAAATGCGTCACTTTTTAATATATTTTCGTTATTGTTTTTTTTAAATAAGAATAACATTACATGGATTGAGATTGCCTCTCGAGATATTTAAAGAGTGTTATCTTGAATTTAGAAATTTGGATAGAAAGCTGAAATTTAAGATTTACTTTATTTAAGTTTTGGAAATGTCAAGACAAATATAACAAGAAAATATGGGAAATCAAACTATGTTTTTAATTATTTAGCTACTTTATGTTTAGCAATATTTATCTTAATTTTGATATGGGTGTAGAAAGTTCAATGCCTGTATAAAACTGCAATCTATTTTTGTAAACTGTAGTGAAATTGTACCCATTAGGCTTTTGAAATCTGCTCTGGAAACAAATTTTAACATTATAAATGTCTTCTCATCCAATTCCCATTACAAAGAAATATCTATAACGAAAGGTTTCAGAAGAAATTTGATGTAACATGTCTGAACTCAATATATTGTGGTGAAAGATTCATTCATTGCCTACAAAAGGATCTAAAACTCATTTTTCCATTTAGGCTTTAGGCGTTCAACTCCCAGGGGGTTGCATGAAGATAAGAGTTTAAAGCTAGTTAACCACATCATAAATTTCTACTCAGAACGTCCATTTCTGTACATTTTTCATTCTGCCGATGGATCCGAACCTGTGATGCGAGTCGAGACTGCGGTGGCAGAGGGGCAGAAGAGCAGATCGGGCGATTTAGTCGGCGGGACGCATATTTTATCTTGTCACCAACTGAAAGCTATCTCTGCTTCCCTTGATAGCCCGTGGAAGTGCTCGCGAAACGTATATATCTCGCCGTATTGGCGCATGCGCGGTGGCGAGGGAGTTGGGGTGGCAGTTGAAAAGTTGATGGCTGTGAAAGCTGTGGAGGCGGCAAAGGCAGTGTTGGCAGCAGTGGCGGTTGGTGTGAGAGGCAAAAGTGGCGATAAAGATGGTGAAAGCGGAAATGACGCGAGTGGCGGATTGATTTATGGCAGTGATTACGGGTGCGTCAACTGTCATGGTCTTTGGTCCCGTAAGTATAGTGCTTGTTTTGTTCACTGCGGCGGTTATCTTTCCCTGTTTGCTGACAAGATCCGGCATCCACCTACGATGGCTTCCGGGGATTTTACTCAACCAGGCATCTTCCAGAAGCAGAGTACCACCCCAGCCGGAACAATCTCTAAGCTCCCGACTTGCTTCCTGACATGTGTGGTAGGGTAGTGCACTATGACACTCATGTAAGCATTCTAACACTTTCTTGCACTACCCTATTACACATGTCAGGAGACCAGTCGGGAGCTTAGAGATTGTTCCGGCTGGGGCGTATGGTTACACGGGTGAGGACAGGACAAGGAAGAGGACAGAAAGATTTCCAACCCGCAGTTCATGGCCCGTTTGTTAGTAACTGCTCCGGCGTTCACCTGATGTTGATCAGAGAAACCACCCGCGATAGACGCGGTCGTGATGGCGGTGGCGGAGCGGGGTTGGAGGTGGGGTCGGTCGCTGCGGACAGTCGTGGTGGCGGCGTTAGCCCAGCGAGGGGGAAGCGACTTGACTGCTTTATTGCGTCACAAACGGCTTGCCGGTCTGCAATGTGGCGGCCAGATCGGAAATCATCGCGGCGCCGTCTCGCCCGGCGCCGTTTCCGGAGGCCGCCGTTTCGATGCAGCACAGCCCGCCATCCCTCCCCCACAACCACCCCCAC
>BOPP01000199.1:1543480-1648097 GCA_017312745.1 Gryllus bimaculatus
AGGCTATTAGGTTCACTATGAGTTCTAGGTTGAGAGTTATGTGATGTGAGGTTAATGCTCGCTAGGTGTAGGTATAGGTTTAGATTATGTAGGGGTTAACTCTTGGAGTTTAGGAATTAGAACTTATTAGGTTTTTTAGAGGATAAGTGTATTTATAGGGTTAGGATTAGGTATCCTTAGCGGGTTATATATCGGTAAATTATTTGGAGGAGGTGTACGCTTAATTAGATCAACGGATGTTTTAAGCGCCGGAGAATGGTGTCATTTTATGAGGCTCTTTTACAAAGAGGCAATTTATGGTCTAAAGGCGGGTTTAGGATTCATGGAACTTGACCTAGTGAGAAATATCTCCATGGTAGTGTTGTTTTAGGTTAACGTGACGGGTATGTATAGAGGTTTGAGGTTAGGTTACGGTTACCGGTAGGTGTGAGGGGCCCATTTTATCGAGTTGCAACTGGTTTAATTACTGTGTATTGGTACAGGAAGTTTACTTGCGGTTATTGAATAGGTCTCTATTAGTTAGCGGATCGTTTACTAGGAGGGGCTATAGGGGAACTACCTAACCTATTAGTATGAAGGTTATGTTAGGGCACATTATGGCTTGTAAGGGACAACATAATAACACTCTCATTACCATACTGTGCCGGCTTTATTATGGGGTACTACACTCTTCTTAGAGGCGGAGGCTTACTTAATGTAGGGGGAGACGCAATTAATTTGGAACAGCCCTAGACCTTTGTGAGACCTGCCCGGAACAACTCTTTACCCAGGAGATCATATTGTCGAAACGCGGCTATGTTAACTTAGACGAGGAACTATTACAAGGTTTAGGATACTACCGGTAACTTTAAGGCTAGTATCAGACTAAATAACGATCAGATCCCCATATCTATGGCTATATACTGGATTCTAATTCTATAAGGACCGTGAGGAGCGTTAATGTGTTAGTGTGTTGTACTCACAGGCTTAACTGTAGCTAGAGGGTCGAATGGGAGTGGTGCGAGGTAATTGTAGGATTTACTTAATCAAGATTATAGGTGCGATTTATAGTAGGAGGCTCTTTATAAAAATTTTAGGGCTCTCTTTACAACTCGGGATAAGACTAAAAACTCGGATTCTAGGGATCGCTATATTTAAGCGAAGGCTGGGAACTTTGTGGGATGAGTAAAGCGAAAGCAGTGTAGCGCCGGTTGACTAGAGTAAGTTATATTAGTCGGTTATGACCTTGAATAAGAAGGCTTTGATGGTCTCAGCGGCTATCTGTTCGGTTATAGAAGGTTAAGGTCTACAACATGGATCTTATAGAAGGACTTACGGGGAAGAGACAAGATTAACCTTATGGGTAAAGCCAAAGGCCTGGCCATGGAAAGGTATACACCGCGTTAAGGTTAAGCCGTTAGAGTTAGTAACCCTTCACAGTAAAGCTGAGATACCACAGGTTTAAGAGTCGAGCATCTCTGGCGTCGGCACGCATGCTCTTCACAGCAACGGGAATCTCTTTTCCCGGAACAGGAGACCACTTCATGCATGCTAATCCAGGACCAAGTGATAACCGTTAAGAAATTGAAACTACAGAAAACACATTCTGAGGAGATCTACCATTCATACCAGTCCGTACTCGTGGTAACGAAAAGCATGTGCAGGCTGCAATAGCGAACATATCCAAACACGTACAAGCTGGATGTTAGCAGCCACGCACGGAGGTGGAATATCACAAAGAGGCAGATGAGTGGCGAAGCAGGTACACCAATTAATGTGGCGTTGAGAACGGCTTACTCCGCCACTACTTATCGCGGTCCGCTATTATTTTTAGATATTAAGTGAGTGTGCCTCAGAATGTGCTTGCAAGTAGTGATTCAGCAGCTTAGGCTATTTTAGGCTTATCATCGGTTAGGGGATCGTTCCATTATCAATTAGCATTAAGGACATTTAGTCGGCGAGGCAATAAGACCCAGTATGAACGGGTACATGTATATTAGCAGAGCATATAACAGCCAGGGGTGTTTTTTAATCGATATATTTCAATAGGCCCAATACCCACAAACATATCGGGAAAATCTACGAAGAGAAGATATAGTGCCAGAAAGTATTACACTTTAGGTTGAGTGACAATTACTCGCCTATGAGGTCGCAACTTCATGTGGAAACGTTCAGTAAAGTCACGACTGTGCCTATTAATAATTTATCCTAAATCACTCCGAGGTTTAGGAACAGGCTTAGGTTAGGCTCACCAGATTAGGTTAGGATTAGGTTTAGAGCTTGAGGTTAGGTTAGCTTCATGTAGGTTAGAGCCTTTTAAACAGCGCTAACCTATTAGGTTTAGAGGTACCGTAGGGTTAGGTTTAGGTTAGGTTAGGTTAGGTTAGAGTTAGGTTAGGTTAGGATTAGGCTACGGGAGTGATCCTCTGAAAAATTATGCACGTTCTGGGGCACATGGGAGTGGTCTGTCACTTGGATATTCAGCGGAAGGTCTATAATATTACAAGAAGACAGTAATTTTGGGAATCATGCCGAGTAGTTGTCAGAAGCCATCTGGACCTTTTACAGGTAAGCAACCAACACGCTGGTCATCATACTTGTGTGTGGGTTGTATACATAGGGCCGGAACGCAGCTAGATACTGACGAACTATTAGGATGTAATGAATAACAATAAATACATACATATAATAATAATAATAATAATAATAATAATAATAATAATAATAAACCGAGCGAAGTAGCTCTGTGCTTAGCACGGTGGTTTCGCAATCCGGAGGTCCGGGTTTTATCCCTGGGCCATCCATTCTGACAGAGGTTTTCGTGGTTTCCCTCAATAATAAGGCGAATGTTGAGATGGTTCCAGAGGTAGTGCTAGTCACACTTTTGGTGAACTTATTTTTCCAAAATCACAAAAGTTAGCATTGCAAAAATAAAATTTAGAAATAGAGGTTTCTGGATGAAATAAAATCAATTCCATAAAGAAGGATTCTTATACAAAGTTACATATTAAGTACATATTTTTGAAATAACGTGTTGATATAAAATCACTCCTGCTTGACGTCAAAGCGAATAAAAAATATTTTCTCGAAAACTGTTCAATATTTTTATCTTTAAATTTCTTCCACAGGTGGAACAAAAGACGTTTAAATGCAAGGTGCTGGTGTTATTTTGGTTCAGCTCTTAGAATTTTTGAAAATTGAAAAAAAGTATGTAACAATGAAAGAAAAGATGTGGTGAACTAGTTAATAAACGCTATACTGAATTAAAAGCATATGATCAATCCTTCTTCGTAATTAGTTCTAAAAACATGCAATATGAAACATGCAAACATGTACATTGAAGTGCATAATTTATAACAGTTTTGTCACTATAATCTAAACATTTAGATTTACTTGCCCAACAAAAATATGTATAATAATTTTAGATAAGCAGAATAAAATAACTCTGTTTTAAAGATAGCATTATAAAAGCTATAACATTACAACCAAGTAGGGAATTTTATGCAGTGTATTTTATACTTATTAGAAATTGGAAACATATTTTTTGAAATATTTTTTTATTCTAGTTACTTTAATAAGTTTCAAAGTAGGTACTTTCTATGCCATGCAACTTGGCATCACTATTAAAATGTATGAACATTCTATATTTAAATTGAAAAATAAATGTGGTTTAGATTTTACATGTAATTTCATTTGCAAACAAATAATGAAAAGTAGTGACACTTAACCTTTTTTAATTATTCAGTTTCATTTATATTATTATTCACCTGATAAAGTTAAATTCCTCTACAGTTTGTTTTACTGATTAATATGTATAACAATGCAAATAATTTTTTAAAGACAAATAACTGTATTCGATCCCGTATTACTCATTTAAATAATTATTTTTATGATTATCGTTTTCGTTGAAAATATGTGCTAAGTAGCTTCTGTGAGAAGCCTAATTGAAAAATTAAACAAGTACACAATCCTTTGCTTACACTGCCGCTAAAAACATTTATTCAATACTTAACTTTATCGAGAATACTATGAAGTACGTGCATTAAATAACCTCTCATTTAAAAAATGGGTACAAGATGTGTGTGCTACTTACCAAATAAGCGACGAAACAGCAAAACATCATATTATACACACACACGCGCGTCATCACGAACAAAAAGGAATGTCGCAATATCAATTTGCACACAAATAAAGAAACATGAAGCGTTTAATAAACACAGCAAAGACAGAAACAAAGTCACTTTCTCCCACTTGCACGTCTTTTCATCATGCAAACTCCGAGAAATAAGTTTCCTTTCTCTCTACTAGAGGGCAATAGTGGAATTACGCCCAAACAGCTTCCAGACTCCACCGATTCAACTCGCAAATACGCAAACAACGTTCTGTGGATTCGGTCTATCTTTCATTCGCGGCCCAGACTCATAGCCGCACCTTAACTTGCTCCCGGACCACACGGTCACCTTAGTATTACCTCATTCATCAACAAACAAGTGGAACCAGCGGAACGCAGGAGCATAAGGGGCTTTGTGAGCGCAAGAAACACAACTTTGCGAGTCGCAGGCCTGCGGGGAGAGCGGCGGTGAGGAATCTGCAGTGATTTACGATAGCTCTCTCGACTCCGCGGCGACGCGTGGCGGTGGAAGGGTTGTAGGGGGGGGAGGGGCTGAAGGGGGCGCGGCCGGGAACAGTGGTTCCGAGTGTGCGGCGCCGCTGTACCAGACACCCAATTAACCTACTTCTGCGCCGGCTGCGTGGCTGGCGACGCCCACCGGCCGAGTACAGTGGGGCTCGAGCAGAGTATTCGCGGGCAATTCTGCCCTTTGGTGGTTAGATGTTTTTTTCTTTTGTTCGCGAATAGGCTCACTAGGATCACGCGTTCAAGCACCCTGTATTTACCGGAGCTCAGTAACATATTCTAGGTGGCAGGGGTATGTAATTTTATCATGGTTCCAGCATTTAGCAAGATCCTATTTCAGACCTTTAGGTATGGAACATGAAATGTCGATGATAGTCTGGAGTGAAAGGACAATACACCCATACAGATGTACACAAACACTCCCATGCCCGAGGGGGTCTCGAACCAACGATCAGCTGATTCGGGACCGGTTATAATATTTTAATTTATTTTTTAATGCTTTTATTAAATATTTATTTGGATTGAGTGGATTATTTGGATTGATTGATTAGTGATTTCTGGCGCGTTAACAGCTAAGGTCAATTTCCTGTACATATGGCGCATGTTTTCGTCGCATGACCTGGCGGTGAACTTCCCCCACTGGATGGTGAGATCCGGAGTCGAACTACCTGTCGGCATGCAGGGCTTTCCCCAACCAGATATCTCTCACCAGTAGGTCACCGTCCCAGTCGGGACCACCTCTGAGATCTCGACGGGTCTCCCGGCATGTGTGGTTACTCCATGTGAGTGTAAGTATGGGGTGAGGATAGAACAAGGAAGAAGAGGTTAAGATTGCGGCCGGTCCGTCAACCCGTTTGTTTGGCTTCTGCTCCGGCTCTCGCCTGGTGTTGATCGCATAAACCATAGAAAACTACGTATCAGAGCAACCAGCCGCTAGAATTCTCCTCCAGACAGCTAGCGGACTCTACCCCTCTTAACTATCCTGCTAGTGTCAAAATTCAAATACTAATCTGACTGGGGCCCATGAGTGATGACTTCATGAAAGAAATCGCTCTCCAGTTTGTGCCAGAGGCGGTGCAGAGAGGGCACACAGCGCGGGGGGGGGCACTCACGCGGCCATCGCCCACGCATTCGCGCTCGCCGCCTCAAAGCGCCCGCTGCGCCGCCGCCGCGAAGAAAGAGAGCGCGTGCCACGCGCTGCGCTTCCCTCTCTCAGGTCGCGCCCCGGCTCTCCCCTCTCGAGAATGCGGCGGGGGCTCAGCTTTGGATTACTGTCTTTGTTACACTGCTAGCGGAACCCGGTTGACCTTGTTCTGCCCTTCATCTACTTCTTTCTCCTTCCCTCTCCCTTTCTCTCCTAGTCTGCCTTATAGTCTCTCCCTCTCTACCTCTCTCTCTCTCTGTCTCTCCCTCTCTCTCACAGTTTTTCTCCTCTCTGTTTTTCCTCCTCTCTCAGTTTCTCCTCCCCTCTCAGTTTATCCTCCTTTCTCAGTTTCTTCTCCTCTCTTAGTCTCTTCTTCCCTCTCTCAGTCTCTCTCACTATTTGTCTCTCTCTCTCTCTCTGTCTGACTGTCTCTGTATGTCACATACACATTTAGTTGCAGATTCTGAACGTCTCTGAGTATGTGAGGTAATATGGAGACGCGCCGGACCAGCAAAAATGTAATAAAATATTCATAAAGATCTCACCTGTACATTACGGTGTGAGAAACATATCTTCGTGTTCTGGTGCTTCAAAATTGTAGATTTTAGTGCCCTAAAACGCTTCTTTTAGGAGTTATTTAATGATATAGATTTAAAAAATCCTGACAAGTGTGTTGCGATTTGCCCTGACCATGAGTATTTAGTTTGGTTCTACAGCGCAAATCTAGTGAATTTTTCCAACATTTTAATAGCTATTCTGCAATTTGGGGTGGGGAGAGTAATCTAATAAATTAGAGATGTTCAGGATCGGTAGGTAGGTAATTAGGTAACTGGATAGGTAGATTGATAGATATATAGGTAGATAAACGTGTAGACAGAAAAGGAAGAGGGCCAGGTAAGTAGGCAGAGAGGTAGGTGCTTAGGTAAGCATAAGGCGATGTGTCAGGTAGGAAATTTCAGGTCCCCTCCTCCCGAGCGTTGCGTTGACGCGCGTAAAGTTTCGCAAAACAATGTCTTATGCGAAAGCGCATGCGAGCGCTTTTGCCGTTCTGCTTAAGCTTGTGTTAATCTACGTCGCGCGTTACTTATTTCGCGTCAACGCAACATTCCTGTGACGCAGGCTGGCGTGTCTCAGGAAACTCCCAGCAAGCCGGATCTCCAACGTTTTCCAAGATTTTGCCGACGATGGAGGATAGTACATGAGCCTATCTCTCTTTGCCCTAAGGAAGGGGAGTAAGGGAGGATGGGGAAAGAATAAACGCGCACGTTCAGTAGGCTTTCTTTCACAGAGGGAGCTGCTCCGGCATTCAGCTGAAATTTATCAGAGGACTGAAGGAAACGCTGTCAAATCAGCCATCCTCTAGTTTGAATTCAGGAGCTGATCAGCATCGATGCTAGAATTCAGCTAATGATTAATATCATAGACTTTTATCCAGAATGTCGCGGTTTATCAAACCGGAGTTGAATGCATGAGTGTAAGAAGATGTGCGAATGAAGGTGGGAGGACCTATGGTCGCGTCCTTTATGTGAAGTTTCTACAATTCGCAGGATGAGTAAAGAGAATGTAACAATGGGCATCATCATGCAGAATACCTCAACTTATGTACCTCCTCCTACAATTATAGCGGAATCTGTGCCTATATTCCATCCGTACAGGATGAACCTCCTAAAAATTTGCTAGTAATGAGATCCTAGACTTGAAGCACCCCAGGAGACAATGCAAAGAATAAATGTGATATAAGAACTCTTGGATCCCTGAAATTCGGTGGTAATAATGCCAGAAAAGTTTTGTGGAAATTGAATTAAAAATAATGTAGAGTAGCCTATTTGCAATATATCTGAAAACCAAATGTAAAAATTTTAACTTCACGTTTTCCATTTCTTGAGAATAATTAGTTTTTAGGGTATATTCGCCAAAATTTGGTGAAAATTATTCATATTTTGTAAAAATTATATTCGATCTTACTTTACTGTTGAACAACGAAATTCAGTATGGAAAATATCAATATTCAATATTATATTAGAAGAAAGACTAGAACATTAGTTGAACTTTCTCAATTTTCAAAAATTCAGATATGTCAACAATTACATACGAGAGACATTACATCAAACACATACAAGAGATGTACAATTTTTAAACCTTCTCTTAGCTACCCAAGGACAAAGTTCAGTCGAACAATTTGGTGTGTTTTTGAGAAAAGTTTAAAAGCGGTATTACGTCTTCAGGAAAAGAACCCCCAAAAATAAAAAAAATATATTTCAAACTCGCCAGACCTGGAGTTCATTCATATCGATCGCGAAATCCATTTAGGAGAAAATCGCTTGAACAGTTTAGGTGATAGCGTTGACTAAAAACCGACAAACGACCGGACGGACTGAGGGATTATTGGTACCAAGACTCCACGAAATGTAGATTTTATATACACAACATTGTAGGTAATTTACTAGTTATGAAATTCAGTCAGACGATAAAGTAAAAGTTGCGTGAGAATTATGAAAGAAATTCACTTAACAAATGCAATCTGTAATCATATTTACTGTTGACATATTTCTAAAAAATAATCTTTTAAAAGCTATAGTCAATATTTCAAAGTATTTAAAGACTTCAATTTAATGTCATCAGTTCACATATATTCCCATTAAATTTTAAGTTAGCATTTCATTGAATTACGCACATTAATATTTCACTAAATAGCAAGCCCAAACACAAAATCGGATCCAAACGCACCAAGCACAGGTATACATCGTTGTTCGCACAGTATCATCGGTGCATTACATTATTTGTGACAACACGAATATTCAAGTAAACCAAATAATATGACTGGTAATGTGATAGGTTACAAAAAGATTCGTAGTTATGCAAATATATTGGATAATAGTACGTACTTTATCTAATATATTACGCTGTAATATAATCAGGCTAGTTGTTTATTGAATTCAACAAATATTTGAATATAATAATATTCCAAATTTAATAACCAATGATTGATTGGTTATCTGGTGTTTACGAGCACGTCAACTGCTATGGTTATTTCTGCCGTTAGTGTAGTGCATGCATTTCATTAAGGAAGGTGCCAATGGCCCTCCTTCACTGGATGACGAGATCCGGTGCCAATCTACATGCCGGATTACGGTATTTTTCCAACCTAGGTATTTCCCAAGGCATCAGAGCATCAACCCAGCCGGGACAACGTCTAAGTTACCGTTATGAGAAGGACTGTAGTGTAAGTAAGTGTATTTATAAGTAAGAGATTTTGGAAAAGGAAGATGGCGCGCTGACCGATTGTCACCCTTCTCGATGCTCCACCCTTCACCTGGTGGTGATCAGAGAAACCTCGGAAAGATACAGATTAGAGTAGCCGGGCACTAAAATTCTCCTCCAGACAGCGACTGAAATCGACCTAGCTCATGAACATAGTTTTCAAAATCCTGCCACCGTCGTCACTCTAGCCATAGGACCTCCCGAAAGAGGTTACTCTGGTCAACACTAGGCGAATGCCAGATTTGGACAGGGACCGTGCGCAATCTTAGCTGCCTCTTTGTCTTATTTTCTTGTCTTAATTTCTTTCCTCTCACCCTCACTTATACACACTAGCATGCACTATACTACAACACATGCCAGAAGACCGTCCGGGAGCTTACAGCTTCTCCAGGCTGGCCCGGTGCTCCGCTCTTGGGAGATACCTGGTTGGGGAAAACCCGCTAGACAACTGTAGGCCGTCTCTGGATTTCAACATCCAGCCGGAGAAGATCACCGCCACCTTCTAAGGGAAATAGCATGCATTACACTTACAAAAGTAAGTACTAGAGTTGTAAGCAGCAAGTAAGCAGTTAGATTCCCTGGAATCGGTACTTAATGCATCATGAAGCATTTTTTAAACGTCTGTCTCACCATCCCGTCAGTTTCTGTGAGACTGTTCGTCTATAGACACTAGCAGTCAGTAGAGCAGTCAGTACTAGCAGACAAAGAGTTCGTAGGATTTTCTAAAAAATAAATCATCCTCGATATTCAACGTTAGTACCAAAAACCCAGGGGACGCATTTGTCTCCAAAATTTAATGATTATCACAATCAATCTCAGCTTTTAAAGACACTCCGGTCCCCCTGCAGTTTAAAGTGGATAATCTCCTTAGTAGCTTCATTTAATTCTTAGTATCATTTTTCAGAATTGTCTAAAAAGTGGGTCAAAATTTGTTTGATCTAATTTGCTCCCGGTTAGAACATAAAAATATTTGCGTCTTTTTAAGTTGAAATTTTGTAAATTATTCGAAACATCGCCAGGAGTGTTCACATATTTTTCGATGTCTTCCTACAACTTCAATATTGAAGATAATGTTTACTCAATAATATTCTATACTATTACTATATAATATTCTAAGAGAGATCTTAAAATGCGTTCATACACAATTTTCTGAATAAGTGAGTAGTTTTAAGTCATTTGCTTGATATATTCGACATAAGACAATTTTTAAACAATGTTTTCTCAAAAAGGCTCCCAATTTTTTATCGTATGTAGGAAACGACAAAAAATAATTTGTGCTAATAAGATTTTCGGCAATCGCGCACAATTTTTGATAACTGAAAAAATAACATGGCTAAAGTACAATTTTAATGATAGAGGTTTTCTCGTTACATATAAATTTATTCTAAAACTAAGATTATATAATAAGATTATGAACATTTTTTTAAACTACCAGTTAGAAATAAGATCAACCACTCGTATTTAAGCGCCGGGAAATCTGTGCATACCCATTCCAGTGAAGATACAGCGGTAACATACTTGCCGTGCTTTCTTTAAAGACCTGAGTTCGAGGCCGGTCAATCTGAGAGGCGTTTCTGGCTGGTTGGAAACATCTTTGCAGGCTCATGTAACAATATATTATATTGGGAAGCAGTTTAAAGATAGTGCGAGGAAATATGTGCTGTATTAGTTATTTTTTAGATTTTTTTACTATAGTGGAAGAAAACATTCTTATAAATAATAGATAAGTTCGATTTTCTTATTCAGTTTATAAATTGAAGCTCTCAATAATAACCCAGAAATTTGACTCATGTACAGTTGTAAGTATAGCATTGATAGTTTTTAGTTAAAACCTAACACGGGAGTACGCACCTATCTCTTCCCGCACAAGCAATGATAGAACACAACTGTGTGAAACAAATAATTTCTCGACTTATTGATTCATTGGCGTTTCCGGGTTCGTCAGTTGCTAAGGTCATTAATTTTGTTGGGATAATTAATGTTTTTCTCTTGGGGGTGAGAAAGATCCTGCCTTGCATGTTAGTGAGATACGGAGCCGAATTACCATCGGTTTGGGGGGACTTTTCCCTACACACACACACACACACACATATCTTCCGACTGGTCTTCCGACATGTTTTGAAATGGAAAGAAAATTAGGAAAGAAAACATTTTGTATATGTGACCCGATTGTTAAGGGACTACGTCAACATTACAATCGTAGTGATAGAAGAAACCACGGAATATTACCAATTTGAGTCGCCGTCAGCAAGAATTCTTCTACAGACTCTGACTGATTGAACCCAGGTGCTTACATGCCATACTCTACCACCCTTGTCGGAAGCTAATACCTTGTCCCGACAAGGGCGGTGCTCGCCAGTGGCAGACACCTGGTTGGGAAAAAATCCGCAAGCCAACCTGGAGATCGGTGTCGGATCTCGCCATAAAATCACCGCTACCTCGCGCGATACAAAAATCATGGACTACACTTACAGGTGTAATAGCCTTAGTGGTTGCCTTGCTGTGAGTCACGAGTCAATCAATCAATCAACGGTAGCCATTTTGAAAGTAGGTATTTTATTTATCAACAATTTGGATAGAAAAAGTCGAATCGAAACGCACACCACTGTGCGGTGCATGGAAAAGATTTATATGTTTGTATGCGACATTTACTGAACATAACGTGGACGTTGATATGATTTAGATACTAAGATTTATTCAGATGGAAACAGGAAGGACAATGAACGTACAAATCTAGAAAACGCTTTTGTGGCACGAAATAAATAAAACATATAGTATATTGCTGAATCATTGATGTGAAATAGAAGCCTTCAGTAGATAATTCAATTTTATGGATGCCAATGTAGGAATATTTTACGAAACAAGCGCGTAACTTCTTTTTATAATTCAATTTTGATTGCTACACAGTTCGGTTACTTATCAACTACCTAGTTGGTTTGTATTTTTATTATTTTTTTCTATTTATTTAGTTAGTTTGATGCTATGGGTAAATATTTTAATGATTTTGCTGACCATTTTACCGTGTTAGTCTTTTGTTAATGTATAGAAATTCTGTTCTTCCATTGGAGCTGGTGATTTTCCCTCTTTACTGGTAGATACACTTCTTTCTATCTTTAGGCTACTTAAATTATTTTTATATAACTATACAAGCACTCCTCTACTCCTCTCTCTCTCTCTCTGTCTCTCCCTCCCTCTCTCTCTCTCTCTCGCTCTCTCGCTCGCATGAATAATCCACATTTAATTTACCTATTTTTTATAGATATCCCATTTTTAAAGTACTTGTTTATCCTTGTTCGGCAAGTAATGCCTATTAAAGGATTTAATATAATACATTAACATAAAACATTTAATGTATTATATTAAAACCCCTGAAAGGCATTACTTTGACATCCTACATCAATCCACTTCACGTCATATCTAGTAAAGAGGGTATACCAGTGTTTAAAATTGAAAACTGGAAAATACGTGACGAGAATAGGTTCCTATATTCATGTCGAAACAGAAAACTCTTTATGTCTAATAAGTTTCCAATCCCAATTTTGCACGTCATGATGTCAACATTGTTTTCCACTCAATTGCGAGAGAACATTCACAACACAGAATTGAAATTATTCGATTCATTTGTTCAATCACAGCTCCAAACATTAATTTACATTATTTGGACATTCATTTTGCAAATTAGAGACTTGCGGTATTTAATTCGAGCGGACAATAATTTTCAAATATATTTGCGCTTCAAATAGGCATATGACGAGATTCATAATGAGACGTATACCATTTCACAGGGAAATTCACCTGAATAGATGTCCGGGTTTATTCGTGGTGATCGTCACATGACCAATTGTCAGTTACGATTCGGTGTTGCATTTTGCTTCAGTAATCGAGTTGACAACAAGTTTATTAAGCGGGTAACTCACTCTTTTAGTGCGTGATCAACCGAGATGATTGATTTCCCGAGCGATTGGCTCGCAGCGCGGTCTGGCGCCGAGGAGGCGGCCGGGCGGGGCCCCCAGCCGGCAGCGGCCTCCTCGTGCCTCCTGGCCTCCACACCCGCCGCCGCTACGCTTTGCTGATTTCATTTCACATCTGCGGTGTCAATGCTACACACGCCAAATGCCGGGACGTCACTGTTGCGATTTTGTTATGTGTTTTTTGTTTTTTCCTCTTTTCGGTAGGGAGATTTATTTGGTTTCGAGTTGGTTGTCCTGTGAAACAGAGTGGATCTAAAGGATTTTATTCCGACACATGAAATGTGTTATTTGAATTCTCAATATTTCTTTCGGCTAGTAATATTACATATAATATTTTATAACTCCGTACCGTCAGAAGACACTAGTTTTTTATCGTACTTATTGTCGCCTTGTGCTGTCATAAAATTATTTTGATTAGTTTTTGTATTATTATTTTACAATTTTTTGTAAAAGTTTGATTTTTCAATCGAAATTTTAAAAAACTATTAAAGAAATTTTGTATACTCCCAACTTCGTAATAGGTTAGGGTCGATGACTTACCGTGGTATACACTATTGACGTTGTTCAAAGAGTCCACTAAAAATTGAATTTCATTTCGATTAAATGTCTCAAACTCTATTTCTACTCCTACTTTACTTTACTTCTACTTACTTACTCTACTCTAAATGTTAACAGTTAATGCTGAGTAGGATAAAATTACAGTTGCAAATTACATTCACCAACTTAAATTACAAAACGTTTTACTTCCTCAAAATTGATTTGTAGAAGGCACGTTTCAATTTTAGTAATATAATTATTAAGCTCAGTTATGGAATGTAACTTCTTGCAAAATGGCGAATACTATCGTTTCAGTAAAACAATAATCGGGTTACAGATTATGTTTCATCCGATAACATTCTTCTCTTTTTGAAAACCACTGTTCTCAGTTTGTTATCTGAATGTTCATCATCCACGGCACATACAATTTTATTTCATGACCGTTAACTGTGCTGACTCCTAGCACGAACCCTTATCTTCTTTACTCACCTCATCTTCTTTGCTCATGGCACAGATCTGTCCAACACACGTAACTGACATACCTCTTAACTGGGCAAATTCTCTGAATGCACAACTGTCATATGACTTATGAGTTTAATGAAATACGTCTGCACGAGGTCATTGTCGTAACGGATCTTATTGTTGATTTTAAACTATCTCCAACTGTTTTTGTGGTTTCGAAAACATCACATATGAATATTTATTTTATTTTAATTTGATATTTCAAAACACAATTTTACAATATTGTATTATATGCTACAGTAACAATCACGCATTATTTATGTAAATACGGTGTATTATTTGCTTTAAAATTTACGCGCCACCTAAACAACCCCAGTAAATTTATGCTACTGGGACGCATCATTTTACATCTGCATTTGCGTTGTCACACAATGTGCTTTCAATATTCCACCAGAGTGCTCCATCATTCATTCCCTACTCTGTGACGTCATTAACTACCATTCCGCTAAGGATCTGCAGATCACAACGGAGCCTAGGCGATAATAAAAGAAGTAGCTGGCGAGGTCTGTGGCCACTTTGGCGGGTTCTTGACAGGTAGGGTTCCGTCGTGGAGAACTAGACAGAGGAGAAATGGTGAGGGAGTGGGGAGACCCCTCCAAAGACTTGATACGGATAGGAGGGTGTGGATGTAATGCTAGGAAGGGCGAGGGGTACAGCTTGAAAGTGGCCCCTGACGGGAAAAAGAGATTTTAGTTAGTTTTATGTGCTTTCAATTATTATCAATGGGAAGATAATTCTTAATTGATAATTGAGGAAGGCAATTTTGAATCTATGAGAATCTATGAGAATCTTGAGACTATTACGCATTTGAAACAAATGATGAATACTATTTTTTGTATCCAAATTTGCATTGCTCGACATTCAGCCTTCACACTTTAGAGTACATCGTGAGCTTCCAATTATATTTTTAAATTTCGTTTCTGAACATCATTATTGTTGAAAACATAGTTGCCATGACTCATTCGTTTACTAGAATTTTCGAAAAATTGGGACAAATATTTATATTCACCATGTAAATTATTAACTTACGTGGCGTGTGGTTCTAAACGTCTCGCGACGGTATAGAACCGCTCTTCTAGCCTGGCATGCGACACCTATTTCTTCGCCTGTCGGCGACTGGCAGAGCTCCAGGTGCTGGGGACGACGGACGTGTCCGTCCAGCTCTCCCGTCCTCAGCGTCTTCAGCCCTCGCTGCAGGTGGTGAAATACCTTAAGAGAGGAGCTAGACCTGTGCTTTAGTGCCGTCTCCTATTCTCTCCCGGGCGTTTGCCGGGGCACCCGTTGAGGACATCTCTCGCGCCGGAGAGACTACATTTCCTGTTGCTCCACAGTGCACCGCACCGGCATTTGTCTTTGCGACGGCAATCTTCCCAGCGCCAGACGTGCGCGAGGAAATTGCGCATAGCGTGCTGCGAGAAATTTCAGTGAAGAACCAGGAAATTAACAGCACAATGCAAACTTTTTACCTTAAGCAGTTTCCTGTTTTGAGACTTACGAACTGCACGTTTACTAAGTATCTCTTATTTTACTGTTCTATGTTTCATTGAGGTTTTAATGAAACTTGGATTGGGGTTAGATCATCTTTGAAATTAAATCGCATTTGGAGAAGAACTTGGTGATTGGAAGGCTAACTGTTTTGTGATGTGAAGCAAGGCAGCATCATCTCCTATTTGATCAAAATTGACTGATATCAGGCCTTGAAACCAAAGGCCTTGAAATCGAATGTGCGTAAATTGATTTAATGCAAACAAATGCACTCATTGTCAATACCAGTGTTGGGGCTACCGAGGTTGCAGCTATCGAGAATCCAGATCTTAAGATTACATTCTATCGAAGATGCAGTTTATCGAGAATGCAGTCTATTGAGAATGCAGTCAATCAATGT
The DNA here is from genome assembly GCA_017312745.1 of Gryllus bimaculatus. Taxonomy (NCBI): domain Eukaryota; kingdom Metazoa; phylum Arthropoda; class Insecta; order Orthoptera; family Gryllidae; genus Gryllus; species Gryllus bimaculatus. Next base: position 1,559,416 of record BOPP01000199.1, read on the forward strand.
TGAAGTTATCGATAGCGGAAGAATCGAGGTTTGCAGCTGTGAAGGTTGCCACTATCGAGATTGCAGCTGTTGAAATAGCAGCTATCAAGATTGCGACTATCGAGGTTAAAGCTATATAGGTTGGACATTTTGAAGTAAGAACCTTCAAGATGATATATAACGAGGATAAAGCTATCTGGGTGAGAGCATTCTACGTGTGAGTTGAATCATTGAATTTCTGCCTTATTTTATGTGGTGAGACTCAGGCCATCAGGTCCGCTATTCCGTCTGACCACACAAATTTTGCTACGCTTCTTTCACCAACTAGCAGAGAAAGGAGGTACTTCTTGGGTGACGAAACAGGCGATTAGAATTTATCTCTGATGCGTCATTTAGGCTTGAGGATCTTTCACATGCAAGTAAATCTATGAACATGGGACAGCCGGCTTTACTTCCCCTCCAAAGGAAGGGGTACGAAGGACTTTTTTCGCCCTTAAAAATCCACGGCTTCGATCGGGTTTGAACCCGCGAACGTGGGTACAACAGTCCGATACGCTAACCGTTACACCATCGCCGCGCGCAACGCCGCGCTATTCCGTTTGACGACGTAGAAGCGAGTTGCCTGGACGGAGCCTAGAGCTAAGCAGCGCGTTGCAGTCAGCCCTGTCCGAGCGGTCGGAGCGAAGCGCTAGGCAATTCTTCGGCCGCGCGGCAGTCCGCCCCGAGGGGCAGTCGCGCCCGGGCCGCGCGGCCGCCCCAGGAGAGCGCGCGGCGCCCGGGCTATTTATGGGGCCCCGCGTAATTGTCCGGGCGGAGGGGGCGGGGCCTCGGGGCGCATCCTGTGCGCCCTTTGTGCCCGCGATGCAAACGAACCCGGGGCCCCGGCGCGAGATTTAGACTCGGCTCACCTCGACGTCTCTCCTCCCGCCTCCTTCTCATCCGCTGCTTCCGCCTGCGTTTCTTCCTCCGCTACATCCCTTCGTCTCCCCTTCCTCCATCTGCGACTAGTTGTTCGCCTTTGGCTTCCTCTCTATCCCCGCCTTTCTCCGCCTCCGCTTCCACTTTCGCTCCTGACTGTGACTCTGCTTCCACCACCTTCTCCTCCTTCGTTACAGACTTTGCCTCCACCTCCGACATTCTCGTCCTCATTTGCCTCCTTCTTCCCCGCCACTCTCCTCCATTTACTTTTCAGCCACCACCTCCATCTCTCCCTCTACCTTCATCTCTGCCTCCTTCTCCACCTGCTTTTCTGTCTTCATTCCTCCCTTCATCCTCCTCTTCTTATCCCCCTCCGTTTCAAGCCCTTTTCATTTTCCATCCCTTCCTCCGTCTCATTCTCCCTATCAATCTCCACCTCTATCTATTTTCCCCTTCGTATTTATTTCCGACTTGTTTTCCTTCTCAACTTACTCGCCTCTTCTTTCTGCCGCCTTTCCTGTCCCTCCTGCGTCACCGCCTCCGCCATTGTCATCGCCGTCTGCAGTCGTTTACGTATCCACCTCTGTCTCACTTCTCTTTCGTCTCCATCCTCTTTTCCACTACATTCTCTTCCTTCGCATATCCTTCTCCTTTTATCCTTCTCCGCCTTCATGCAATTCATAATTAACTTATGACATTTTATTTCACTGGGCTTAATACATTGAAGACACTTGAGAGGCAACACTAATTAAATGTATCTCCTATTAATTCCACTGTGTCTCTTCCGATTAAAGTCGTGGAAATGATCCGTATGGTAGAGGAAGAGGAAAACCCTTCAAGGGAGGAAACATGCCTTAAGTGTACAACTATTTATTAAATCTTAACTCTTTGTAAACCCCTGAATAATCTCAGGTGAAGACGCCAAGATATGTTCTCTTTCTGCATATAGAAGAGCAGCTAAACCTAATAAGCGACCCGAAACCTAACCCTTCCTGAAAAGTTATCCCTTCCTGAAAATTTCTTATTGCTTCATGTACTTCCTGATCTATACAGAGTTCTAGAAGAGTGACATAACTGCAAATTTTTAATATGCAAAGTGATAATTTTTGTATCACTTGGTAAAAATCAGACAGTAATTTTAAAATAGGGATCAGGAATGCGTTTTGTTTTCACACTCTGGCATTAACTGTTTTTGGTTTGCGCATTTTTAAAACAAAGTTACTTTAAAATAAAATATTTTGTCAATTGCATGTCCTGGTAAAATATACTTTTGTATTTAAATTGTGGTTCGCCCCCAAGCGTCGTGAACATTTCTGCTTATGTCTAATCTTTTGAAGCATCCGCGCTTACTAAACATGTTGTCTCAGGCAAATTGTATTAGAATTTTTCCCTATCGCCTTCTTCAGTTCCTGTTTCTTCCTCATAGAGTTCTTTAGATTTCTCGACAGAGTCATACCGACTGCGTTGGCTCAGAGTCAGTATGACCTTTGTCTCTGCAGCGACTGAGACAGGAAGAACCCACAGTTCGAGACCTGTCGGTATCGAACTTTTGATACCAACTAAATATAAATACGTAATATTCTATAATACTAAATGTAAGTAAAAGGTGATGATAGAACAAGCAACAGGAAGAAAAGAGGAGATTTTGAAAATTATTTTCATAAAAGGGATATGTGGATAAATGGCGATGTTCAATTGTTGTGCTTTTGCTGATACTATGTACCTTGAGTATCGGGAGGCTCCGTGATATTCACTCGCATTCACAAAAAGTATAAGAAATATCCTATTATTTTTATAAGTTAAAGAAGAAGGTAGAGCTCGGCCCGTCCTACTTTCAATTATCTCCTGGCGCACTGTATTTTCATTTGAAGATGTGATCGTATGAGGAAGTGTCGAAGCTATACAAGGGAGCCAACTGCATTCGGAAGAAAGAGAAAAAGCAGATGACATCAGGCAAACGCCTTCAGCCATGTTAGCAGAAGTAGCCACTGCTGTCCCTTCTTAGGCAAACTTTTCTACGCCAGAATGCATTCTCGTTTTTAATTATCTTGAACCATAGGGACCCTGTCACCGATTCTCTTTGGAGACAACGCTTTCTTCTTTTTAACTGGAGTGTGGGTATAATTTCTCTCGATCAGGTTTTTGTCCAGTTTCCCTGATCCTCGAGCAAATGCTGAGAGGGCCCCTTGTTTTGCTTCTGGACACACTTCTGGAATGTAACTTCAATTTATCTTCTCCCCAGAGCATTTTTCACTGTTCACACACATTTTTTAACTGTTTTGACATAAATAAATAAAAATAAATTTATTTATTTAGATAAATAAATGCTCAGGAGCATTTATGTTCTAAAATACTCACTCAATATTCTCAATAGTCTCAGACAATAAAACTTCAAAAAAACAATAGAAAATAAACGCACAGAGTCACTACAATCAACTAGAATCGCTAACTTGCACTAAGTGCGCCAGCGCGCCCCTGCTAAGGAGAGCGGGAAGGTAAATACTAAACAGCCAATACTTCACTGGAATTGTTGTAATTTTATGCTGTGTGCTTTACGCTAAGTGATATCACCAGTAATACGCTGTTTACCGAACATTCTGAAACAATTGTGCATCACTCCTCACCCTTCCATTTCTGTGTCATTTTCTGTATGGAATATAATTTGAGTAAAATGTTTAATTATGTTATCTTTGTCAGTTTTACGGGCTCTGGACACTTGTGTTCTTACCAGCCATAACAGGGACCGTTATTGCTTCACATTTGAATTACGTCCCTCAAGTGCACATATTGCTTGTGCATAGATCTTTTGACGTCTGCATTCTCCGCATGAGAGCGACCCCTTACATCGTCTGAGATAACAAGATGACGTATTGGTCTGCGAAATCACAAAAAACAACTAATGAGGGCCGATCAGTCTTTAGAATTCTTTAATCAGTGGCTCAATTCAACTTAGTTGAAAATCCTCCCCCTCCAAAGCTCTAACAATAGAACCATCCGGACAGCGACATTCGGGCTCAATTTGATTGTTTAATTGATTTGTGATTCCTGACGCGTCAAATGATAAGGCCGTTAGTACTGTAAGTAAAGTGCATGTCATTTATCGTGATGATTTTCCTCCGCTGACTGGTGACAACGGCGCCAACCTGCGTTGGCTTACGGGAATTTTTTCCAACAAGGTATCTCCCACCAGCGCGACAGTTACCCAGCCGGAACAAACTATAAACTCCCGCCTAGTCTCCCGACAAGTGTGATACGTACGAACGCTGCGTGGGCTACAACTCTACACAAACCCTTGTTCTACCAATGGACACAAGTCCTCGGGGTAGGCACCTATGGCTTTTTGCCTTTATCAGCACCCGCCGCTGACGTACAAGTACACCAACAGACTGGTATTTGGATCCCGCCGGAACGCAACCTCCCCAATCAATGCCTGGGGTGGAGCAACCCTGCCAGCTCAGAGCTACTAGCTTTTCGGGCTAGCACCAGTGTCAAATCAATGCGCCACTCACATGCGCCGGTATACGTCCGTCCTCTTTGTTCATAGTATTGCGCCAGTGCCACAACGAATCCGAGAACCAACAGGGGACCATCCGAATTAAGGTTCGGGTGGCTTGGTTCCTCCTTCCCGTGCCCTCACTGTTAACTCATTTAGACTATTGACGTATTAGCAGAACCTAGGCAACCTGGCGGGTGGTATCAGGTTCCCGGCGGACTACTATAAGTGGATTCCAGAGAATATAGAACAATCTCCTTCAACAGATACTAGCCAGGGGTCGACGCGCCATAGGCATGATTGGTGGGTCACCGGGAAAACCCGACAACCAGAAGCTTAGCATCGCCTACTCACTGCCTCCACCTTGATGTTATCGACGTGAGTGCCGTCGTGAAACTCAGGAGAAACTCAGGATCCGGCTCATGCCGACAATTGTAACCGTAGCTAATTTGTTAAGGCACTACTCCAGCATTCACCTGGTGTTGATCGAAGAAAACGCTAGAAACTACCGGTCGGAGTAGCCGGCCGCTAGAAATCTTCTCCAGACATCGGCTGAGCTCGACCTAGCTACCTAATCGAAAACCGTACCTAACATCGAAAAATCCTGCCACCGACAGGACTCGGAGCCGGTCGTAGGCACTGCAGTAACATTAATCGATGCCCTGAGTCACCCAAGCCGGTTCCCCTCCGGTCAACGTTGTTGCCGCTGAGCAATCGCAGCTGGAATAAACACCTCTAGCAAAATACATTTTCTAGGAAGTGAGCGACAAATCCTTCCAACATCGCGTGTGTGCGCACGCGCAGTCACTCTGGCGTGCCAACATAACTCTGAGCCGCTAACCGCAGAGCGACGCGGCGTAATTGCGCTCGAAAGACGCCTCGGGAATGGAGCGTTCGCGCGCGGCGCTGCACCCATGCGATAATGAAGCGTTTATGCTTCGAATCCCCGGATTAATTAAACTTCTAGTGAGTCTAATTTAGAACCGCAAGATCAGTAATAACATCAACAGTATTAAATTCATGCGTGGCGTGGCGGTACACCGTGTATAGGGGGTTACACCGATGCAGACGAAACGAAGCCACAAATTAATGCTAATCGGAAGATCAGATTGTGCAGATTAACGGAGAAGGAACTGACAACTCATCAACCCAGAATGAAGCATGCGACGTTTCAATCGAAAATTCAAGTTTTCATAGTGCAACTGTCACCGTCCTTCAATAGATTTTCAAACTCTTTTCATTCCAAATACGTGTCATTTTTAGTCGATTTGAAAATAAGGGAACGGTTGTCAATCTGACCAGTAGGTGGTATGGTTTGGGCATGATTATTATACTATATTATATCAGTAGTATAGATACCTTTTACGGCTCTCAAGTGCAACTAATCTTGACCTATGAGGACTCGCTTCTAAATATTCACGGTTTAGATTTCTCTATTTTATATGTATGCTTTCTGTGTACACAGTCGTTTTGATCCGACAGATGAGGTTTATCATTAATTCAAGATTATGTAAATAATCCCAAATACTCTCTTAGAAACAATTAGAAGTATTCAAAGTTGCTTGATACTGATAACGATTGTTTTTATGTGCATGGTACAACTGTTTATTTAACGAATGTTAGTGCTGACATTCTTTTTTCTGTAAAAAGTTTGTGATTTAACTTACAATAATAATTTACAATTCATATGGAACCACATCGTACCCTCTAACCACTAAACGCATATTTGTCATTCAAAATCTTTTGTCCGTTTTTATCACCCATCCTCAAATTTAAAACTCCGCTAGTTTAAGTCAATATACATTCGTGTTGCAAGACAGTTGAAAAGGGGATTTCTTTTCTTCTGAAAACATGAATTAGAAATGAAATTTGATGAAAGCATAGGCCTATATTTCTTTCGCAATATTGTTTATTTTTTCTGGTGAGGTTGATTTTAAAAACGTAATATAAGTCATTTAAAAGAAATAATTGTTTTATCTTATTTATTTTTATTATCGATCTCATTTCTTTGAAAGTGGGAGCACTTCACTTTGATAAAAGTTAAATTCCCAGCAAGTCCTTATGCTATGATGAAAACTTACGAAAGGAGCTACAGTGTACTACGGGAGGACAAAAACTCAAGGAACGGACCATCTCCACGAAATCGCCAGGGTGTTCTGCGGGTAAATCTTAATGAGGAGGTAGAAGCTTTAAGAAAATATAAGAAGGGCATTATCAGAGAGCTTAGAAACTAAATCAAATTATGATGGAGCAAGAGAATTCCTACATCTTTTGATGTTCTTTCTCAAAAAGAAGACAGAAACAGTATAGGCAAAGAATTTACGACTGCGTACTGTGAAAAGAGAAGACTGTGTCTTGATAGGATTGGGTTCTATTTTACCTGTGACAGTATTTTCTTTATCAGCTTTGATTCGGTGAAATTTTCAAGTCAGCATGTTCACTCATATTATTGCATGACTGGGAAATAATACTTTCCTCAGAGCGATTAGTTATTTCAACCAATTAATTTATATCTTGGACAAGTTGAAGCATGTGCAAAAGAACTAGGAGAACTATTCTCGTAGTACATTTGATGCTGTAAATGCTCTTTTGAACAGGTTAGTAAAAGATCTGGATGCAAACAAGTTAAATTTATTATGAAAGAAATCGATTTATTGGAAGAGATGATATTAATAGATGAGTTCTGTGCACATGCAACCGATTTTCATAAATGATATCTCGACGTCGTGACGATTTGCACTTTGAAAATATGAAGGATTTGTTGAAAAATGAATCTAAATATTCTTGCCGAATGCATTAGGCAACACTCGGATAGCGTTATTAAAGCTATTTAGATAAATAGACGATCCTAGACGAAGCTAGAGATTTAAAATCGGGAAGTTTGAAGCCGAAGATCACAAAGAAACAATTCTCGCATCGTATTCTACAGGATGAGAACTTCTTGGTTATTTTATGACATTTTGCTGGCATTTTCTGGCACTTCCCGATACAACCCAACCTGTTCAGAGACTTGCAACTGTATGTGAAATGAAACTTATTACTTGACATTCTGAGCGATTAAATTGCACGGGTTTACCGCTCAGTTTGGTAATAAAGTTAAATAATATCGAAAGAGCAGGGTTATGCTTGCTTTTTTTAGGTTACGTATGTATTTTTCATGGACAATCTTACGTAGTTTTCTTAGGAGTAAACATACTATGTAATATTTTTGTGACTAACAAGGAAAGCGAAAACCTAACTGTCAAGGAAAATTGTATCATTACTTCAAATGTTTTTAAGGAAGAGTTGTGAATCGTTCCAAGAACAACACTATAATACTAATAACTCTTTATTCAGAATTTCTTTGAAACATAAATTTCATTGTTCTTTATTTTTATTTTTAGTTCTATAAATACGTTGGAATTGATCTTCTTTAATTTTTTAAACAAATAAGCACATTTTGTTTACAACGTCCCCTCTCAATAAGGATGAGAAAAGGCATGGTAAACTTAACCCTCTGGGGTGAAATTTAACATGCGAGAGTTGTTGCACGGGTACGCTAGTCAAGCTTCATTTCGTAAATCTAAATCGATTTTGAAGATCATTTTTGACGGAAAAGATTGATCTTGTGGTCGAAGCATTTTATTCTAAATATTGTTGATTGCTTTCGTAGATACAAGGAAAATAATTGTGATGATGACATATTTTTAAAACATCGTTAGTGCTGCAACCTCCTCATTCTTTTAGGTTTCTTTATAATGTTCATTATTAGCGAAAATAGCAATAAGTTTAGATGAGGGATGTATGAATGAGGAAGTGATGAGGTGTGTAAGGAGTGGAGAGTGGACAAGGAAGAGGAAGTAAAAATCGTGCAAGGTTCGTACCCCGTATTTTAAGCTTATCTTCCGGATTCAACTGATCGAAAAAAAATCACTGAATACTACGATCAGAGCAGCCACCAGCTGGAAATCTCCTTCAGAGAGTCTGAACTTGACTTATCTATTTAGCTTGAGTCGAAAGTCGTACAACCGTTGTGAATGGAAACCTAAGACCTTCCAGTCCGGGGCACAGTCGATGCCCTGAGCCACTTCTGTCGGTACACGAGGTGTCGGAGTACTAAGGCTACTTTCGGCGCCCGCCGCCGAAGCAGGTATCCGTGGCCGCCCCTCGGCGAGTGAGCGCGGGCGGGGCCGCCCCTCGCGTCGATCCGCGTAATCGCTCGGCAAACGCGCACGGGGAAGTAGCTCCAACAGCGATCGCAGCGCTGCCGGCGGCGGCGCGCGCGCGGAAGACAAACCGGCGCGGGCTTTGCGCAACGCATTAGCCGTCGCCCATTAGCCCTTCCTGCCCCACCCCCCGCCCCTGGCGTCGGGACGCTGCGAGCGCGCAGGGGCACGCGTGCATTAGCCACACTCACGCACAGCCGAGCAGCCCGGCAGGTGCGAGCGACGGCGGTAACATTGACGGCGCTAATGAAATGGGGCTTTGGTGATTTGCGAAGACGTGAAATTTGTTGGTTGAGAATGGGTCGAGATGTGATCAGTGGTCGAGATGTGGCGAATATTACATGTTTACCTGACTGCGCTAAGGAACGAGAGTTGCAGTTTTCACAGTGGGCAGTACTTGGTTCTTTTCGTCGTCATTGCTTTTGAACCAACAAGAGATATTGATCATTAACGATCCAAAGTGTCTGTATTCAGCTTTGAAGCAATCAAGGAGTAATATTACTTAAACAACATAATGGACTCTAGAAACGTAAAGTAATGGAATATCTACTTTTTTTATATGTAGTTCGAGTGTGTTTTGAAATTTAATTGAGTACATACAGTTAAAGTAATTTATAACGATTGTTAGAAATTATAGAGCATTATTGTCAATGTATCCAGGATATAACTTTCCAATATAGTATATGTATAATATAATTTTATGTAATCCGTAAAGCCATTTAGTTCATAACAAAGCAGGATTTTTCTTCCTCGATTTTATACTGTCTACAATGTTATTCAAATGTCTTAGATATGTTATAAGTTTCCATTTGCAAGTTGGCGCTAATCGAATTTAACGAGACGAAGAAAATAAACCTCTACAACAAGCATATAACCATTGACAGGGATTGATGAACTTCAATGTAGTTTTCTCCTCTGAATTTATGTAGTAAATAAAGATTTAGTGATTTATTGTTTAAGACTTGTTAGAACCCTTCTTAACCCTAAGTAATAGTTTCAGCTTTCAACGCTTTTCGTGTATTTTCTTTATTAGAACCCAGCACCTTTATTGAACCCAGCGCCGTGCTTAATCTCTTCGTGTAACCTCCGGCGTTTCCTTGCAGTCAAGCCTTCCCATAACCACTTAAAAATCTTGTAATCGTTTATGTCGAAATAGAACGCTTTAAAAATCTGAAGAGCACAGTGGCTATGCTGCAATTGATTTTCAACGACAAGGATATCATTGGCTATCTGTGGCTCATTGAGAAAGAAGTACAGAAATGTTTCGAAATATATTAGACCTTGCCGTACCTCAGAATCTGAAAGTATTTTCACATAAATACGCAGACAATGATTGTATTATCTGGCTAAATACATGCAATATTAATTCTTAAATAAGTAACACTTTCTTTAATTATATTGCAATTCTTTACTGAGTCCCGCGTTCACACAGGGGTGTCCAACTTGCAAGGCTTGAAGAGCTTCAACTAAATTTTTTAATTTTCGTGCGGACAGTATTTAAATTACCCGGGCGATCTACGCCTCACTTCCCAGTATTGTAACAGATGTCGGTAGTTTGTCCGGCTGCTTTGAAACGAGGGAAGGCACGAAACCATGCAAGATATCAGACTGTACCATTCAACACGCAGGAAAATATATTGGAAAAAAATTTAATTTATGAGTTTACTAGAAAAAGTGTTAAATCTGACCTTAACGTACTTTTAAATTAGGAGTGTTGACCCCAACTGGGTGTGTGCGCTAGAAGAGTAATATTCGCGCCGAACATGAATGTATGCCTTAAACACAATTAGAGAACGCATAATGGAAGCCCTCCTGGGTTACTGCGTAAGTGATTTTCATGACTACTGCGTAAGTGACTTAGTAAGTGACTTAGAATGAAATCGAAAGTTCGAATCGAATAGTCATTTCATAACTAACTTGTAATAAACAAACAATAAGTCAATAAATGAAAAAAAATCGCCGGGCATTAAACTGTAGGACTGCCGGGACAGAGATTCTGCAGAGACAGCGGAAATGCAGACTCCGAGCAAACTGAGCCTTTCAGAAAAGAATTTTGAGTGATTTCATCTGAATTAAGAGCCCGTAAGCAGTGACTTCAGCCGCTCTTGTCAGTCCAAGAAGGGCGTAAATCCGGACAGATGAAATCGGTTGGCAGTGACGGCCCCTGACAAAAATTGATGGTGTAAATTGACATAAAATATTTACGGAATATCGACGCGTTTGGTTCGATAACTTCAAAAATTCTCACGCGACGTTTGCTCACACCTGCTCTCTAGGATCTTGTTATCAGCTCGAGTAGCACACCGTGTGTGCAAAAGCGATATGGAAGTCATTTGCATGCTCTTTGACCTGACGGTCGTGACATACTCCCCAAATATTTGAGTTGTTTACTGACTTCACGAAGTTATACGCCCCTCTGCGATCAGCTCCGCACGTAGTAGTCTATGGTTTGTCACTGCCTTTGCTTAGAAATGTGGATCCCATGTGGAAACGCTAAGTAAATCAGCAGTAGATGCACGGATCATTTACTCGAATCGAATTTTAAGTTAATACAATATTTTTTGTCTGAAAATGTTTAGTGAAATGATTTGATTGTCACGTAAATATTCAAGAGCAGGAGCATGATCTGTAGATGCCCAAGCACAACATTTAACATGAGTCGAGGAAATTCTTTTCTATAAAGTTTTCACAAACCCAAAGGCTTACAGAATATTTTAGCAGTTTTAACACTTTTCTTCTGAGCGCCCAAGAGTTTGAGTTGCTTCAGAATCATTGAATTGTGTGATACATGAGTGATAGAAAGTGATGTGAGAATGATACTTCAGACATACTCAATTATACTTGAGGCATATTCCATGACACTCTGTGATACTAGAGGTGTATGCATTTGTTTGAGTGTTACTCAGTGACAGTCAGAGATACGTCATTGATAATCAATAGTACTTGAGTGACATTCAGTAGTACTAGTGTGATACTCAATCATACTTTAGTGATAGTTGAGTGATACTTGGTGATACTTGAATGATACTTGAGTGATACCTGAGTGATACTTGAATGATACTTGAGTCATACTCAGTGATACTTGAGTCATATTCAGCTATTCTTGAATGATAGTTTAGTGATTCAGAGTGCCTAAGCCGCAGATTGTCTAAGCGGTAGCTCCGTGCTCATGGGTTGGCCGCTGGATGACATCCGCACGCATCTCCTCCCCCCTCCAACCAGCGGCCTCGCAAAGTGCACGCGCGGCGCGGCGCTCTAAATTCGGCGCCGAGAGGTCGTTTGTCAATCGATCAATAAGTAATGAGCTTAATTCGACTGGGTGCAGTATTGACGGCGCCGCATGCGACCGCACACCGGTAATGAAACAGCACCTGGCCGGGGCAAGCGCGGGCGGCGACGCCGACCGCAGAGACGGCGCTTTTCGCCCGGCGACGGACTCGCCGCACTCATCGCTGCTCACCCCTTCAGAATCACGCTGCGTCGTCCCGGCCTCTTGCCGCGAGCGGTCCCGGGCCGTTTGGCGCTAATGTTCCACACAGGTGCGTAGTTGTGCGGCGTTGAGGCCTTTGAAACTTTCGCTTCCCCAGTTATTCAGGTTTTTTTTTCAGTTAAATGACACAGACTGGGAAAGAAAATACAGAGTCATCGAAAGTATTTTTGGAAAATTTCCAATTTTATATCATTTATATTTTATATAATTAGGGTGATGATGGTTTAAGCATATGAATTGACTTCAATAGGACTGAGGAGAAAGGGAACAAGTCATTTTTTGCAACATTTCACGAGAAAGGAAACATTAACATAATACTCGTACTAATCATACATAATCATACTAACACATATAAGATACATTTTCCGGGCTGGTAGGTCGTGGTTCAGTTGGCCCTTCAATGCCAACTGGACCACGGCTTAGCAGCCCGGAAAATTTATCTTCTATTGACTCCTGCTGTGAAACCCTCGATGCTATACATACTAACACATGTTATGTTATTCTGTCCAAATGGTGTGAATTCACTATGATGGCATACACCCTGTTAAGACGTGATTTCATTCTTTACTGTACAATTTGCCCTACCTAAAAGAACAACTTTTCAAAATAAAAAAAAATCATTTTTTACTGTTTCCTTTCTCATACTGATTCAATTTCAAAAATACTTTTAATTAGAAGTAATTTCTGTAGAGCGTTCTAAATAATATTATCTGTACTTGGTGAGTGTCACGTTATCATAATTATTTTATGGTGATGTGAAAATTTTACGAGAATTGTAACTTCTCATCCTTTTATCAAGTATTGTATCGCACTTCAAGTCCTGTTTTTATTGTTTCATGTATTAATAGTGGCACGAAGAGAGGTTATGTAATGTGTTACTGACATTTTGTGACGATGATAATTATTCGAGACTATCCACCTTTCACATATTTTCGTCATATTAAAAATATAAATTATTGTAGATAATGTTATTAATTTGATAGCTGGCAAGTGGGAGAGAATGTACACTGTCCAAAAACCACCCTAAAAGGTACAATTTAATAAAAATTTAGAATATTAATTTTAGCAATCAGTAAATAACCTACGTTTAATATAATAGTTCATAATTATTGATAGGATTGTCGTTTTATACAATATTCTGCTGTAGACATGAATGTATGTGACGAAAATATCAATGAAATGAGTAGTCAGCTAGATAGAAAGAAACGTCAGATCAACTTGTTCTCAACGTGAAAGTTCAGATAACTCATCCAACTTCAATTTCATCAAAATTTCATTACAAGTTTAAAAGCATTCGAAACTTTTCCGGCAAAGTATACGATGCGTAGTGGCACTTACGCTCAGTTTCGGAACTGCTGCACATTCATTCAAAATGCACGATACGAATTAATCACATTTCGGGAACCCTGGATATAATTTACATCATTTTGCATTAAAGTACTAAGAGGCTGCGACGATACGTTGCCGTATACAGAAATATTCAGAATTGGATTTGGATCTTCAAAGCGTCGATTGCCGGTTTTCTTGGAATTCCCGACGGATTTCTCTTAACTCATCGAAATGAAGGCTTATAGGAATACAAGTTAGATGTTGTTATTTTCAGAATAAATAATATATGTTGTGATTATGTATGCGCGTTTAGCTACACCCACAAATTTTGCAATAAGTCAACTCTGAAAAAAATCATAAATTTCTATTAATAACAGACTACAATAATATATTATTATGACATCATTTATCTAAAAACACTGTTTAGAATTTTAAAGGAAATAAGAACTTTTTGTGTACGATTTATTCAGTAACACATTTTTTTAATTCCTCTTAATGATCCCTCTTAATTTAATTCCAAAACTACGGACAATACCTATATGTATAAAATAGAACTAAACATATCGCTGAAAGCTGAACCATAATTTACTCGCGACTGTATATCAAAATACAAAGAAAAACTAATTGTGTCCTGTAGAGGCTTGCGCTTAGCATTAGAAAAATACTACTAGTAATTTCAAAAATATCACTTAATGCATATTTTAAAGGATTGGCATTAGCAGTCACTTACACGGACAGAAAGGTTATTTTATAAAACAGTAACTTTTCCCTACAACTAAAATGAGCAATGCTAATAGGTTTTCAGTACCTTAAGTACTGCAAGTCGTTTAATTGACAAAATATGCTTTAATAAATTATTCAGGATTTATTCCAATATTACTGACAAATACTTAATACCTTCACGTGTATTACGATGACATTACTGTTTATGAAAAAAGAATCTTGAAAACATTTAATTTCTCCCAATAAACATGAAGTACGTTTAGAATTTTAATAATCTATCACAAACGTTTTTGATAGATTCATATGAATAAACTGTTTCTTTCTCGAATTGACCAAAATAATGATTTTTTTCAAATTTGTACACGAATCTTTGCCAGTTAGTTCCCAAATACTGCCACCAAAATACTGAAAAGCCAAAATAACAATTTCAAAAATTTATTGTTGGTAATTTTCTGCAGACACATCAAGATATATTTAATTCATTATATGTAGTCTCTATCAGAGTAGCGAGTTTTGTTCAACGTCAAGAAACAATTTCGAAGACAGTTCACTTACGATAATACTAATATTACTTGTGGTTTAGATTAACAAAGTTAAATATTAAATCTGTTTTAAAATGTACTGAAGCACAAGTGGCGAAAGTTACAACAATGGAAATGATACCAACATGCGACAGCAGAATAATCAGTTATTGCTACACTAGCCGCATATGGAAAAGAATAAGAAACGAAATGCAAACAGGACGTTTCATTCAAGGATTTTAACGTGTAGGAAATATTCTGCTGTTACAATAATTTGGAATAATTTGTTTAGTGGATCTTTTTAACCAAGAAATGCAAGTGCATCAGAAAACTTTAAATCATCACGTGTAAACTTATCCGCCATAATACCATGTAATATTACATTTCGTCTTTTAAGATTGTTCATTTCAAGTACTATTTGCACACGTGCGTGACAGCGCCATTCGACGCAGTGTGTGCTGTGTTGCCGCGAGGAGCAGAGGGCCCGACGATGCGACGCGAGTCGCCCAAGTTGCTGCAACTCGGCGCTAAAAGCCCCAACTTGGCTGTTCGCGTCGCTCGCTCCGCGGCGGCGGCGGCGGCGGCGGCAGGCAGCCACGCCTAAACCGATCACGCTCCCCGCCCCGCCACTTCCGCCGCAGGCCCCGCTTCCGCCTCCTCTGCCGCTTCCTTCCACCGCCCACCCTTTTGTCTCAGTTCCTGCCACTGCCATCTATCCCCTTCACTCCGTCACAACCACCGACGCCGTTGCCACTTCCGCCGCCTCCACCACAGCCACACCTTCCACCTTATTTGACGCTCCCTTCCACCATCCCTTTCATCTTAACCCCTGCCACCGCCACCACTACCACCGCCTCAACCACCCCCGCTATCGCTCCCACTTCCTTCACACCTTCCACCGTTTGCATTGCTCTTTCGGCCGTACGCTTGCGCCTTCAATGCTTCTCCCTTCTCTAACCCCTTTTGTCTTTACCCCTGCCTCCTCCACCTCCTTCACTCCGTCACAACCACCGACGCCGCTGTCACTTGCGCAGCCGCCACAGCCACCGCTTCCACCATCGCTAACGTAGCTATGTGAGCCACAACCATCACTGCCTCCACTCTCAACTCCACGACAACTGACGCCATTTCCAACCCTACGGTCACAATCGTTACCATTGTCACTTCCGATAACGTCGCAGCTATCCTCTCCCTTTCGACTTAAGCCCTACCATCATTTTCATGCAAGTACATTCTCTGCCATGTCACAAACACGCTGTCACCCCTCTTTTCTTTAGCATTGCCACCTCGGTCTCTGCCCCACCTTTTTAACCCATCCACAATCACTATCACTGTCTCCCTCAGTACGGCCTCAACTGCCATTTACGACGCTTCAAAGCCACTGATCTCGCCTTGTGTGCTTGCCACAATCCACCACCCCATCGTACTACAATAACATCACACCCTCATCTAGCATTACGTTTTTACTCTTTCTTTCTCTTCCAATTCCACCATTGGCGAATTTCCTCCTCCACCCATGTGACCATTTCCTTCTTTTCTCTGCATGTACAATTAAAATTATCTCCCGTCATTCTGTCTCTACTACCGTACGTCTCACTCGTTCCCTGTATTATACTTTCCTTCCGACTCTCTCGTTTTCACTCTATCTCTCTGCCGAATTCTCTCTGACTCCCGTATTCTCTCTCTGCTTTTGACTCTCTCTTCACTTCCGACTGTCTTTCTCTGTCTGCCTCCGTCTCTATCCTGCTGATTCCGACTCACTTTCTGCCTCCGTCTACCTATTTCAACTACTCTCTCACCCTCCATCTCTCTCGACCTATATCTCTCCCTCCATCTCTTTCCGTCCCTCCAACTCTCTTTCCCTCCATCTCTTTTCTCTCTCTCTCTCCATCGCTTTCTCTTCCTCCATTTCTTTTTATCTTTCTATCTCCCCCGTCTCTCTGCCTCCATATCTATTCCTCCTACTTTCTCCCTTCATATTTCTCTCCCCCCCCCGGTCTCGCTCCCTTCTATCTCTTTCTCTCCATCTCCCTCTCTCCTCGTGCGCCGCATTGCTTTAACGAAGGTGCTGCTTGCGAGCGCCTGCTGGCAGAACTCCCCTCCTCTCCTCCCCCTTTTTCTCCTGCCGCCCTTCTTCTTCACCACTTTAACACTCTTCCCTCAAGTGTCCTCATCGCCTTACACCGCTAGGACGGCTTTTTTGTTTCTTCTCCTAGCGATTTTTTTTTTTAAATTTCGTCTTCGCTGTCCTTTTAATCATTCTCCCTCCTTGTCATCCTCTCTGACGAAATCGATTTTTGAATAATTTATATAATAATTATAAATTATTTATTTGATAAAATGATTTATTTGATTATTCGTTATAAATTATATATTTGAAGGTGAAGAATTATTTCAAGACATTCAAACAGTAAAATTGCATTGGAAACTAATTATTCACTTGGTTCTTCATGCTTTTGTTCTTCGATAATAATTTCGTATTATATTAATGTGTGTTATTTTAAAATCATTAGTAAAGTATTATAAAGCCATTTAAGTAGCTAGTTTTAGTCATAAAATCTACAATTACAAAGAAATGGTCAATAAACGTGCCAGTAAAAGCGTCTAAATGTTCTAAAAACTACATATTTTAACCACTCGATTCCATTCTAATGTCTCTAAAGAGGAGCCAGCTACTTTTCGCAATATAAGAAAGACAGGGAGCTCCAACTCCCATTTCTCTTTCCCGCGATGCAAAACTCAAGGGGAAAGAGATTGGGAGAGATTATAACAAGTACTGTAGTTGGAAACTAGCTGTCTGAGGGACTACTACGTCATCGTACAACAAAAGAGCCTCACAAAGTGCGCCTTTGATTTTAACAATGCTCGCAAAAATGCTCTAGCATTATACAAGGTTAAATGCAATCAAACTTCTTGACCAGATATCTACTATATATTTAAAAAGTTAACCATTTTCGTTTAGAAACAAATTTTAACTTTCCACTGCACCAAATTTCGTTATTTTTGCTTTAAATGAAAGGTAATGTGTTTCGTACGTTTTATTGCTTATTATCATTAATCGATTTTATACTATAAACCCTAAGTTTTAATAATATCGAAAACTTATCAGCTTGCATTTGTTCATTACGTCACGGATGACATGCGATCATTTCTTCTTCCTTGTCCAATTCTTCCTCCTGACAAATGATCTTTACTGTCCAGGTGATGGTGCGTCGAAGGCTGTGGTGTCGACATTTTGACCATCTTGTCGTGGTCTTCCTCGGTTGGTCTGATGTGGAAGGGCAGGGCCAGGGCTGGTCAGGATGGTCGAAACGTCGGAACCACAGCCTTGCGCCATAAACTCTGAATTACTGAGCATCATGAACATCATAAATAATCGTTGAATATATACTACTAATTGGCAAAATTAAAAAGCAGAAAAGATTGCTTAGATGTTGGAAACTGTAATATATTGTAGGAATTGTTTTGTTAGTTTATTTATATATATATAAATCAAGAATACTTCATTAATCGTCTATAATTATCGGTATTTTCCGCTAAAAATTCATTAATATATACATATATTTTTATCATAATAAAGTTTTAAAATTCTGAGTTTCATGGCGGAAATGGATTTTAAGTTGAATCATTTTCAGTGTTGCCAGACAGCTGGAGAATCTCTTACTCAAAGACACAAAAAGTTACTAATTTTCCAGTTTGAAAACCGCCGAAAGCTATTGATTGAACCTATTTACGGACACAAAATCGAAGGGGTTACTTTCAAAGCGTTCAAGAAAGACATTTTTTTGGCCATTTTCACTCAGATCGACTCTACGGACTTGTATGACGTCACACGCTATAAATCATCACAGGGCATAGAGACCACATCATCAGTGACACGCTATGGTAGAACGGAGACCATCACACAGGATATTTCTTAACAGCACAAACCGGATACGTAAAATCGTCTGCCTCTTCTCCGATCTCTTCCAACCACTCGTCAGTGGCGTCGGCGTAACACGTGCCGTCATCTCACAGCATCTCGCGCGTGAGGCCTTCCCTGTCCTTTATCTCCGCGTCGCTCAACGCTCCAAAATTTCGCCCATTACCTCTCCTCCCCCCGCCGCGAGAATACGCCTCGAAAATCCGCCGCGCTGAGACGGGATCGTAATCGTTTCTCGATACATCGAAACGATTCTTGAAGTGCTTTCAGAAAACACTTTCGCGCACTTTTCGCGTCTTTCCATTGCCTCGTGATAGACAATAGCATCCCATGAGGTTTGTGTATAGGAGGAGGATTTTTTTTACTCAGGAAAGGGACGCTTTTGGGGTTTTAATCACTAAAAGAAAATACGAAACGAAACCTAAAAAACTAGCAGTCAATTTTCAAATCTTTAGAGACTTCAATACTCACTAAAATTCAATATTGACTAAATTTATTTTTAATTTATCAAAGAGTCAATAATAACAGTGATATAACATAGGTACAACTAGAGAAATAAGATTTAACTAATGAATAGAAATGAGAAAAAATATATATGAGAGTGAATCAGAAAAACATTTGAAACCCCAGTTTATTTCGAATACAGTAGGTCAATATCAGCCAAAATATACCCTCAATTATTTAGATCTAAGGTATCCTGTGGAGGTGGAAGAGAAAATAATATTATGAACACAGAATTATTAAAGAAATTCATTCGCTAACCTGAAAATCCTCTTTTGATTTAATACAGCTGTTCACACAAAATGTCTTGATATTTCCAGCAGTTTTTGTGTTATCCACAAATAAACGCTTATCGAGCTCGAGACTGTTTTACAAAGTTCTTGGACTTATAATGAAGGAGTGTCTTCCAATACGTTTCATGAGGAGAGAATGTGTCACGAACAAAGTTTGAGATACCCCAAAGACACCCTTTAAAAGAGACAAAGAAAGGGAAAACCTTCAGAGCAAGAGCGAAATTGCTAATCAAGAAAGAGATGGTGGATGTCATGGACACGAGATAAGCAAAAATTCTTTAAAAGTATTGTTACAAACTACAGTCTTTGGAGCAGTACCCTAACAAACGGACCACAGACCGCGCGCGTTCTCACATTCCTCTTCCTTGTCGTGCCCTCTCCCCTTACACACACGCTTACAACAACACGCACTACACTACCACGCATGCCGGGAGACCCGTCAACAGCTAAGCGGTTTTCCCGGCCGGGGCGGTGCCCCGCTGGTGGGAGATACCTGTCGGGAAAACCCCGCTAGCCGACGGTAGGTCAGCGCCGGATCTCGCCCCACATCGGGGGAAAGATCACCGCAACCTCCCGAGCAACACACATGCATTACACTTACGGGACTAATGATCCTGGTAGTTGACGTACCCAGAATCATCAAATAATCAATCAATCAAACTACAGTCGTCGCAGCAATAGTATGAAGCACAGGGTAATAGATTCTCCACTCCTTGTTCCATCAGGCGACTCCTGCTCCACAAAGCACCCCCACCACCCTTTCCCACGCTTCTAAAGCCCCATGCGTCAACGTCTCGCAGTCCCGGGGGCACATGTTCGATACGACCTGCCTCCCCAGCCGCCTGCTTTGTCTCCCAAAGTGCAACGCGACCAACTAAAAGGCGTATTTTTTCCTCTTTTACTTTTTCCCTTTTAATTTTTTTTTATTCTTGGTATGAACTCCGCCTTTAAACTCCGCTCTGGTTGTCGAGGCCTAGCGCGCGTCGCCCGGACCCCCGACTGCTCATTAAGCTAAGTGCCCGCTGGCGAACCTGCCCCCCCCCCCCATGAGTGGCAGGATGGGGCACGGAGGGGAAGCACACTTCACGGCGAAAGGAGAAGACGTTATTGCGCGGGGACTGGTAACCGAAAGCAAAATGTAGTGTATGAAGAGGCCAAGTTATGAATTTGCTGAGCGCCGATCGAAGACCACTACACTTGAAGAAGTTCTCTCGAGTTATTAGCCCGAGCACACCACTCGATGGGCGTAGAGGGGGGGAGGGGTGGGCTGGTAAAACCTCTCGGAAAGTTTGCTCTTGCGGGAGCTGTTATGTACGTTCGGGTACTGTTCGTCTAAGAGGGAAGAGGTAAAAGAGGGGAAGTCGTGAAGGCGTAGGTATAATGAATTTAAAATGTAGATGATGTACAGTAAGTCTGATTATTATAATCCCCTCTGCAGATAATATCTCAAAATAAAATGTTGCAAACTCTCTGGAGAAGTAGACAGGACAGTCGATCCGGTGGCTGAGATCGCTAAGGTAGTAGTGCCGTAGTGATCTCGGACCGAAGGATCGCGGGTTTGTGTCCCTCCTCGGGCATGGTTGTATTGTGTTGGTCATTTAACCCTCTATCATCATTATTTAGTGTCACCCTCACAGTTACCATACCTTTACCAGCAAAAGTGGTCGCTAATGACTTAATAGTTGATGCGACCTAAAATACAAAAAAAGGGGAGGGGCGAAAATCAGTATTTTTACTTTCTCCATTACTACTCGCATATAGTAATAATAATAATAATAATAATAATAATAATAATAATAATAATAATAATAATAATAATAATAATTATTTTATTATTTTTCTGCTAGCAGTGAAGATAGTGTTTTGTAATGCTGCGACGAGATTCGAGTTTTTTTGATTGCAAAACTAATCTTGTCAGGCCATGGTAAAGAAAAGTAGATACATATTGTTTATTTATGTAATAAATTATTTATTTCAACGCGTAGCCTAAATCTATATGTTTGCGTTTATACCGAAAAATTGATTGAGGACGAAGATTCTGCATGTCCGTCAGTATGTTGTCAAAGATTGTGCCGAATTGGATATCGTATTTTATTTTTCTTTATCTTAGTATTTCTTTATCTTTTCTTTATGATCGAAGTTATTTTTCTTCCTAGCTGTTCGCATTTATGTAATAACAAAGGAAACATCAACATAACCACAACAATGTATTAACGCCTATTTCTAGGCTCACATGCGTACAGACAAAAATAACAGCAGTAAAGCAATAAAGCACAAAATGAGAAAATAAGTGATTTACTTTACCTCTGTAGTTAAGAATACAGATTGATGTGATTCGGGGGTATAAAATGTCTTAAATAACTCTTCATCGACATACTTGTAGAAGCATTCCTCTGCAATGGTGCTGTCACTAAATTCTAATATATAGATTTGATATTCTAACATTCCAATACATAGAATAATTATATGTCAATAAACTAAAAACCTTTTATTGAAGATTAACTTTCACAAACGGTGTTCATGATCCATAATTGTTTGTTTTTATCATACACACTCATTTAGGTCACACTATTTTTCGGTTTATGTGTTAATGCTGAAGGTTTTAGCCATATAAAAGATGTTTTTCAAATTACTTGAAATCTTTAACGACTTAAAAACGTTTTAAAAACATCAAAAAACGAAAGAAGTGCATCTTGACAACAGAAAATGATGTTTATCATAATTAATACTAACTACATTATTACAAGTTTAAAGTTCGGTACACTGATACCCGATCGGCAAATTAGGTACAAAATGTATATAATCGTGGATAATTAGAAAATATCGGGAATCCAAAACAAAATTATTCCAAAAATTCCTAAAACTAACCTTAAAGAATCAAATAGTGTACACACGACGAAGTTACACATTTTTATGCACTCAACAGAATAATTTTACATTTTAATCATTTTTTTAAAAATCTGTAAGTGCAATTAACTAGAATATTTCTTATCATCTCTTAATTTTGAAACTTTAAATAAATGTACGTTACGCTAATGAAAAGTACACAATCACAAGCAGTTAATCAACATTCGGGTTAACCGATGAAACCTAAAATGTAGTCAGGAACTATGTGTACGCATTTTTCTGTTTCACAGTCTCCGGGGAGCCGAGCCCAGTTCCAGTCGTGTGTCTTCTCAACGGAGTGCGATAAAAGTAATACAACGGTTAGCCAAGCGCGGAAACAAAGGTAAAATAGATACGGCTTAGTATTTACTACGCACTAGTCATTAACGCGCGCGTGCGTCCGTGGGGAGCGCTCGGTCGTTGGTGGTTGAACCACCGCCACCCTCCGCAATGGGTGGCTCCATTACCCTGTCGACCCCACCGAGCGCTGCGGGCTCTAATAAACCAACACCAGCTCAATAAAACAGGCGCGGCACAATTTTACCCACGAGCGTAAATTACGCTGCATCGTGATACCAATTTTAATTAGCAAAGACGAACGTTTGATCACACGTTTTGGATTTTACAACCGACGCACGCATACCACAAATGTTAATTATTTATCGAAGGATCATAAAGAGAAATGAGGTTTATTAAAAATACTTATAATGCACTGTCAAATACACTACTAACAATTAAATTGTCTGTAATTAATTTTTTATAAAAAAAGCTTCAAATTTATCATTTAATGCTTGTCATTGTCCATAATAATCCAAAACATGTTTACGTGACTAGTCAGTCCAAGTGATTTGTCGTTCACTACTACAAACAACCGTGAAGCAACAAACCGAGTTTGAAGCGGTTGAACTGATTAAAATTTTGGTGAATATTTTTAAATTGATACCTTTTTATTAGATTAGCTTCTTACAAAATACTCACTCAATTAATTATTTCACTTCAATTAAGTAAGCTAATGAAGGTAGAGATATTAGTCAATTTCATTTGATGAAAATAAACCAAGTATCGTGCTTTGCTTTATTCGATTTATAGCATCGTTACAACTTACATCAAAATAAAAAAATCGGCGATAAGTGGAAAATTTTGCTAAGGTTGAGGAAAATTCAAATGAAGTTTGAAAAGAAAGCAAAATCCATTTTTTAATTAATAATCATTTGAATAATCAACATTTTTAAAACTGCAAATGTAATGAAATTTTCTTTAATATATTGAAAATTTTGTTTTAATAATCTGTACCATGAGTACCATCCAGTTACCATGATGAGTGTCATTCTTGGGTCCGAGCTCACATGTGAGAAGACATACTCACTGACTCTCTGCGTCTTCTTCGAGCGATCATAACAGAGTGCTTTGCCATCCGCTTCTTCTGAATGGAATGCGCCACGGCTATCGTAAGCGGTGAATAATGCTAAAAACATCTATTATCACCATGGACCATGGATGGAAAAAGCGATCAGATGGAATTCTGAAGAGAAGAGAAGCTAACCACGACTCAACCACAAAATAAATTGCCCTTTTCAACAGTCATGGGTGGTATAGTACCCTACAGCGCCCCGTACGCGGTGCTGCTTCAAGCTTCTCCACCTCCAAAACAAACAGCGTTTACTCCCAGCTGCCGAATTCGTCATGTGTGCCAGTTGTGCCAAGTCACTACTCAGTACCCGCCATTAAACCAGCAGCTTCCTTCACATCATAAACCCCCACGAGGTAATATTTCTGCGCACCGCCCGCCCGCTCGCAGCACTTAGCGCAATGGGTCACTCACACGTCAATCCGTCCTCGTAAACATTCATTTGGGCGCCGCGACCTTTCCACGCCGTCAAGCCCTGCGATTGGCACTCGCCGGCCAAAAATCACCTGCAGCGCCACCGCCAGACAAACGAGCAGCGGCGCGCGTCACGCACTTACGCGCCTTTTACGTCACGCGCTGGCATTTGGACGTCATCCGCGCACCGCCCACGCACTCTGTGCCCGACAGCCCGCTGCACTGCGCACCGACAGAACGAGCTCTTGATACATTAAATTAATATTAAATAATAAATAATAAATAATAAATAATAAATAATAAATAATAAA
Source organism: Gryllus bimaculatus (assembly GCA_017312745.1). Classification (NCBI taxonomy): domain Eukaryota; kingdom Metazoa; phylum Arthropoda; class Insecta; order Orthoptera; family Gryllidae; genus Gryllus; species Gryllus bimaculatus. Next base: position 1,583,809 of record BOPP01000199.1, read on the forward strand.
TAATAAATAATAAATAATAAATAAATAAATAAATTATTTCCTTTATTCGTTGTATTTCCCACCTACCGATGGGGCAAAGCAGCTAGTGGCTGAATGCTACCTAAGTAGTTAGTGTCAAACATCCGTCACCGTTCGGACCCGGAGGTCGACGACGCTTTAGTGGCAATGAATGTTATCAAATATCCCTCACGACGAGTGACACTTCTCGGGGATTCTCTTGATTACAGGGCATATTGCCTTATGAGCGTGGGGAATCAATCCAAAGCGCCCTAAGGATAGTTGAGAGCTTAAGAAGGGTCTACTGCAGCCCTTTCGCCTTAAGGTGAAAATGTTAACCATTAGGAAATAATACATAAGATCGATCAAAGCAGCAGAGCTTTTTGATTCTCACATTCACCACCCATTACTCACGGATCTAAAATGTTGACTACTGTTCCAAATCCAGGAAGGGGCGACCAGATACGAGTTCCCGAGCCAGTATGGCCTCTAGTGGGACCATCGTGGTAATAAAATGTCTTCCGAATTTTTTGTCTCTCTGGTTGTTTTGGGGAGTAGGTATCTGCTGTGTAAAAGGATAAATCCATGAAAATTCACCACATGATTGCATATGTCGCAGGTTTATGGATACAATTGAGGAGTATAGTTTCAAAACGTGACTTTTCCACCTTTGTTTGAAAAGTGAGATATTGGCTAACAATAGGGGTCCATTGCAGATATGCGTCGTTATATAAAGTGATTTGTAAGAAAACGCACCAGTTGAATACAGAGGGCTTCCTCTTTTTGTTCACTGCAGAAGGTTTCATAATATTGTATTAATATCAGAACGCTATATTTCTATAATATTAATTTATTTGCAAAGTACGATCTTTCCAATCTAGCAATCTGAGATCCTTGTGTCAATATGTTTTGGTGCCGTATTATATCAAAATTAAAATGTATCATTCTACAGAAATATAACTGGTCTAAGCATTGCCAAGCTGATACTGAGAATGATGCGTATTGTGAATGTTAGCAGTTAGGGTTGCTAATCTTCATATTTGATGAAAAATACCACATGCCGTATTGAAATCAAAAGGAAATAATAAATACTTTTGTAAAATATTTAATGAAAACAAGCTTCTTTTCGCAAAAAAATACGATTTTACCAAAAATAACAAAAAATATTTCAATTAAATTTTGGAATAATACTTTTCCATATTTTCAGCTCAACTATTTCCATAATGACTAGATATTCCGGAATTATCTTATAAAATTATTTTTACTTTCACTCTCCAAAGGAATTAATGCCAAATACTTAGCAGCAGAATGTATTGAACAAATAATATGACCTTTTCTTGTTTTTCTCAGAACAGACTAGAATGGAAAAGTCGCATTTTCAAACTAGACCCCTCAATTTTCATCTTACCAGCATGGGAACAATGTTTATGGTCAATACAGCAATCATTGATTGATGTAGCTTCATGTTCAGTGTCTGTGAAAGTTTTATTGAGCTCATTGTGTTCTCATATATTTGTTCTAATAAACGTTCTACATGTACCAGAAAGACAATTGATGGTAAGTGATAATAGCAATGATATGTAGTGTATTTGCCTTTTCAAATAGTTCAATTCCATGGGGGGGATATATTTTGACCATTCTTGGTAAAACGCTCATTTTATCTGTATGTGTAATTCATCTTAATATGTATAAGAATTGCGGAAGTCATTCCAAAGATCAAGAAACCATGCCAGATTTCACTTTTTTTTCCTGCGCGTCTATTCACAGTTTTTAACAGGCTTTTGCCTTTATGTAAATATAAAATAAAACAATATATTTTGATTGCAGTGATCTGCGTCAACTACTTTGGTTATTATTCCAGTAAACGTAGTGCAAATAACATCCTGGGAGGTAGAGGTAATCTTTCCGAGCAGGACTGTAAGATCCGGTTTCCGGAGGATTTCCTGTTCCGGGAATATCCCCCTACAGAGAAAAGTCCCAGGTTGGACCTCTAAGCTGCCGACTGATCTCCCAAAAATCTTTGTAGTGAAGTGCGTGTAAGTTTTCAGTGTGTGTGCGGAGGGAGGATGAGACAAGGAAGAGGAAGGAATCGTCACGCGTTGTCCATGGCTCGTTTCTTTGGAGTACCTCTCCGTCATACTTCCGAGAGTGATGGGAGGCGCCAGACACCGGCTGAATGAGATGTACCTATCAACTTAGAGCCCAACAACCTCCACCGCTGGGACTCGAGCCCGAGAATCAGCAAGTGAAATTCGCCACAGTGGCCATAGTTGTTGCTCTAGGTCAAGGATTCCCAAACTTTTCCTTGCACTGAACCCTTTAAAATGAAATATTTGATTAATCGCCCTCTTGAAATTGTTTTGTAATATAGGCTGCAGTATACACAATAAACATAACACAAATAATTGCACATAGATGACTTGATAACAATTACATAGAGAAATAATATGAAAAAAGTTTGAAACAAATTGTTTCTCAGGTTAATGTTATAATACTTTTGTACTATTAAAATTTATGTTTTTAGACATGAACCGATAATCAATATCTTGATTAACCTCCCTTTAAAATTTCATCTACACCCAAGGTATCGATATCGAGCCCTTTGGGAAACACTGCGTTATGCCTTCTTAGAATTGGACTAAAATGGCGAAATGCGATCCTCGCTCCCTTGTCCTCTGACAACTGACCCAGGACCTCATCGCGCGGGTGCGAAGTCTTTGCGCCCTCAGGCGGAGTGTGATCAAGCTATCAACGTCGCGCTGATTGATGGAGCAATTTGAGTGAGCGATGAAGGAGGCGAACGCCGCACTGCCCCACACATCGATTGCGCGATGGTGGCGCGGCGGGCGGCGACGCGGGGAAGCTTCGGCGGCGACAGCGGTGCGCTCAGTGGAAGCGGCAGAAAACTGCGCGGGCGAAATGTAACCTCATACTACTTGTATGATGTACATGATGAAGAAGGATAGGTGTGTCAACTCCCAGTCTAATATAAACGTTTTGGGCTTGGGTATTTTGGGCGGGCAATGTGAGCAACTCATGTCGTGTCGTTTCCTCGTGAGACCTCTGTACATCCTACTCGCACGTATGTGTACGGACCCCGTAGGGGGTCGTAGTTGCTTAGGTGGTCATGATCTCTGGTGGAGAGTTTTAGGCGGCCCCCCTAAGTCCGAAATTCGCGACGACACTCGCGTCGATAGCTTCAAGGTGAAGCAGTAAGTAGAAGATGATAATGCCGTGCTTACCCGGTAACCCACCAGTTGGGCCTATGGAGCGTCGACCTTTGAAGGAGAGTCTTCAGAAGGCTCTCGAATCCACATATAGAAGTCTAGCAGAAACCTGGTACCACCCGCCAGGTTGCCTAGGTTCTGGCGACACTCATGTCAATAGCCTAAAGGTGAAGGCCGTGAGGAGACGGGAAGAGGCTCTATGTTACTGCTATGTTACTCCAGTACTGTTATGTTAGGTTAACTGTTAAGTCCAGATGACAAGCAGACAGCGAAAATATAGGAACCTGATACAGTTTTGAGAGTAACAAATTTTAAGGTGTAAATACGACTATTTTTAAGTAGTTTAACTTGACATTTATCTGATACTTTATGAAAGATACTTAGTGGTGGCTCGTGGTTAAAACTGCGTGTCATGTGCCTCTATATACATAAACTCTTGAGACATATGCTGATAAAAATTGAATTGAAAGTTCTCACACACCTTTAGTTGGCTACTCTATGAAAACATATGAAATGACTGACGTGGTTTACTACAACAAATTTGCACATTTTAAGTGCTTCCCACTTGAATTTGTAAGTACGTTCCTGGTTTCGTTTGATTGTTTAATTGCACTGCATAATTCTCATAAATCCACAATTCGTACAACCGACGCACGAAACGTAATATTGGAAAGTATGTTATTTGTGGCATTTCATTCATATTAACTCCACAAAGGAAAACGGGAACGAACCTCGTCCCATGACTCACTGAGATTAGTGAGGCTGAAGCATGTGGTACGTCCTTTGATCTGTGCCGTCTCACAGATATACTGGAAATTTAATAGGGTCCAACCTTGCGTTTACGAAATATAAAGTGGACTATATGAAAAGGTGGGATTGAGTTAGTTACTGACCTATGATATCTCATTAAATCAATTAGAATAGGATTTGATATATGGATACATCGAACTTGTTCACACGTATACACTTGCTTAGATCAATTAACACATATATACTGTAAATTCACCAGCGTTAGTGAAATGGAAAACACACACATGCTACGTAACAATGGCTTGATGTCTTGTCACAGACATCGCTGGCATAAAGAAAATGCCTGCACATGAGCAAAGTACCGGCAGAGATAATCACGTGTGGTTAGTGCGTAGCACCAGCTCACGCACGCAACACAACTGCTCGCACGCGTGGTCTAAGTTCTCCCCGGCGCGGCGTACCGGCTCAGGTCATAAGGTGTCGTAGAAATTATGAAATTAATCACAGATTACACTTCGCATTCACCGCACATTTGATATTGAGTTCACTTTTAATGACACGCATGCTAGTGCTAATGTAAAACTGTCTAAGACTAGAACTAGAGATGCAAAAAGGCATAATGTTTTATGTTACGCGTTGACACGCGGCAGTTCACGGCGGAGACATCTTTCATTTCAACTTTTGGACCAGGTTACTGACGCACAAAGGCATTGAATCATACAATAATGAGAAGGTCTTTGGCCAATACAATTAAGAGGTTCTTTCTGAAAGCTTCTAGAACAGTGTTGCGTCCAACACTTCCAAAAGCGAGGGCTGATGAGAATTCCTGGAAGACGCGGCTAGCTACACGTAGAGACGGTTGCACAGGCGCAGGGGCGTCCAGAGAAAGCCAGGCGCCAGGCGCAGTTGATCTAAGGGTCCCCTATTTTAAACAAAAAAAATTTCCTCCTCTCCCCCAATTCATAAACAGAATTCATTTCTCCACTCATCAAAAATAACGTGAAGCTTTAACTTTAGTTTAAAGATAAATATATTTTTCATTTCTTTTGAATAAAAAAATAAATGCCCCAGTTAAGTCGGAGCCTGGGTCAAGTTGCCCTAACTGCCCCCTCCACACACACACACACACACACACACACACACACACACACACACCTACTGGATGCCCCTGGACACCTACTGGCCTGGACTGAGCTACGCAGAGCGCTGCACGCGCAAGAGGTCCTATGCCCTCATCATCCTCCGTCTGAGGCAAGGAGAACACGCTGATGCAGCTTCGGAAGATAAAGACTTGACCAACGGCTTAGAAAGAAACGTTCATGCGAAGCATAGAACTTGTGCCAACGCGCTCTCGCAGGAAATACAGACTTACTTATAAGTAAAGTATACGAGTAACATATGTAATACTTTATTCTTGTCTGAGTTTGGCCAAATAGATCATTGGAGATTACTAGATCGTTACATGAGCATCATTAATGGATATTTATGAGATGATTTAAGAGGACGAAACGATGGTATTCATTATAGACTCGCAACAGACTCTCCGTATAGAAGAAGGTGAGGCAGGAAGAATTTGCTTCCCAGATTTGGAACCTTTTAGTTCTAGCTCAAGTATTTTAACTAGTAGAGTGTTGGCACAACTGAGAAAAACTGGGATGAGGGGGTCATATCAGAACAGGTAATTATTTATGTTTTTCTGACTTTCCTCTGCACCTTACAAAAACGTAAGAAATATAAAGCATTATCTTTGGTATAACAATTCTATGGCATGACAAGTTCATGATTCATTCTTTTTGGATTTCTTTAATCAGTAAACACTTGTGTAACTAGCTACTAGTGTTCCACTACCCCAAGGGTAGGGCAAAGTAGAAGATTTCCAAAAAAAAAAAGTAAGAATCAGTTTTACTGAAAGCAGTAAAGACTTTCTATATGTTATAACAGAAGGTACCTAATAATTTTTTAAGTGTGTAACAACATTTTTTAACACAAAATGCACATTTTATGTTCGCCACAATCTCAACGGTTCCCCTTCACCCCACGTTACCCTACACAGGCCTGGCAGTTTCATGGCAAGCGTTCGCATCTTGTTAATACTTTCAGGCGGCGCCCCGACCTAAGGTTCTATTTTTTTACCCTTACATCTTGCACAACTTTATTGGTGAATTATATGGTGTCAGTTATTCTTTTCATCTTTAAAAAAATTGGTGTTTTGATAATATGTTTGATTAATATTTATTAGTTTGATTCAACGTCAAATAATTTTAGGCTATTGTTAATTTAATTTATTTAATTTTTTAGATCATTAAACTATATATTAGTTTTTACCAGTATTATTTGTAATCGAAGCACTGGAAATGGTGGTTGGATGCACTTCAAGTGCTATCAATGAACTGCAATGAGACTTCGTCCGAGCTTTCGTATTTTCGCTTAATCACGGTGACCCGATCTCCCCTACACGCTTCTTCAATCAAATTCTCCTTTCACCGGGTGCGGCCAGAAAATTCCCTCCTATCAGCGCCCCATTCCGCTTCCAGTGGCCGCCCGGCATTCACCGCACCCCATCCGCCGCCTCTCAAACAGCACCGGCGCGCGGTCCTCCACCGGCGCCATATCTGGCCGCGCGCTCCTAATGGCGCACTAGCGCCACTCGCACAACGCGGCGGCAGTGAAAATTAGAAAATGCTGGCCGGGGCGTGTCACGCGCACGGGCGTGCTTTCACGGCGTCACGGCGCGGCTCGAGCGCGCCTTTGCGCGCGGAGCGGGACGCGGGACGTGCCCGGCCGCGCAAAAGAGTGGTTTTGGCGAGCGGGAGTGGGCGGGGCTGTTTGCGGGGTTTTCCACATATTTTCATAGCGCGTCGGCGGTCGCCCGTGGCCAGAGTCGGTGGCGTGGCGAGGAGCGGTGGGCGGGGACGGGGAGCGGGCGTGGGATGCTGATGTGCTGAAATCGGCATTAGCGCGCCCGCAAATTAACTACTGCGCCCGCCCTCGCCCACCCGCACACGGAGGCGGCGTGTGTCCTCCTTTCGCATCTCATTGTCATTCCTTGCTGAAGCCTCCACCCATAGATTCGCCCTCGTTGGTGGTCCCAATCCCTATGGTCTAAGATGCGAAGTGCTGTTCCGGATTTCTTTATTACTAATTTTATCTCTTATTTTAGCCCTATTTATGTATTCAACTTTAATTCACAGACAACCAAATTCATACAGTACTTATTTATTTGCTTACTGATTTGCATATTTCTTTATTAGTTTGCAAATTTTAATGTTTATCGATTTGTTTAATGTTTATTGATTTGTGTACTGGTTTCTAGGTTTGTTTATTTGTTTATTTGCCCGTCTCTTTATTTATTTATCCATTAATTTCATTGAACTTTGAAATCAGTAAAAATTCGTGCTATATTTTGCACTTCGGAAAACAAGTAGGCACAAAAGAACTTTACTATAAATAGCTGAATCTGTTCGGTATATAATGTGCTTATGTTCACGCGAGTAAACACTATAAATTTCTAAGGATTTATTTGAAAACAGAGGCTCTTATTTCGCAGCTATTAACCAGCAAATAATATCGAGAAGGTAAGAAATTCTTCACAGAAGTCGAAACTGGACGTCTCTTACCGCCCTCGCTTCGAAGTGCAGCACCCAGAAGATTGGCTGATTGTTTGATTGGTGAGTGATACTTCTAAGGTCGTTAGCTCCGTAAGATTAGTGCATAATTTTAATGAGTGAGGTGGTGGTGGTGGTGGTCCCAGCCTACAGAGTGGCGAAATCCGGCGCCGATCTACCCGTCGTGCAGCGGGGTTTCCCCAACCAGGTATCTCTCACCAGTAGGGCACCGCCACGACAAGCTCTAAGCTCCCGACTGAGATCCCAGCATATGTGTTAGTGTAGGGCATGAAAGTGTAAATAAGGGGTGAGGACAGAACAAGGCAGAGGAAGGAAAGATTGTGTGCGGTACGTGGTCTGTTTGTTAGGATACTGATCCGACATTTGCCCTAGAAGAGCTATACCCTGAGGTTTCATCAGTCTAGGACACTCCATTTTGCAGTTACGCACAACCGATTTGTAAGGAAACATATGTGACGTGGTCTGCGGTTCAAAATTTCAAAATGTTTTATTCAATTCCTTAGGAAGAAAGAATTGTCGAGAAAAACTGTTTCTTAGGTTTTAGAATAATGTGAGAGTTTGGTCAATTACTTTATCCTCTAACGCATGAAAGCCTCGTGATAGATTTTTGTAATAATACATACGGTATAATATACCCGTATTTATATTCACATTTACTAAATATTTTAGGGTTTCACTATAAAAACTACTAACACATAACGTTGTTACAAAAAATTAGTTTATATTCCCATACAGTACAGTTTCTACCTGTAAAAAATGTTGCACAAGAAAACTGTTCAATATTATTGATATAGGTTTATCAGTTACCGTTTCCAAATCCATCAACATTGTCTTCCTCGATAACCATCATATTAATGAAATTGAATTTCTGTATTTTTTAAATGAAACCTCTATCCGATAATGCTGATCTGATAATACTGTCATACTAAAAACCCCTCTGAAAATATAAAAATACCAAAATAAAACATTCCCCCTGAATATCTCTTCTTCTTGATCTTCTGTTCAACAATTCTCGCTAGTATATGGGTCACCCGATATTTTTTTCTTCGCCATTTGAATGATCTGCATGCATATTATTCTCTGATTCTTTCAGTTTTCCCTTTGTTTTTCGTATCTCATGCACTTTTCTTTTTCAGAACTTTCTTTCTCTTACATCAATTCTACTTTCATGAATTTATTCTTAAGGAACACTTTCTGTTACTTACAATTAAGAACAGCATCCATATTTTGTTATCAATTTTATCGCATTCAATTTTAACTACAATAGTTTTGTTTGATGAAATTCATTCACGTTTTTTAGAAACTCATAGATTTGAGAGCATTTAAACCACTCCATTACGATAATCTGGCGCAGAACAGTTCAAAAATGGACTTGAAACACAAAAGTGCACGAACTCTGATGCGCCCAAAGCTCTGGGGTTGAGCTTGCAAACGCACAGTCCAAAACGGTAGAAACTTTTCATTACATTTGCGTGTGAGTTACTAACTTTCAGAGGATTTCATGGTTATGAATATTTACAGTCGGAATACATATTGCATGGAGTCTGGAACGAGTTCCCACAGGGAACAAAACACAACCACAAAAACGTGACTCTCCAAAAAGGAAAATAGGGTTCTCTTTGAAACGAGTTTGAAATATTATTTCAAAATCTCTCTCAAAGTTTCTATTCTGCACAAAATCATACATACTCAAATTTACTCATTATCCAGAATCATCTCAGTTCACCGCGTTAGTAATTATTTTTACTTCATTTTCTTATGTGTGTTGTTCTTTACTAATGAAGTAAACATAAATTTCTATGAAACTAATTATATTTCTTTGTCATTTGAACGAATAATTAGGAACGAGTCTGAACTGTGTTATGACACGTTCCTGCTTCTGAAACATACTACTATGTTCTGAAACAGGGAATGCCTCAAACATTAATGCCCGGTCTGTGGCCATATTGAACGAACTCGTACAATTAATATTCTATCACAAATAGCTCAGTGTATTTCAATAACTATTATTCCTTGCCATTACTGAAATTCTATTTCCTTTGCAGCAAAAAAATGTCAGTTTGTAAATTATTCTGCTTACCAACATTTTCAAAAAAAAATCTTTCAATGATATTTCGAAAAAATATTGTGTATAAGCTTTATAATGGATAACAGTGAGTGTTTTCATTCCCGGTCTCAAAATTTTGATTTTTTTCTAATATTTACAATCACTTGTAATATAGTCAGGGATTATAATGCGTATGTTTCTATTTCGAAATATGGATAATGAACTGCACAAAACTAATAAAACAAGCAAAAATTAAAAATAAAGGTATACCGTCAATAGGGTGAAATGTAGTCTTACGGAGATCTTAAGATAAGGACAAATTATTTTCAATGCACCTTTACTTACACATACTCAATTTTTTAATGTTTCCATATACGACAATTTAATGAATAAGAAACGCTAAAGCACAAATTAGGTCTAGAATGTTCGTATGCAGAGTTTTAATACTGGGTTGAAGAAAGCTCCTTTAATTTGAAGCTCAAGGAATGTCTTGAATGAGATAGCTTTTTGTGTCATTTCCGTCACTCATTCCTAGTCTAAAGTTGTTTGTGTAAAGAACAAACAGCCTTCGTTCTGAAAATGTTCTGACCGAAATATGTTTTCCTGTAAATTGATATTTCAGTTACTAACAGATTCATCAGTATTTGCCTGAACAAGTCAAGGAAATCATTTATTTTTAAACAAACTTTTATTTAACTGCCTCTAAAACGACCGTCCTAAGTTACGACGAACGTTACGACGGACGTTACGAACGACGATAGGCTGCTCTAAACACGATTCGATTAACTACGTGCAAGACTTCGTCTTTACGTACTAAGCACCAAGCCGGCACCCGAAAAACACCTTTGACAGAGATCAACGCTGTACTCAGAATAAATTGCAAATGTAATTTATGGAAAAATTTGCGTACTTGTGGCATAATTACTTATCACTTAACAATTTCAACAATTAATTTCTCCATTTCGTGTTTAAAATATTTTCAATTTAAAGTATTGCCAACATTATTTCATGTATAGAAACTAACACTCAGAGTACTAGTGCGATTGTTGGATATATCTAAAGTATATTCTATTTTGTTTTCGTCGTACCACTTTCACTTCAACGCAAATTCTTTTAGTGGCAACGTTTCCATTACTATATGAATTATCACTCTGTGTTCGAAGTACGGTCGATAAATAACACTCTATTGCATTTAGAATTATTTTCAGCATAGCGAAATAGCATTGCGTTTTTCTCGAGTTCTCAATACAGCTTGCCAAATTTGAAAGTTTGAATTTTAGGGCAATACTTCCTGCTAGCAGTTATCTCTTTTAGTATTATGTCCTGTTAAGAAATTACGGCTTTTTATTAAACCTCTAGTACCCTTGTTGCATTCTTGTACCACAACAGTCTTATGAACTAAATTTTTAGCAGCTTTCCACTAATTTACAAATGCTTTTTCTTCAAAAGACGTAGACCATTCTAAAATGTTATGAACATATAAGCAATTTCACACTCCTAGATGGCATGTCGATTTAGTGAATATGTGTTAAAGAGTCTAGATGCGATGGTAAGAATGAAGATCCCTATTCTTCAATACGAAGCAACTTCCCTCTTTAACACGGTTAATGAGCCCTTGAGGGCTCGGTAACAATTACACGCACTTAATGTGGACTTCATAAATTAATTACAGCATTCAATTTATTAATATGCATATGTCATTAATAGAGAGTGAAATGTTTCATTTCAAACTACGACTGATTACTGTAATAGCAGCTATTCATGTCGTTCTCAGCAGATTTTTCAGTGCGCTTGCATACGTGTGTTTCTTCTGGATTGAATACTTTTATAATTATTGGGCGCGTCAACTTGTAATGTAATTAGTGCGGCCAAGGTCCGCGATGACAAACATTGTATTGAAATATAAGTGTAAGAGTTAAGGAGAGTGTAAGAGAGCTAGTGTGAGGACGTACATTCGACTGGAGTTTAATGGACAACATCAAAAAACTAGGGACAGAGTTTGAATATTTCAATATTGCAGTAGTGTCCGTTACAGTAGGGACTCGAGACCTCTCAGGGCAATGCATTGCAAACAAGTTGTTTACTTTAAGTAATCTCAACCGTGTTGCTCGGTAACCGTCTTCTTTCTTCCTCCTCTGTTCTCTACCTTCTATCTTTTCATCCTCTATTTCTCTTTACCTTTCTCTCCGTTTCTTCCACCTGCTCTCTTTTTTCCTTCTCTCTTCCCACCAACCCCCGCAAATTTCCCCTTCAATTTCCACTGCCTCCATCTTTCTCTCTTACTGACGTGCTTCCTTCCACTCTCTCTCCGCACGTCCTAGCATCTCTTCTGACTGAGTGATGGATTGCTACAGATTTTGGGAGCATGAACTCCGTTATTACCATAAGTCTAGTACGTGTTATTTTGTCAGGAGGTGGTGTTCACCTTCCTTCCCTGGAAGGCGACATTCGGCGACGACCTGCAGTCAGCTAGACCTTTCCTCAACCAGATATCTCCAACAGCCGAGACTAGATCTACGTCCAGACCGGTATCCTGGCAAGTATGGTAGTATAGATAATGTTAATATATATGTAAGGCGGTGAGGTTAGGACAAGGAAGAGGCAGGAAAAATTGCACGCGTTTCATTTATTAAGGTACTGCCCCGGCATTCGGCTGGTGTTGATCGGACAAACCTCGAAAACCTACCGATTAAAGTAGCTGGCCTCGTACCTAGGACCTCCCGGTCAGAGGCACACCAGTGACATCGGTTGATGCCCTCACCCGATCCCGCTGCCCGTCCCTGAATCTCGCCCTCCGTCTCCTTTTATCGCCGCCTGAAACGGATCGCTGTGCCGGAGGCGCACCACTGGCCCTTTTGAAGGGCTCGCGCACGCGGGGGCGGACGATCGCAGGGCCGGCGGGGCGAGGTCGCCTCGCAGCCGACGCGTATCGGAATATCGAACCGCGAGACGCGTTCGGTTTGAGAAATCCCTTTCACGTTTATTGAATCCACCTCTCCGGTTTTATTAACGCAAATTCAGAATTCCTTCCAGGGCCTCCTTGTCTATACCGCGGCCCGCGAATCGCATCTCAAAGCCGCCTGTGAGCAGGCCGCGACCGCCAGATGGCATTGCAGGGCCCCGAAATACCCGAAGATGAGGTCATCGAGGACTATGGGGCCGTAATGCTGCTGTCCTCAAAGTGACTCGGCGCCGATTCTCATTGGTTGAGGATGGGGGCACAAGAGGCGTTTTCACGCAGTCCTAAATACGAATGGACAGCGATGGACGTAACAATGCCGGCAGGATTCTCACGACACCGCAATACACTTCCTTTCACCGAATAGTTTAATTGAAGCATTTTCCTGCCAAGTTAAAATTAATTACCATTTTTCACGCAAATACATCATCTCATAAAATAATATGTAATATAAGAAAATACTAAAATTGTAAACTATCTTCAGTGTGAAAGAATATAGAAAATGGATATATTAATGTCTACTTATGTATAATCTTCTGTGTAATACTTTCACAAATTACTTATTGACAGTACCATATTTCTAATATCAATATCACTGGATTTCATTCTAATAAGTGCCCACTTCTCAAACATGAAAATGGAATGGAGATATATAATCCGTAAAGAGAAAAAGTAAAATTTGCTGGTTTACACTTCTTCTCTACGTCACTGCAGTTCGTTGTCGACTACAAGTTTGATTACTAGCTTTTGGCGAAACATGTCTTTTGGTTACACATCTTATTAGTAAATAACATTGTATTAATAACACGTTTTAATAACATTGTATTGACAAAATCTGAATAGTAAGGCGGGAAGAAAGAATATGTGGTTTTCAAGCAACACCTTACGAATATACCTATCTGTTATATCTCATGTTTGGAATTTATCGTATTTAAGGTATAAACTATGTTAAGCTCCGCGTGTTGCCCGGGTATTCATTTATTACAATCCTGTATTAAACTGGAAAAGAAAATTATCTTTAGTACATTCCCATACAGCCATGTCCTGTCCCACATAACTTACTGCATCCGTCTTTTCGCGTCCCTGCCCAGTCCCCCAAGTTTCCACCCAGCCATCATGCGTCACCCCGCGCACCCGCACCCTACTTTACCCCCCTCTCCCTACGTTTCTAGACTACCCAGCCACGCCGGGCCCCGCCCCGCTCCACCACGCTCCGCCCACACCCCCTGCTCCACCCACACACACCCAGCCCCGCCTTGGTCCGCCCCGCTTCGCCCCACACCGCCCCACCCTTCCCCGCCTCATCTCGTCCCGTCCCGCTCCACCCCGACCCGCTTCGCCCCGCGCCGCCCTGCCGCACCTCCTCGCTCTCCCTGCCTTTTTTTGCTTATCTGTTTATTTCCACTGTAACGTTGAAGATTCGCAGCACACTTCCACTAACAATTTTCATCATCAATTATTTACAGCTTTTTTGCTATTGGAATGAACTAAAAAAGGTATTATAGGAAATTGTATTTGCAAAAACTGGAAAAAGTTCACACTTACATTTTGTTTTAAGGGATAAGAAAGATTGGATAATTTTTACAAACCTTATGCAGAGAGTTACTTTTATTTTCCTTTCTTTTTTAATCCATAAGTTCGGAATAAAATCGTAGAGTAATATAAAAACAACCTTAATAACAGAAAACTTTAGACAAGAAATATGTAAACACAACTTAAATGTTGTTTAAATAACCGTAAGTTTATAAACGGTCATTTATTTTAAATTAGAAAAAAGAGACATCAATATTATTAGTATGAGATAATTATAATTTGTTTAGCGCTCTTTGTATATTTGCTATTTAAAATAAGAAATGTACTTGTAGTTAAGTGCGGTGTAATTTAATGTAGTGCTGGGTTTAGTGAAATGTTCAGTGACGATATTGGATATAAAAGCAAAGAGAAGTGAAAGAACAGCGCATGGCAGGTGGCTCAGTGAAAGGAAAAGAAGTGAGAAATAACAATAAGCAGTAACGTACCCGTAATTGATGCAATAGTTCTGTTGTTCTATAATTCTATTGTTTTTATTTTGTGCTTACTAATACAATTACTATTACTAACACTGTTTCGCATGAGTTTTTATTTTTTGCATACTAATCATTGTTGATTATATTGTACATTGTTATTATTAGCGTATTATTGTATTATTGTAGTATTATTGTATTCTTGTTATTATTGTAGTATTATTGTATTATTGTTGTTATTATTTTATTATTATTGTGTTCTTTTTGTGTTATTTACGTAATATTATAATGAAATTTTGCCGCCATTTTTTGTTACGTATTTGCAGAGTAAATATATCCAAAAATACGGGGCAGAGGGGCCCCTGACACTGGCGCGCCGCGCAAAGCGTCACCGCGTCGCGTCTCTGGCCGAAGACGCGCGTTCGCGCCGCGATTTCCCGCGCAGTCGTAAATACGAAGGAGGTGGGGCCGGGGCCGGGGTCGGAAGAGCAGCGGGAAAAAGAAGCGCGCGAGAGGTTTCTGAAAAGCACAGAAATTAACGCGAGTTTTCCGCGGTGACAAAAACGAAAGGCTTCTCGTCGGTAAATGGCATTTAAAAATGTGAGGCGTCTCTTTACAACGAGCGCCATCGCCCTCGCTTCTCTTCTACAAAACGAGCTGTTCTAATTCTGCGTGTCTCGTAAATACAGGGTAATGGGGTGGGAGTTCTGGTGGTTCAAAGGAAAGGGGTGTGACAGTTAAGTCACGGGGGATGTGCAAGGAGCAAGAAAATGAGGCAGGAGGAGGGAGTTTGGGAACAGAGAGGGGATGGAAGGGCCAGAGATGGGGTGAAGAAATAAAAGTTGATAGTAGAGAGACGGAAGGTAAAGGTCACAGCTGAGGTAGAGAGTTACTAAAAAAAAGAGTGGCAATCCGAGTGGGTGAAAGGAAATGAGAAAGGAGGACAACTAAGAGGAGATGGAGAAGAAAACGAGTTGAAGGTGAAGTGCAGAGAGATGCAAAATAGAGGAATATAATTAGTTCGTGTAACATTGAAATAGAAAGAGCTAACAGGCGAATAGGAGAGATAATTCTGAGAATATTATAATGGGCTAAGAACGAACACGAAGAACAAGTAGGAGACTCAAGGTGGGAGGTAAAACCTAGAGAGCAAAAGGAGAGGGAGGAACTGGGGGGAAGAGAAACAAGAAAAAATTTAATTCAGAGAAAAAATGTTGGAAACAAGAAAAAGCTAATTCCTAAGGCACCAAAGAGGTTTAGTTTAGAATATGTGTATTTAAAATTTATGATGAAACTTTATAAGTAATAAATATTCGGCTTCAAAATGTCATTAATAATTCAGAAAAAAATTAAATGAAACCAATAACTTATATGTGGCAAATAAACTAAAAACAGTGATAAAGCCGTAGTTCTTATGGTCTCCATAACATAACCATTAACCCTTGAACTCTCAAGACAGGAGAGGACCGTCAGAGATTCACAAATGATTGTTCTTTGTAGATTTCAATTCTTTAGGAAGCTGCAAATCATTGATATTGTTTATAATGTGCTCATGTTCATAATATAATGCAATGTATCACAAATGTTAATAAAAATTTCAGTTCATTCATCTTCTTTGGATGTAGATAAATATGGCACACTTAACTCAAAAATTTAACTTTCAAATGCATTTTGAATATTTGTTGTATTTTAAGTTTTTGGGAAATAATATGGTATAATACAATACTGTTTTGTGCACATGTACCGGCTTCCTGTTCACATAAAATGTAATAGGTTTTCTTCATCAAACTTAAAGTCGAGAGATTTTATTCATCAAACGTAAAATGGATGAGAAAGTCGATCGTCTTTTACCTACGGTGCTATATGTAGACTAATGTTTTTGGTTTCAATGGATGAACACGTATATTTTATGCTATATCAGTTTATTACTTTGTTAAAACCGCCAAAACAACAATGAAATCAACTTTTAAGCGTTGGGTCTCAAAGGTACTCTCTTGGTATTGCACAAGACCATTTACAACTTGTGATTATTTGGGTAAATGTAACGACAAAAAAAATGTAAATTGAAATTCATGCAACTGTTATTGAATTAATGTGAATACAACAGATATGAAGATAATCAGCTGATCCTACGTTGTTTTGTGCATTTGTAACTCTAATTTGTTTGTACTGATTTGCACGATTGTTAAATTGCAATAATTAAATATTTGAATTGAGGGGTTTAACAATAGATGCGAGTTCAAAAAAAGAAAAAAAATATAAATTTACAAATTCCATTAGCGCAAATATTCAAATATTTTTGTGCAAAAACATACAAGTATATATACATATATATATATATATATATATATATATATATATATGTGTGTGTGTGTGTGTGTGTGTGTGTGTGTGTGTGTGTGTGTGTGTGACGTTGACAACTAATTATGCCCTATATTATTTACCTTTTAAATACGTCACATTTCAATTGTGTCATTCAATTATTTGCAACAACGCCAACATGAAAACAAAAGAGAGAATTCCTTTTCTATGATACTGTATTTTGCTAACCAGTCATGGAGCATTTACCTTCCCCTTAAATATATTTTTAGTTTATAAAAATCACTAAAACTAGATATTGAAATCCATAACACCAATGTTCCCGAAGATATAGTCACACTCACTTCCGTGCAGAGTTCTCTTTTGAATGGTATTATCAATTTTTATAGTTCACAATTTCCTTTTAAATCAATTAGTAATAAAAATGTCACAGCAAGTAAATTGAAAATAATTGTCGCATGCAACCCCGTGCAACTCCTCCACCCTGCACTCAAAATGTCTCATTCTGTCACAAATATATTCAATACCATAATCGAGTTAATTTGTCATTTAACTTCCGTCAAACGTATTTTCATCAAAAGCATCTGATCACAACCAGTCCTGACCACCTGGCCCTCGTTGATTGAAGGCCTGAGCGCAACAGTGGTTTAACGCCCTTCCCCCAAATGCAAACAATGTATTGTCGTCGTTTGTTATCTAAGTATGTGAAGTATCTTTGATAATTGTTGGATAGACCTGTTTTACTTATGCAGTTGGGAATGAAGTCACAATTTTTTTTCTTTACCATAGTAAATCTGTAACTATGTAACTTAAACTTGCTATTTTTCTGTCTTTGTCTGTAAAAAAGTAGTTTAGACCTCCGTTGTCCTGACCTATTCAATTGCCACATGCCATTGCGCATCGCATCGAAGCTCCGAACACAAAAGCTGTCGTCTTCGCTATCAAATATTTTAAACAAACTATTCCCAGGTTCACTTTAACGCTCAAGCCGAACTGAACGCGTGGAAACCTTCCCCTAAACACACCATCGACCAACCGCCACAGCGGTCGGGTGCGCAAACCCCACGTGGCTTCGAGCTGTGGATTTATTTGCAATCAGCTGCCGTACCGCACGCAATTTTCATTTCTGCCACACTTCTGTGGCGGGCCCGAGACCGTTTATTGCCAACAAAACGAAATTTCCAACACAAAACTCTCCGTTAAACGTGATTTCTTTGCTTAACACTGCATGTTTTAAAACGTTGCAAATTCACTCCCCAGAAAGTATTAAAACCTGTCCCATTCGTCGACCTCAAATCGCATCAAGTGGACGTTAAAAGTTGGCGGCGGTACTTTTGTTCGCAGAGAGAACGGCGTTAGCTAAGCGTTTTCTGTTCGGGAGGAAAAGTAAGAATATACACAAAAATCCTTAACAGCATAACTTGAAGAACTTTGCTGCGAGTTGGCCCGAAACCACTGTTTAAAGTTTACTACGCAAGGCGTAAACCCACAAAGTTAAATCGTTTACGAGAAACAATGCTAAGACTGGGAAGACAGTATTTGCGTAGGCCCGCGGAACCCCCCCTCCCAGTTCCCCTTCTCGCAGCTAGGGACGCGAATTTTCCAGCCAGCGGTGGCGTCAAGGCAAGTACGCACCCGAGGGTGCTAGCATGACCCGGAAGCAATACGCCTATCGTTGGCATTATAAGTCAGAAGATCGTTTCCTCAAATGGGAACACATCTCGCTTCTTTTCACTAAACATCTTTATGATGAGTGATTTAGTTTCAGAGAACATAAATATTTCTTAAATGGTTACTGTATACATTTAGGGCTATAATTATTTTAAATAAACTCAGTGGAATGGTATTCCATGGATAATTTCGTAAATTGATAGCATATAAGACCAAGGAATTATATTTGCCTACCACCAGAACAATTTTCTCATTGCATCGAGACTTGTAACTTCGGAGAAGCTGTTTTTCCAGAGCTCACAAGAAGTAAGAATAACAAATATATTTAAGGTGAATTCCTTAAATTTAAGGTGTGTATGTGCGTGTGAAAGAGAGAGACAGAACGATAGAAACCTACCAATAGCTTGTGAGATAGCCGCATTATCAACTTAACAAGCCATGAATTTCCCAGAACCTGATCAGTTGCAAGACAATCCTACGAGAAAACACCAGGACATTGCATGTTCACCAATATTTATGAGAGATTTGTACCCGAAGATTTTCTTTAGAAAGTGACAAAATACCAAGTAAGTACAATTAACCAAATGAATGTCATATATTTCTCAATTTAAACCATTAATATACAGCGTCCTCAATTGAGAACACCCCACATTTGTGTCATTTACACTTACATTCAAGCTTCGAATTCCTGAAAGCTAGTTGTAGATTTTGTGGAGATCACTAAAACATCAGTCTTCAGTCTTCGTGACTTGCAACAGTTCGATTCTTTTAAAACTGTGCTTAGCAGCTGTATGACTGAAGTCAAGTCAAACGAAGTGATCGTGTTAGAACAAAGGATGGCTGATCTAATCTTTGTTTGATACAGAATACTAACAAATAAAATATTTGTCTTTTGCTAATTTTTAAGAGATACTGCAAATGTAAGTCCCAAAATATATTCATTTTCGTTCACCAACATTTTGCAATATTTAGAACATTTTGTTTGTAAATGTAATAGGTCGAAGAACTAAATAATAAATTTATTATTTAAATGTCACAATGACAATTGCTTTCTACATCAATAACTTATCTGGTAAATGACAGGTTTCTTAAATCAAAATTGGATTTGGTGATATATTCTGAAACATACTTTGACTATAACAGTTATGAACTGAATATGAATAAGACTTTATTAGGCGTAATTTTAAAATGATTCTTAGGGTACGTTTTCGTAGCAGTGGATATCTCATGTGCTTTAAAAATTAATTACTATTCATCAAACGCAAACAAATATTGAAAATTATATTTTGAAATATTTTTTCTTTTATTTCTTTTCGAATATGTGGATGGATGTATATATTTAATGTTTATATATGCCATTGTTAAATCTTTTTAGTAAACTACAAACAACATTCTTTCTTAATAATGTCAATTCTAAAATTAGATTAAACATGTTCTAACAATTCTAATGTAATCTAACATTACAATTATTTTGTTGGTGTAATACAAAAAATAATACATTAAATTTAAATAAAATACAAAAATTAACTTTTTGAAAATAGTTTGAAAATAACTTAAGTTTAGTAACGTAGTATTAAAATTTGATCGCTGAATATTTGCACGTCCAATATTACACGTTTCCCTCAATTCTTTATATCGTATGCACTATCCATGAAGATAAGCAGTAATAGAGCGGGAATAATATCACTCAACCAACCGCATCGAAATGCGTTTTCAGAGATGTATGTGAAACCAAGTTTAGATCAGTTTGTGGAACTATAATTTTGTGTGCTTAAGTAACAGGGCACAAGGTATTGAACGAAGAGTAAAATTGATGATACAATCTAAATGGTGTACGAGATGACCTAAATGGTGAGCAAAAATATTTCAGTATACTCTCACATTCTTAAATACTATTTTATATTGAAGACATAGTTAAGAAACAAATTAAAGAGTCCTCTTTCAAACAAAAACTTTCTTTTGTCTTAAAAAATTTGAATGAGCACGCTGATACACACACGATCAAATAACATTTTCTAAATTCATTTCAGGTTAATAAAATTTATTTATGGGGCCATAGAGAGCACTTCAATCATTACAGACAACTAGAATTCAATTTTTTTAGTTTTTCTTAGTAAAAGTAACAGTGGTTTTTGATCTGTGGTGACTTCAAACTTTCTTAACTTCGATTCATTGATACAAATGTAAAAAAGCGCTTATTATCGTATTACTAACACCTCAAATCTATTATCCTGTGGTCATGAAAGAAATGCAATTCATGTATGATGTGTGACATTCCTGTATAAAAAGGTTTTATTCAATGTTACGAATTCTCTCCATCGACATTGTCGTATTGGGTATCAACCTTCTTCATTCGTGAATGTAATCTTATTTCACTCCCTTGTACCATAAATTTCTGTTTCATCCGATAAAATTTCATTTTCGGGACGACGATAGTAGTTTTATATGGAGGCAAACTTTTTCCTTTGCAATTTAAATCTTGTTTGACTCTACATGAATTACGATTAAAGAAAAGGAGTATTTTGTCTCTAATCTGATCAATACTGTAGTACAAAATAGAACTTAGAAAGTCATACGTACGATTTCTATGAACAACGATCAGCGCGTACGTTCTTTCGTCCAAAAGAGATCAACTGTTTTTTGTTTTTTTTCGAAAACCTCGCAGTCAAGGGCAGGCGATTTTTCTTGCTGAATCGAGCGCAGTCATCTCTGCCACAGACCCCGGCTCACCTCGCTTCAACCGACCCTCGACCCCCCATGAACCCGCTCTTTCCCCGCCCCTTTCCCCCGCTTCTCTCCGCACTCGTTCTGCCCTCCACCCCCGCCCCCACATCACCCCGCCCTCATCACCCTCGCCCCCGCCCCGGTCGCCCCGCCGTCGCCCGCGCGTCGCCCCGCCGTCGCCCGCCGTCGCCCCGCGTCGCCCCGCCGTCGCCCCGCCGTCGCCCGCCGTCGCCCCGCCGCCCCGCCGTCGCCGCCGCCGTCGCCCCCGCCGTCGCCGCCGCCGTCGCCCCGCCGTCCCCGCCTCGCCCCGCCGTGCCCCACCGCCCGGCGCCCCGCCGGCGCCCCGCGGCGCCCCGCCGGCGCCCCGCCGGCGCCCCGGCCGCGCGCGCGCCGCGCGCCCCCGGCGAACAGTCCTACCAGCCCTCTCCCGTCCTCTCCAGCCTCTCCCCGCCCTCTCCCCGCCTTCCCACCCTCTCCCCGCCCCTCTCCCCGCCTCTCCCCGCCTCTCCCCGCCCTCTCCCCGCCCTCTCCCGCCCCCTCCCCCGCCCCTCCCCGGCCCCCTCCCGCCCTCTCACCCGCCCTCTCCTCCTCCCCGCCTCTCCCCTCACTTCCCACACTGTGTCTCTCCAACTACTTCCCTCCCGCCATCTCACCCTCATTTCCAGCCTAGTTTCCTTCGCCTCACCCTCATACCCGTGCTCATCCCACCCTCACCCCGCCGTCTCCCTCCCTTCTCACAGCCCTCTCCCGGTCCACACCCCACCCTCCACCTGGCATCCTACCCTCCGCCGCCCAGACCGCATCCCACGCGTGTCCTTCTCGCAGTCCCCAGCTCCCCCCTACCGCCGCCCCCAGCGCACATCGACCGCCTCACGTCCCATCTCTGGTCTTGCAAGTTGGCGGAGCGATCGCGCGCGGCGGCGAGAGAACGACGGGAAAAGAGCGGAAAGAAGACGCGTTACCAGAAGTTCCTCAAACGAGCATCCGCAAACATTAAAGTTTTCAGCGCTCACGGCCGCGGGGAGCAGGGAGCGGGGAGGCCACGACGCTTCGCCTACAGAAAGCCTTTTGTAAAGGATCTCGTTTCGTCAAAACGCTTCGCAAAAACGATGTCTTATTGAGAAAGGAATAAATTCGGGATCTCCGATATAACAACTGACACCGATGCCGAAACCCAAGTCTCAAATAGAGGAGAAGGAGAGGTATCGTGACCTGTTGGATTTTCGATGTAGAATTAGAGCTAACGTACACTGGAGGAATACTGCTTCCTAGAATGTCTAGTATGTATGTAGAATATTTTACAGTACAAGAGTATCATAAGAATTTTAATAACTTTAAAGGCCTATAAAATAAAGTCTTTGTTTTTTAGCTCGTATCGAGCAAGATGGATAGGGAAAGAAGTTTATAGCCTTTTACTTCCAATTGAATAAATGTTCACGATTAGAAAGTTAGAGATTAGATTCTGCACGAGTAGAAAGCATTAGAGAGTTATATATTTCAGGTAATGAAATTAAAGATTACGTCTAAGCACAAACTCTTCAATTTAAAATGAAATGATGTAGTCTAACATGCCAACGTCTGAAAATAATTTCCAAAGTTTTTTTCAAGTTCAAAAAGATAGAAGGACAACTCTTTAATTTCATATTACTCCCAAATACGTGAATAGTTACAAAATACTTCTACGTGAGTAACACAGGTAATACTCTCAAGCAATGATTTACAGTTTTAGTGGTGAATGTGTAGAAAATTTCACACATTTCAACGCACAACTGTAGGGAATAGCTGAACCGTAGAACGCTCCTGGTGGAACATAGTTTGCCGGAAATTTCTAAACACCACTTGCCTACAGCACAACGATATTCCCGGATTGTTGTTACATGCAAACATGCATACTCAACTTGCGAACAGAATGATTTCCAAAATGTGTTGCACCAGGCAAAATGCAGGCCTCACATTTCGGCCTCCCTCTGCTCTATAATCATATTCATACATACAAATTACTATTTTAACGTTAAATGGGATGAAAAGTTATTCCAATTTCCAGATTCAAACTCCCTTCACTTTGTTATTCAAATTAGGCCATCATTTTACGTAGCTGAGCCCTAATCGTCATTATACTCCACTTTCTCATCGACGGGACGTTGGGTAACAAAACATAATATTTACGTACGAATCTTTAAACATATTTGCTCTTTTCATTCTAAGCAACTACGAGGATTTTTTGAAGTCGTCATGAAAACTATTTTTCCCCACAAAAATGAGAAATAGACAATATCGGCTTCATGAGAGATCTCTAGCTGGTTAGGGAAAAAGTAAATTAAGAAATAACAAAATTCGTTCCCAATGTGTTTATATATCTACGATACTATGTGTAGGATTTGTGAAAGATATATTGAGTCATGGAAGCATATAATTGAGAGATGCAGGAAGATTGAAGACGGGATAACGAATGGAGAGGATATGCAGAGATAAAGAGATATAATGTGTCGATGGAAATGGAGAGCAAATATCGATAATAGTAGGGAAACTAAAAACGTGTTTCAATGAATTATTAAGATACGTTAACGAGAAGAAGCCAAATGAGTACGTTTTATGAGGAAGAGATAGCGGGGATAACGTGAAAATAGTGAAATAAGACACAAAGATTGGAATAGAGTAAGTGTAGTAAAAGAGCTGGATACGGAAGGAAAAATAAAAAAAATCAGAAGAGAGATGTGAGAAGAATGGAATAAGTGAAGACGCTGAAAAAGAAGTTCTGCAAGAGGGAACTGATGGAGAGAAACGAGTGAGGGTGCAGGAATAATAATAAATACGAGTAACACCTTAGGCTACAGAAATGTAAAGATTAGGCTACTAATGTGATGTGAAAAAGAGGAAGGAATACTGCGGTGATCAAAGTAGAGGTAATGTACGAAGGGTCGGAATAACAAATGGAAAGAAGTTTTAAAAAATAAATGAAAATGACAAGGTGTTTTTTGGTTTAAATATTTATACTCATCAGAGAAAAAGTATTATATTGACGTTATATTTGACATGACGAAGAAAGAAGATACTTTTTGGAGTATTAAATTTTACTCTCAAATACCCTGTTTACTCATAGTTACCTTAATGCTCTGATACTAGTAAATATACCTATAAATTAAACACATATTTTCACCTTTCAAATTGTGAACGTTGGGTCAAAGATAGCTTTTACAGTTTTTATAATTTTTAAATACATTAGATTTAAATACAGCAGTCGATTTTAATACCGAGATATGAGTAAATAAATGTCACTAACGTGAAATCCTTCAAAAATGCTCTGAGGCGTAACAGCATGAACAAGTCGCAATAAGTGATGGTTACATATTGATACAATGTATAAAGAAGACAAAGCGGTTCATTAATACTTGGAATGTTTAAACATTATAAGTGTATAGAAGTCTGATCATAACATACAGCCAAAAATCGGAATATCCTTCATGTACTCTAAAATGACCCCTAAGCTTTGTAATATAATCCGTTTGAGAGTCTCTGCAATGACGTAAAATATGTTAAGTGAAGTTGTTATTATTTTTGACTGAGCGAAATGAAAAAAAAAGAATTCCAATAATATTCATAAACTATCCGCTTCAGTTCAAGTAGATTCAGTTTACCAATACTTTTTTAATGACAATGAATAAAGCCCTCGAGCAGATATTTTTAAAGTGAACGTAGATTTATATAAAAATTACTTTAGCAATAGCAATCAGACGTATGTAGCACGCTCTCGAGTGAGTGATTCTACAAAAGTATTGGTTCTTGCTCCTGAACGTATAATGTATAAAAGCTCTTGTTCTTGCTCCTGAACGTCTAAATATATTAAAGTCTTCACGCAAATGAAGTTGCGGTTTCAGCTAGTTATTAATAATGAACTTAATAATAGTGTGTCGGTGAAATAATTATATTACAGTTTAAGAGCATAACTAATAGCTTTCCATGATAATATTTATTTACATTATTAATTATAACATTCTTATGTAGGTACACTGACTCAACACGGCAGAATTGACAGCGCGTTCAATTTTTTGATAGAAGTGGCGGAAAATTATTTTCCGGCTATTCTAACTTTAATGATTTCCCATTATTTTCCCTGCAATAATATTGTATTTGCGCAATAATTGCGCTACGATTTTATATATATATATATATATATATATATATATATATATATAAATTAAAACAGATTTCGAGTGCTGACAGTTGGTGGCGGAGCTGGAACATAGAGTGGCAGAACAGTACAGGACTTTAAGAAACCCAGTACTTATAGAAAAATGTTTCTTTAGAAGAAATTGCAATAAGAAGATGCACTAAAATTTTGTGATTAGAAACCAAGAATTGTGAGGACCCAGTTGAAATGAAAAGAGGTGACAAGATAAAGCATGTCGTTTGAGAATGCTGCGAAACATTTCGTGAAACCGACATTTCACGAAACTTTTACGCATTTATTAAAGTATAGTATTTATAAACATCTCTATCCTTACGATTGTTTGTAATAAACATGCAAACTTCCTCCAAAATGATCTGCTCCTTCGAAGGGTTACCAATGTTACACTATTAAACCAGTAAATATTTACCTTATAGTTACAGATTAATCCACTTCAGCCACTAGTTCCTTATTACACAATTTATGCACTCATCTGTCACATTCATCGGTTATTACAACCTGCTTTTGTCGTAATACTAATAAATTCAGAAATATAGGACATGTTCAAAATAATGAGGCAGTATGCAAAGCGCATACAAAACCTCACTATTTGCGAATCTATCAACCGAAAGAAGCAGATGACAATGAGCATGTGCAGCGTGGCGACATTCGAATCGCACAGAGGGGCCGTGGGGGGGGGTGAGGAGGAGGGAGGAAGGGGAGGCGCGGGAAGCAAAAGCGAGGGACCGCCGCGCACAGAGCTTGGCGCTAATGCAGTCCAGTTGGAAGATACAGGGTTTAAACGGCGCCCTCCCACCCCGCCGCGCTCGCGTTTGCGACAGGCTCCCGACTCAGGCCTGCCGCCTCTGCACCTACGCCCTGTGCCTCGCCCGCGCGCTGCTGCCCGCTCCAGCTTACCCCCACCTCGCCTCCACTCCGATCTCCGCCTCTCAACGCCCACGCCGTGCCCGCCACCCGCCTCGACCGCGCTCGACCGCCTCCGCCCGCCTAGCCTCCCACCCCGCCTCCCACCCCGCTCGACCCTCCGACCCGCGCCCGCTGCCGGAGCCCCGCCTCCCACCCGGCCTCCGCACCCCGCTCCGACCCCGCCCCGACCCCGCCTCCGACCCCCCTCCGCCGCCAAAACCCCCCGCCTCCGACCCCGCTCCGACCTCTCGCCTCCCGACCCTGCCCCGACCGGGCTCCGACCCCGCCTCCGACCCGCGCCCTCGACCCCCGCCTTCGACCCCGCTCCGACCCCGGCTCCGACAGCCCCGCCCCGAACCGCCGCCGCTCCGACCCCGCCTCCGAGCCCGCCTCCCACCCCGCCTCCCAGGGATTTGCGACAGAAGCTACATAGCTAGGTCGAATTTAGCCGCATTCTTGAGAGGAATTCTAGCAATCAATATCAGGCAAATGACGGAGTAGTACTCTAAAAACGGGCGACGGAACGCACGCGATCTTTCCTTCCTCTTCGTTATGATTTTCTAATGCCTTACTTACACATACACACGGACATGCACTACATTTGGCCCACATCTTGGAAGGCCAGTGAGCTTAGAGCTTGTCTCGGGTGGGTCGATACCCCGCTGTTAGACGATAACGTTGGGGGAAAAATTCTTAAGCCAATATAGAGGTCGGCGCTGCACGGCTTAAACACGAAACCTTGCAACCTCCCTTAAAGAACCCCAGGTATTTGGTCCCGCAGACTCGCTGCGATGGATGCTCTTCGAGGGCTAAGGGCGGGTCCGCCATGACACGTACGAGGGAGCAACGGATAACAGCTGGGCACGCGATTCCACTCATCAATACATCAATATTCATTCTCACGCAGTTTATTGTTAATGACAGGCGTGGGGGTTGATATAATAAACTTTGCTGTGCAATGAATTAACTTCCATAGTCTTTTACGTCGTCTGTGTCCCGGTAGAAATTAGTCAGCGATTTAGTGGTAGTAATGCGTTACTACAAATATATAGCTTCCTTAATTCCCCCGTATCACTGCAACCAAAGATGGTTGGATTCCTCCTAATACAGGTAAAGGGACAACAAGATAGATCGTTATTAATCCACGTTATAGCAATTTTTTAGATTTTCCCCAAAGTATTTTAATATTCAGATTTTGCACTTCTCAAGCGTAAAGCGATAGAAAACTTTTCGTATGTCACGCATAGTTTTAATATCACGTATTAGTACATGTTCGAGCTTTAATTTGCTCGACGTCTTCAAAATTTTCAGAGTACGTGGTGGTAGCCGGAATACATTTCACAGATACTTTGTGAGTTGCCAGGCGTTCTCTGAATGGCGAATGCCAGGGTAGGGTCCTTTACAACAACGATTTGCGATATTTTCTTCTATTCCAATTCGTTCCTTCCCCGGGTTTCAGCTGGTCACGCTTTCGCCCAATAAAAAAAAATTTGTGTACCCGCGACCCCTAAGTCTATGAGGATGTTTCTAACGACCAGAGGCAAATGAAACATTTTTAACTTCGTTTTATAAAAATGTCCATCACATGTTCGAGAAGCAAACTGTTTATTTTGGATCCTTTAACATGAATTAGAGCTTGCCTTAGTTGGGCCCATGCCCCGCTGGTGAGAGATGGGTATTACCTTGCAAGCCGTCGTGTAGGTAGACCTGGAATCTCACCATTCAGGTCGGAAAGATAACAACCATCTCTCGAGATGAACATATGCTCTACACTTATGAAAATAATGACCTTAGCAATTGACGCGCCCGGAGTCACAAATCAATCATATCCTCGGTGGGCGTGCTAGGGAGCTGAGAGAGATGGTCAGACGGAATCAACCGTTCGGACGGTGCAGGCCCGCCGATAAAATCATGTACTGCACTTGTAGTAATAATGACCTTAACAGTTGACTCACGAGGAATCAGCAAATAATCAATCACATTTGTGGGTGTGCGCTAGGAGCTGAGAGCAGCTGTTGGGCGGACTCAGCCAGACGGACAACTCGGGGTCGGCGGTAAAATCATGTACTGCATTTATAGAAATAATGACCTTAGCAGTGCTCGCGCCCGGAGTCATCGATCAATCATATTTTCGAGGGGAGTGATTGGGTGGCGAGAGCTGTGGCCTGGCGGAATCCACCGGTCGGGCGGTGCTGGGCCAGTGATAAAATCATGCACTGCACTTGTGGGAATAATGACCTTAAGAGTTGACGCACCGGCAATCCCCAATCAATCATATTCCCGGTGGGCGTGCGCCGGGAGCTGAGCGCTGTGGGCGGGCGGCGCGGGGCCGGCGCGGGCGATGGGCAGTCGCTGGCCGCGAGGCCACTCTGTCGCCGCCCCGCCTCGCAGCGCCAAGCTCTGCGGCCTCATGCATATGCAAGCAGCGGGGGCACGACGACCAGCTCACCCGGCAAATCACCCGCGAACAAATTGCAAATGAGACGGAGCACCGACGCGCAGCGCCACCCCGCGCTCGGCCCGTCGCCGGTGATTGTCTCCCGAAGCGACCCACTCCCGATCACCCCCCACCCCCCGCTACACACACACACACACGCGCACACCTGTTAACATCGCCCCCACCCACCCGATGTGATTGCGCTCACCTGACCGCCGATGGAACGGCGCGCTCGACTACCTAACACAAGTTCTCGCTGTGATATGCACTGCGCTGAGAATGGTGTGCTGGTCGAAGGAATTTTGAGTTGTGGGAATACTGGTGTGGTGTTGTTGACGTTATTGAAGGCGGAAATAATTGAAGTCATCTTTGTGCACTTACATTCGTTCAGAGCGATGACTTTCGTCGGCTTTGACGTCATCATCAATCTCGCCATATGTGGTGAATAGTATGCCATATGTGGCACTGACTTTCGCCACTTACAGCAAAACTGATGACGACGGATAAGCCGTCGAAAGCCAACTTTTTAAATAAATATTGGTTCTCAATGACTTTAATTATTTAATATTTTCGTACTGAAGGAATTTGTTGAGTGCAATATAGAAAATCGAGATGATTCAAAGATTATTTAAAGCAATAAGAATAAACTTTTATCCTTCTTTTACATAAAATAATGCATTATTTTATCTTTCAATTTAAGATTTATCATGTGCATCTAATCAAAAGGAATTTGTCGTAGTTTCAATTGCATATTTATTGTAGCACTGGTAAACATGTATTGAGTGCATTGTATCATGGTTAAAGTGTGGTTCAATTAAGTAATTTTTATGAAGATTAGCTTATTTTAACAAGTTGTTTTAAATATAATAACCTTAATTGATTATACGAGCCTGATGAATGTGCAAAAATATCAAAAGACGTTGAGAACTTAACTCTTTTTAGTTAATTCAACATCCTACAGTTGAACAGCAGACACAAGTAATAACAATATAATATCCATTGCGATGAAAATTTGTATGTCAAAATTGTGAAACTGAAATAGTGAAACGGAAATAGCTTCAAGTAATGTAGTTTAATAAAGTTTAAAACTTCATAATATGAATTATGTAAATATTCCATATTCATTCTTACATTTTCAGCTTTCGTCAATGTAAATTACACGATTCGGACAATTCTCTACGTTGCTGCAAGACTGTTCATAACGAATAGTTTAAGTCAAACGACGATATATGAAAGGATGTTCTATACAAATATTATATTTTTAATTTAACGATTTAAAATGAGTATGCTCATTGGACAAAAATTTATCATTCCTCATGATCAACAGATATCCAGTGATCGTACTACTTCAGCTGCCAATCTTTCATCTACGAGATAAGGATAAATTACCAACATGAAACTGATGTTTTATTAGAGATTTGAAGTTTAATAGCGCCGTGTGAATGACGGAAGGACTATAATGACAATTTTCAAATAAAGCATTATGCCCTGCGGCTTCAACTTGCAATTAGACGACTGAACTCTCGCACTGCAACGGTATATTGTAGTCATTAAAGGGAGATTGCGGCACATAAGATACATTCTGCAAAAAGTGAGCTATCAATATCAACCTTACTCATTTTCAGAAATTTCATCGTTTCATTTATTTTTACAAGATATTTTAAACTTTTCCTCGTGAAAATGTAAATGAAAAAAGATATTAAAAGTTTCCAGTTGCAAACGACTAACTAGTCTCACTTCGCCTTTTGAAGTATTGACCGCCCGAAATGCACTCCGGTTGGCAGGCACTCGGTATGAGCAGACCGCTTCAGTACCCAGGTGACGTGACGTACACTGCAGGCTCTGGCCAATTGGACCCTTCATTTCTTATGTGCATTAGCTTTGTAGCTAAATGCTTGTTGTATTTATACCGAGCACTTGGTTTATATTTAGAGTGCGTTTTGTATGTTTCAAAGAAACCAGTAGTATTATATTTATGTATTAAATGAGTTTATTTTCTACTACAGTTCAATTTTTTATGAATATATTATATTTAAAATTCTGGCGACTAAATTTGCATTATACGGTCTAGATACTGAATTAGGTGCTCAGTGGGATGGGTATATACCATTTAGTCATTTTGAAATTTTATAGCTCGTGTTTTTACATTTTAAATGATATGAAGGTGAGAGATCCGAGAATTTCCGACTACTACTCTAATATAAAACAAATGTACGTGGAGGCTACCGACGGTAGGTTAAACTATGCTGAGGAAAAAGGTAACGAAGTGTTACTAGAAGAGGCGAACATGCTGGAAGTGTTCACGGAGTCGGTGCTCAGTGAGAGAGCACAAACAACGTTTGCCTTGGGAGCTGGAGTATCAAAAGCAAACATATACACTCAGTAAGTGGAAAGACGAACCACTACTCTTCACAATGCATCGTCAATGTAGCAGTGAGATTAAATTCGAAATCGTAGGGTTTTAATGTAGAATCCATAGAGAACCAAAACTAGTTTCTTAGACAGAATTTCGGAGCTCATTCGTATTTCTGGAATCGACCATTTTGTTCATATTTTCGTACCATCACGTCCTTATCAGGAATTGACTAACCTTTTTCTTAACATTTTTTGAAGATATTTAACGTCTCAACTGTACTAATAATACTCTCTGATCTCTCTATTAGGATTGTATAGCATTTATCAGCCTACAAGAAATAATTATCCTGAGAGAATAATAATTCGTATATGATATTTTAGTTGCTCACTAATTCTTTGAAAAGTATGGAACTCCTTTTTGGGATATATTTTACACTTATACAGAAACAACGTCACTAAGAAATTTCATGAGCATGTGATAAAAATTAATTGAAAACATTTTACTATAATTCTGGAAAAGATGCAAAAGAAGCATTATCTTTTCCTTTTTCCAAAATGATTGAAGCACATGTTCAGATATGCCGTTCATTACTGCTTGACACATGCTCTGTGTTTCTGAGGTTCCTAAAAGTGGAACACGAAAATTAAACTCAGTAGTTAAACGCAAATATTTTTCAAACAATATTATTTAGATTCAGATTCTTCTCAATGGTTATTATTAATATTGAGAAATTAAAACATTACTGTTAAAATATAAAGTTCCATTTTCTCTTTTATATTTATCTAACTCAGACATGCAGAAAAAATACCGCTTACTAAGGGACCTAATAATACTTATCACGTTTCAATTTAAATCTTAACCTATGCCGAGAAGTATCAACAACAAGAACATGCTCAGTTATGGCAACCATCGATGGAACAGAAACAAACCTCTAGTTGCACATTTGCTGCAACCCTGCATGACAACGCGTTGAGCGGGTTGCATTACAAGGTTTTCTTAATAATATTCTCCCCATAGGTCAGCACGTCCTAACGAAGACAGAAAAATAATGTTACTTTTGAGTTTGTTTCTTTGAGCGGAACATTATGTCACTGTAAAAATCATTTAATTTAAACTATTTTTGTAACAATATTTTATTGGTTGAAGGCATATGCTTATATACATATTTTTATTAGTTGAAGACAGTTTCAAGATCGTTCTTTCTTAATAACTGTATTGGAAATAAATGTAGAAATAGTGAAATATACTAATCGTCTGTGGTAGGATAAAGACATATTAGGATAACTACAAATGTAATAGACTGAAACAATTATAGCACTATGATAATACAAAGGATT
The DNA here is from genome assembly GCA_017312745.1 of Gryllus bimaculatus. Taxonomy (NCBI): domain Eukaryota; kingdom Metazoa; phylum Arthropoda; class Insecta; order Orthoptera; family Gryllidae; genus Gryllus; species Gryllus bimaculatus. The sequence goes on from BOPP01000199.1 coordinate 1,616,354, forward strand.
TCGAAAATTTGAAATGCATAAAAAGTATATCATAAATATTACAAATTCCCACCATCAAAAGTGACTGGTCTGATGCATGCTCTACTGATGTTCCTGAATACTTAGGAGGTCTTTGCGCGCAACAGATTGAGTAAATTATAATAATAACAATAATGATAGTTTCATAATAAAATAACTCCGTATTATAAGTTGAATATAATCAAGTGTGCATGTATTTCTTTAAATATGGAACTGTGATTAGTCAGCTAATGACATAATGTTGTGGAAAAAAGGCATACGTCTAGAAATTGTCAAATAAAAATTGAATTTTTTACAACAGTGCCACTCCATTGATGGATGGAGTTTGGCCTCATCTTGCAAGAGATTAGGGAAATCGGCATTATAGAACATATGAAGAAGAGAGGGAATAGAAGTCATTGGATGGAAGTGAGGAATCCTGGTGCCAGGAAAGTACTCTGCTGACTGATCGCTCCCGGGAACCGCGATTCGAGTCTCGGGCTCTCCATGTTGAATTTATGTGGGTGGAGCGGTTTCGCCAGAGGCATTCACGACTTGCACTTCTGCTTCTTATCCTACCATTTTCTTCAACGTTCGCACCACTTATCTTATCATATATTTTTTATCTCATCGCATTTATTTCTACAGTCGCTTTTAGCGGAAGAACTACGTTAAAGGTTGACCAACAGGATCTTGTGAAACGTGGATGTTAAACTTCGAAGGGGAAAATAAAAACGAAATGGTGTATTGATGTTATTTATATTAAAATCTGGTGAAGGATTGCAGATTTGAACTAGACTATGAAGGTTAATTAATAGGACAGTTAAATTGTATCGTGTTTGGCTGGCCAAACCGGTCACCTAAATAGTTTATGTTAATCTTCGAAGGGAAAACTAAAACAAACATGGGGTAAAACATTGCAGAAGTAACGTAGACGACCAAGGTTAACTAATAGAATAGTTACATTTCAACGTATTTTAAAGATTTGAGAATGATCGTTTTTATGTATGCTGGGAAGAAAAGTCTGGGTTATCTATCTGACACTTCCAGAACACGTCTCTACCAAGCATTCGAGTCGCTTGTTGCACGAGCTCAAATAATCGCATCTTTCACTGATTACTAAAACTGCTTGAAAGAAAGTTAACTACAAGGAGGCACAAGAAGACTAACTATGTAGGACGGAATTCATTCAAATTAAGATTAAATATTTTATGTCGATAACTTACCCGTTAGTGAAGATGAGAAGAAATCGATGTGTAGATGAACTCGTGATGCAGTGTTGATTTTCTTAGGTTCATAAATGATGAGTCCACACAGATTAACTAACTTTACGATATATACTATTGATAACACACATCAGCCAGTAATTTGTCACGTTTTACACAAATAGGTGGGTAAAATTTACGAGAACTAGAAGAAACACCACTGAGTGCAAGATATAACTTCAATATATAGATGAATCGATAAATTTAAACACACGAACACTTAATGTTTATTTTTAATAAAATACTATGTTGTTTCCTTCCAGATCAAAAGGTTTATTTGTTCTACGACAGTTTCGCCTTTTTCGATAACCACCCAAGGAATTAAGTTTACGCTCATTAAAAGGCTAGTTGGGTAGTAGAAAAATCATTAAAATAGTTAACTAGTTAAGATAAGTTTTAAAATTCATAAGACTTAACTTCAAGTAAAATATCAATTACTCAAGTTCAATGACATTCTTCCAATGTAATTTCAACGCTTGTGCACTTTAGTAACCATACATAAACTGTATATGAATAACAAATCTTGAAATATTAACTTCACAGTCGAAGTTATGTTTCAAATACTTCATTAGCGAATGAGACAATCTTTAGACGCAATCAGGGCGAAACATGTCTCAAATGTCTTCTCATGTGACGACTGCTCGCGATAGGGTGGCTTAAAGAATACAGTAAAGAGGTGAAGTACGAGTGGTCGTCTAGGGCAGAGGAACACTTGAATATCCAAAAAATTGGTGAAATGTTTGCGCCGGCGGAAGTTTCACGCGGTGCAGTCCCACGAGGAGCGGCAAGCGCGCGACTCACCCGGCGAGAGGCGGGTGAGCGCCGGGTGACTCCCGGGTGAGCAGCGGGTGAGGGACGAGCCAGTCCCAAGTGAGCGTCGGGTGATTCCCGGGTGAGCAGCGGGTGAGCTCCGAGTGAGCGACGCGCCAGTCCCAAGTGAGCGTCGAGTGAGCGCTGGGTGACTCACGGGTGAGCAGCGGGTGAGCGCCGGGTGAGCGCCGGGTGAGCGCCGGGTGAGCGCCGGGTGAGCGCCGGGTGAGCGATGAGCCAGTCCCAAATGAGCGTCCGATGAGTCCCCGGTCGGGTTCCGGGTGAGCAACAAATGCGTTCGGGATGAGCGTCGGGTGAGACCTCAACTGAGCGAGAAACCAGACCCGGGTGAGCGACAGGTCAGTCCCCGACGGGATCTCAGTTCTTGGTGAGTCCCGGGTGAGCAACTGGTTAGTCCCGGGTTGCGGGTGAGCGGCGGGTGATGGCCGGGTAATCGACGGGTCAGCTCCGGATGAGTTCTCGTCAAGCGACAACTCAGTCTCCGGAAAATGCTGTTGAGCTCCGGGTGAGCGGCGGGCCTCGACGCGCGACGAAGCCCGGAGCGACGTCGCGTCGATTGAATCCCGCCGCAGCGGCGGAGCGAACCGCGGCGGGAGCGCGGCGACGCGTGCGCAGGCCGGCGCGAGCGGCCGAGCGCAGCCGAGGCGGGCGACGCGGGCGATGGGGCGGGCGGGCGGGCGAACGGCGCGCGGGTCGGCGTCTGGACCAGCTGCCGCCGCAGGCCTCTGCAGCGCGACTGAACTCCCGCCACGCCCGCCCGGGAGCCGCCCCGCCCCGCCCCCCCCACCGCGCCGCCGCCGCCGCCGCCCCATCTGCGCAGCCCCGCACGGGGTGCGCGCACCCCCCGCCACGCCACGCCACGCCACGCCACTCGGCCGGCGAGGGCAGCACCGAGCGGGTACCCGCCTCACGCAGCGTCCGACGGGCTGCAGCTGCAGACGGATGCGGCTCAAGTCGACGGTGTCAAAACGAGGGTTGGGGCATAAGTCATTACATTTTGTTTCGGGAGAAGACGAGCACGGGTAGAAAATGTGAAATCTTCACATGAAACGACAAGGTATTAACAAAGTGTAAGACGTACCTTAAAGTTTAACGACACGCCAAAATTGGATTTTCTCTCATATATTAAGGTGCTTAAATGGCAGTACATATTTCACATTCCAAACCGGACATACGTCAAGGCAATTATTTTCTGCGGGAATACGAGCACGGTTAGAAAATGTAAAATACACCCATGCAAGGATGAACTACGTTCATGGACATTAAACGATATACCAAACTTGTGTTTCTTATATTTATTAAGGAGTTTAAACGACAGCTCTGGTGTCAAGTTCCAAAGCATTTTAGAATATACGACTAAACAACATTGCAAAAGCATCATATAACCGTTCCAAAGGCCCTATTTGGCAGATGCCCCACTACCGCACGTGCCAAATTACTAAGCACACTCACAGGTCATCATGCGCGTTGCTGATCACTGGTTGTACGCGTACTCACAGAAACTCTCCTGCTCATATACCGACTGTACGGTATGGAAGGGTATTCTTCCAAAGAGCTTCCACCAATGCCCTGTGACATTCTTGGGAATTTATTCCATGAATAACGGTTATCTTGGTGTATGAGCGGTGCTCGAAACGGGTTACATTCATCAGGCACGCCGGCAGTCAGGAAACTGATTTATGATTGCTCTGTGCTAATTGAGACACTCACGGAGACATCTGAAGTAGTGAACACACATTAGCATAGAATTTCGTTAACGCGACAAATAATATTGTGTGATCCGATAATATTTCTTTTAGAAAATATAGTTGCCATTATTTTTGCCGCAACTCTCGTTGAACGGTAATGTAGTTATGAGTATTTTTAATCATATATATTTTCTGTAGTTCATTACAGTTTTTTTGGGTATGTCTGTCGTTTCTCTTAGTGAGACCTCTTTCATCCGTAGGGACCAACCATCCTCATGCGGAGCAATTAAGGTATCATTCATCGGGCTTCTGCCTACTGGTCTGGAAACGACATTGTATTTTAGTATCTTGCACACATTCGCAGAAACTTTTTGGAGAAATATAATTTTTGTGGTTTATAAACACCCAAAAAGTACTTTGGATGGAGTTTTAAGACACATCACACAGATAATTTATAGCTTATTAGATTGCTCAAGAAATGATCAATTGAGAGACACTGTAGTTAAATGATTCTATTGAAATATCCTCAAACTGTTTGAGAAAAAACGATTTTTGTTTAACTTTCAAGTCATCTTCAGTGCTAAATGGTTTAGAATTACTACGCTGGTTTCGACAATAACACAATATGTCCCGACTTCAGATTGCTGATAGTTAAATGTAATTTTGTAATGAGTCAAAACAATTATTTGTAGACTGCCGGTAAAAAAACATTACCTTTACGGCATGTACAGCGCGCAAAAAATTCAATTTTTAGCACTATGGCTAAACATGAGACTTAGCTAAGATGTTCGGATAAAATTGTGAATGCAAAAAAGAAAATATAACACTCTTTCATGGTGCACTGCAACTGTTCTTAATTTTACATTGAGCTCAATTACGTAATTTGTATTCCTGAATTAAAACAAAAGGCCAGTCAGTCAGACTGTTTAGTTTAGAAACAGAGTCGGACTGTTTAGTTTAGACGGTTTAGAATGTAGTGTAAGACATAGTGGTAAAAGTAGTTTTATTTTGCTCGTAAGATTTTATTTTTCTCGGCCTTCCAATTCTCCTTCCAATTCTAAATACATTTTGTTCATTTGATAATATACTAACATCCGCATCTCTCTTGAAAATTTCAATAATTCTAACATACAGGTGGAGTTAAGTAGGCTTTTCCCTCGATCATTCTACATACGTTTCATATTTCCATTTTAACAGTGAAATCACCGTCACTTCTACCCAAGACTGGGTATTTTCTGTGTTTTCCAACATTTATAGATCATATATAAGAGCCTTATATTATTAAGATATAATTCTTCTGATCGAGATTTCAACGGAAATACACGTTTTGGGGTGGCGGGATACCAAAAGTTTTTTTTTTAAATATAGTTCGTTCGTTCGTTCGTCCGTATGTCTGTCTCCCGCCTGTCTATTACAAGTATGTGGACAATACTATAAACTAAACTATGCGTGTGATTTTTTCCAAACTGAATAAACACCTGTTGATCTGGCCTGAATTTACGCTCTGCAACTTTGAAAAATATCCATTAATTTTTAGGTATACTTTACATCAAACCCTCCGAGCATTTTAGAGTAAATTACCCTTCTAAAGGTGGCATAAGTACGATTCTCAGGGTTAATCCAAAAAATTATAAATTTTCTGAAGTTTGAATTATTTCCTGTGTTTTCCTACAACTACAAAATTGAAGATAGATATTTTTCCTTCAAGTAAAATTTGCTGCTTATAATTAGATCTTTCAATAAGATCATGTATATGTTTTGGAAATTTTTGTTTTCGCGCAATATTGCGTGCAATTTTGCGCGCAATAAGCGTGCAATTTGTGAAATTTAAAAAAATTCCATAAACAAGATTGTCTCGAAAAGGGCTCCAATGTTTTTCTTAACACTTTTGGCAGCTGTAATACAAAATATACTCTATAAGATGGCATAATCGGAATATTGCTCTATTCTTTAGTTTTTCAAAATTACAAAAGTAGAGTATTTAACTTGTCTCTTGTCGGTAATATTTATATTAGCAACAATTTGTTTACATTATTATATTTACGATTACCTGTGTTTTAAATCACGTCATTTAAAGTTTCTCAAAAACTGGAACGTTTTGTGTCAAAACTAGCCAAAATGCCGAATTTTCAGAAACGCTCAAACGCAATTTTCTCAAAACCAGCTCGAGATTGTTTCTTCAAACTTTTCGAACGAACAGTGATAATCGCACTTTTTAAGATGACGTTAAGTCCATTTCGGTGTATTTTTTGTTTTTTCAAAACTTACTCTAGTGTAATTTTTAGAAATATATCTCACGCCGTTAATATGCACATTTTCAACATTTTATAAACCTAATACATTTGTGACTGGAGGGGTTTTAAATGACTTCTAATAACATCTTTCATAAACTCAAATATTTTCTGTGAAAAAGAGCTTCAAAATTCCAGTAGCGTTTAAATGCCATTTTTTAAAAACAGCTCCAAATTTTTCAAAGAAAACTGCCATTAGGACGATGTTTTACTGTTCCTTAATATTCTTTAAGTAATATTTCGGTTCTTTCTCTTAGGCAACCGAAAAATTGAGAATATTTTTAAAAAATGTACTTTTGGCGGCGGTAGCTGACAAGAGTGTGTGGTAAGTTTGTTTATCTAGCTGAGACCAAAGTAAATAGCAAACTAATACGGAAAAATCTGTGCCATTCTGTAGCACCACTAGTTATTTTTCATTTGTTTTAGGACTTTGAGCAGTTTTACTAATATAATATCATCTCTTTAATCCTGATCGTAGCTGTGTGTTTACTCATTTTATTACAGTTGGGTGTTTTTTTCTTCTGAATTGTCTACACACACTGGGGCTTAAGGCATGTTCCGACTGGGGCGGTGTAACGCCAGTGAATGATACATGTTCGGGGTAAATCCTGCTAGCTGGCGATAGGTCGGCGCTGGGTCTTGCCATACAGCGGTGGAGGACCACCGCCACCACTCGAGCAGATGCATACACTGCACTTACGGGAATAACAGTAATAGTAGTTTACGCGCCTGGAATCACAAACAATCAATATTTGTTTTTAAAGCATGGTCGTTGGGAGACTGACAATTAGCAGCCCCTCTACCCAACTACATATGCACGGCTCCCGTAATAGATGAATTTAAAACAAACTGACAATATTTTGCGATTTCTGTGGGAATCATTAACTTTTATTTCTATATATTTCTATATTGATTTAGAATGTACATGGGGATACATTTATCATATCATGCGAATGAAGGCCTAACAAACGGAAAGTTATTTAATAGATGCTCGTATTTGTTGATGATAATCATTTCCCCAAACAGTTCAAATAATGTCCACTCTTATGTTTATAATTCATATCAGGTGTTTTTCTTTTACGATGTTTTTTGAGAGTTCGTGCAAGAAACCGTCAAAAGTTAGCCCTGAAACTAATGAAACATTTCAACAGCTATCAGTTTTTCTGCAGCTGTCATTACTTTTTTAATTCTTAAGTGTTAACCGTATCCAGGATAGGTTGGGGACATTGCAATGCTATTTCTAACTGTTAATTCACGATGGCTGTTGTACCGAAACTTTATTGAAGAATAACTTATCTCCCTTGACTAATTTATATACGGTAACTACTTCATCTACGGCTCTATGAGTATTTCTCCTACTATCCGTCTGAATACGATGGCAAGCATAGCACTCGAGGAGAGTGGTGCTGGTTTTGTCAGCACACAAGGCAGAGGCGCTTCCAGGTATTCCATCAGAAGCATTGCGACATCCGCACACAAGCAGGTACGTGGCTGCCGGCAGTTCAAGTGTCCGCGCAGCGTTGAAGAGGACGTATTGATCGACTTGCTCAGCTATTGAACACGTCGTTTAATTGGTACTACGCCGCTCGCCATAATGATGCAAAAGATTAGTTAGTCTCGCCTTACAATCAGATATATATGGTGTCACATGTGACGTACCTAAATATACCCATATACACGCCTGTGTTTTTTTTCCTTCAATGCATCAGCAAAATAATTTCGTTTACCAATTTTTAGGACATGGATTTGTTCTGCGGAAGACACTGGACACAATAGTGAAATAATGGTTAAAAATCACGAAATAAAATACCTATTCCCAAAAATAAATATCGTTATTTTCTGTATTGAAATTATATTAACTCTATTTATTTACATGAACAAAGAATTTTTTAAATAAAGAGAAAAAGAAATATTATTATTTTAATAGCTTTTATAAGTTCTTTTTTACTTTTCCTTGCAGAAATAACACTGTTCTCCCTTTCTGTTTATGATGCCAATGCATATTTGACTTATCTTTTTTCTTCTCGGGTGTCTCCGGTTCATATTTATTACGTAAACTTCCTTCTCCCGAACTTCAGCGCTCAATTCTAATTATTGAAGATTCTGTCTCTATAATTATTGCAAATATAAGTTTTTACACAACTTCGATTAATATTAAAAAAGAGTTGTTTTTTGTAACACACTGCCGAAACGACCTCTCTCGAGCTTTTCTTACTGTCCTGGCCTTTAAAAGCCTCCTGTCTCTCCCTGTTTACCTTCTCGCCGACAAATATCCAGGGGGATTTACACACACATGTAATATGATATATTACACATTGGAAAAATAGTATAAAACGTACATTTTTACAATTGTACTAATTTACTTTTAATTTTGTATAACACACATATAGAAGTCGCTATAAAATAAATAAATATTACAAAGGTAAAATTTACTACAATGTTGGTATCCACTGAGAAACACAAATTAAATAAATCTCAAGTGATAAATCATTGTATACAAGGCAGTAGAATTTAAAATCAGGTATCATCGGCAAACTGGACTATGTAAGTGAATTTTGATGTAGACACATTGGCACAAGTTATAAAGTAAAGGAGAGATCGGTGATTATTGAAATAAGCCAGCTGTTATAGGGCGGGGGTTTGAATTTTGATTTTCTATTGTAACAGAGAAATTTCTGTTGGTGAGAAAGCTTCACATTATTTTGAAGGGGTACCTATTGATAAGAGTTTATAACTTAAGCCTCCATGTTGTACCCTAATGAATGTCTGAGCGGTGTCCATGAAAACTACTATTGCATTATTTTTAAAGAAGTACTGATGTTCTGAGGTACGCAAAAGTTGATTTGCTGGAGAAGGTTTTTCAGTGAAACCGAATTGGTAGAATGGTATAAGGTGTATTTTTAACGTAATTGTTTAATCTTGTTAAGATTATAATTTTGTTAGGTTTATGTCTTCGATATGAGCTATATTTTCTGTTTTCTCTTTCCAGCACCCAATTTTTCAATTTTTCGTTTCTCTTATCGTATTTTTGAAACACGACAAAGTATAATATCGAAGAAGAAGACCTGGTGCTTAGGCATACTTTCTTTGAAAATTTGGATCTATTTTAGAGAATATGTCGTGTACTCTCTTCTGAAAATGTAAAATTTTGAACTCAATTTCACACAAATCTCTTGAAGTTTTTAGAAACGTCACAAGAGAAATTGAAGAACTTACACTAACATATGCAATAATGTTTAAAAAAACTCTCTAATGTAGACATTAACGAAATATAGTATTATATATATATATATATATATATATATATATATTATATATTGACACACACATATATATATATAAATCATATGTGTTAGTACCCGAAATCTTTTAACATTTCAAAACGATACGATGTAACCCTGCCATGCTTTAGTTAAAGAAATAATTTTGTAGAATAAATTTCATTTGAAGGAAATATATGGATCTTGAATAATATAGTGGTGTATAGCAGTTCAAAACATTGAAACATTTCCAATTTCTAAAATTGAAACTTAACAGTGAAAATCAATCCTGTGTCAGCTTTAGAACATATTTCACTATATGCTTACAAGAAAATAAATCAAAAAAATTGGAAAACTCAGTCACAATTTATAAGCTCAATCTAACTCAAATTGAGGCTTATAAAGAGAGATAATATTCCTCTTCCAAAAACGTGCGTAACAAATTGGCTTAATACAAATATGAAGAAACAGTATTACTGTACTATTCTTCAACACCATTATTATCTGTAACATTGCCAGAATGTACAGTGTGGAAATGTGTGTATAATACTGTAAGTAGTGTATTTTTCTTCAGGGTTCTTTTCTGCAAATACACACACAAATACCACTCGCAAACCACATAACATGTTTTCTGCACCATCTGAGTTTCTACAATTGAATTGTTCAGAAATGATAGGTTCGTTTTTTACACAATTAAAGTAAAGACAATCAAAGCTTTATAGATAAAGCAGTCTTTATTCATTGAGTTAATTCCAAGATTAATATATTACGTTTCGTGAACTAGTCCATTCATATCAAGTGAAAAACAGATACGTTTCAAGTATAAAAAACAGAAATACTTAACAAATTCATATTACCGTTATATTTGTATTGTAAAAACAATCAAATAAGAGAGAAATGAAAAACCATATTAATATACGTTACTAAGTTCATCTATTGTAAGACACTAAATAAAATGTGTAAGTACGAGGCCAAGACAGAGGAACGGGCCGGTTTAAAGTCAAAGTGCATCTGAGTTTCTGCTTCAAACTACCCCATTTTAATTTCATTTTTACAAATATAAATAATAAAAACTGTAAATTTCTACCTAAACACAATTTTTTATTTATACTACATTATTAATATTTATTTCCCGAAGCGCTTAAACTGCACGTTGAAACGCAGAAGAAAGTCTTTCAACGCCCAGCGACTAAGGAACAGTATTCTTCAGCGAATGCGCTTAGTACATTACGGGCATTTCGTGAAGCTTCCCGCAATAATCCGCCTGTAATGCCGCATCTGTGCTCCGAGCGGAGCCCGGGCCCCATTGGCTAATCCAGCGGCAGAGCTGCTGACCCGCCGGCCGCGCGCGAAAAGGAAAATAAATAAGGCCCGGACGCTTCGTCGCCCGTCGCGTCGCGTCGCGTCGCGTCAAAGGGCAGTGGGCGGCGGGTCCGGGGCGTGCGGAGGCAACGGGGTTGGAAGGTCGCGCGGTGAGCATTTCGTACCTTAACAAACGCGCCACGACCGCGCGCAATCTTTCCTTCCCTTTCCTTGTTCTATCCGCACTTACACACACTTACATGCACGACACTACTATAAAGGCCTGGCGACCAATTGGGAGTTTAGAGTTTGTCCCGCTGGTGGAAGAGACTTGGTTGGGAAAAATCGCGCTAGCTGTCGGTAGATCGGTGCCGGATCTAATCATCCAGCGGGGGAAGATCACCATCACCTTCCAAGGAAAAATCATGCCCTACACTTACGTAAATAATTACCCTAGTAGTTGAAGCACCAGGAATCACTAATCAGTCAGTGAGCATTTCATGTCTCCGGGAGCGTAAGTTATTTTCTTCATTAGTACCGTAAGTGTAGTGTGTGTGTCTGCGTGGGAACACGAGTTCCGGTGCCGACTTTCGCGTCGGTTTCAGGGGTTCACGTCTCGTAGCAACTCTACTATTGGGTCAACGCTCCAGTCGGGTAAGCTCTATGCTCCCGACTGCACTCCCGACACGTGTGGAAGTGTAGGGCTAATTGTATGAGAAAACATGTCTGGTTGTAAAGGCAAAGATGGGGCAAAGAATGAGGAAGGAAATATCGCGGGCGATCCGGCACCCGTTATAATGTACAGTTCCAGTATTGGCTTAGCATTGATCAGAGACACAACAGAAAACCAGCGATCAGAGCATCCGGTAGAATTATTTTCGTGACAGGGGTTGAAATCGACCCAGCTATATAGCTCATGTCAAAAATACGACACGGGAAACCCCAGGACCTCTCGGTCAGAGCCACAACAGTTGTTTTGGTGATGATGATGATGATGATGACGAGGGGTAGAATAAGTGGGCGAGTGAATAGTTGTCGGAGAGAGAAAGTTAAGGATATAAGGGAGAGGTGTAGAGGGAGAGTGATAAAGATGGAGGGAGAGGGAGAGTTAGTGAGCTGCTAGTGGCAAGGATGTAGGGCAGGTGGGGGAATGGATATGTGTCGGGAACAGAGAACTGATTCAGGCGTGGTGGGAACGAATAGTACGAGAAAGGGCATGTGGGTGACAGGGAGAGAAGTTAGCTGAATAGGTAGGTGGGAGGGTGAGTGTGTGGGTGGCAAGGGGAGGGGTTAGCAGGCTGACCCTGTGTGTGTGTGTAGGAGGATTGGTGAATGGCGCCCGCCGGATTAAGCGGTTCGCCCAGTGAGGGTACGCGTGACACGTGCGGGCGTGGAGCAGGGGCTAGCGCGTGACGGGGAGCGCTACTTACGAACTTCGTCTCCGCTGCCAGGTGGCAGGGCAAAGGGGGGCGGGAGAGGGGAAAGAAGAATGGCGAGGGGAATAATATAGTGTCGTTGGCTGCTGGGAGAGGGAAGTTAAGAAGGGGCGGTATGTGGAAGGGCGAAACACCATGAGGACACAGTTGTGAAGGGGTGGAGGCGAAGATTCAGTGTCGCTTCGTGTACACAAACTACCACATATGTTTGAGAGTTGATGGAAGGGGGGTGATGTCAGCACGTTTTCCACGGTCTGACTTCCTCTAACTCGAATTTTCCGGATAGATAATGCGTCAAAGGCAAAACGGTCTTCCCTGCCAGATTGCTGTAGCTCTGTTGACAAAGTGATCTTTCGCCCCTGCGAAAGAGCGGTAAGAGGCTGCAATTGAAGGAAAGGGCGTAGAAGGGAGAGGTCCATGCCCTCATATCTCGTATTTTCCCCCGTGAGATTTCTAGCGGCACGATCATTCTTCACAAGCAGCTAACACCCTTCCTACCGCATGTTCAGACATAGACATTGTCTTGCGCTTAAATAATAAGCAGACATCTACCCCTAGTGTCTATCAGAATGACAATTCTCTTCATCTTCACTAGGTGGATATCTCGAACGATGTGACTTGCTGCCTTCTTACTTCACTTTCTACTTTCTTAATACTCTTTTTTATTCACATACAGGATTTTTACGTAGGTGTGTATGTCTGTCATAGTGTCACTTACCAGGCTATCATCAATTTTAAATTAAACGGGAATGTTTTTTTGTCTGCGCCATTTTCACACTAAGACTCAATAGTAATTCTATTCAAAAATCTGATTTTTTCTATATATGATCTTCTATTTCTGAATTTGATGAATGTTTGAATAGTCGAACACTACTTAAGTAACATGGCATTTCAAGTCTATCACTGATAGCGTTCCATGCAACTTCCCTGAAGAGGTCATTAAGTCGTGCTAGCTTTCTAAGCGTAACTACTGATTCCCCATTGTTTCTGTTCGCGAATTTAGTTTCTTTTCTCTGCACTCGGTGAACCTCTTTAATCTGACGTTCTCTTGGAGGATCCCAGCAAGCTACTCCGTATTCCATTGTGTGACGAATCAAAGATGTGTAAGCCTGCATTTTCGAGTTACAGAAAGCTTTCCGTAATACAATAAGCAGCTTTCCAAGCTTTCTTTGTAGTATATCTTACGTGATTAGCCCAGCTAGGGACATCCTGAATTATTTCGCATGGTTTTCCAATGTATATTTTGCACAATAGCAGAGCATCGCGTTATTAAAAGAATCCCACATTTTTCAAAGGCAGCCACAGTTACTAGATGTCCTTCAGAAATTTGGGAATAAAGTACCCGCTCAAAATAATATATAAATCATTAATTTTTTTATCTAATTTGGAATTTAGTTGGAAGTTGTACCAAGCCAAAAACAATGTTAAAATATGGTAGGAATATGGTGCAGAGGCAGCAAATCAAGTCACGTACTCGCTGCGCCAAAGTTGGTCGACACATTATGTCACTAACCATCTCTCTCTTCACGCATCCGTCACATATCTCTCCGGTTCACATCATTTGTTCCTTCGCACAGATGCAGAAGGGCGCTGTAGGAGGGGTAGAAAATGCTCTTCTTTTTCCTCCAGCTCCTTTGCTCCCACCTACTCCCTTTCTCCTCCTCTTTCCTTGTCTACTTTGCCTACGCCTCATCCTTTGTGGCCGTATCATCCACTTCCGTCGCTGTCTCTATTTTCTCCTTCGCCTCCTACTTTTCTTCAGCCACCTCCTCCATCGTCGTGAGTTCCTGCTCCTCCATATCCTCCTCCTTATCCATCTCCTTCCCCTTCTTCTTCTTCTCCTTCTCCATCTTCTCCTCCTTCGTCTCTTTCTCCTGCTTCTTCATCACCTCCTTCTCTTTCTCCTCTATCTTGTCCTCCTCTTTTTCCTTCTCCACTTTTACAGTTTCCCTCGTTTATGTCTCATCCTCTGTGATAACATCGTCCTCCTACTTTGCTGTCTCTTTCTTCTCAATTGCCACCTCCTTCTACTTTGCCTCTTCATCCTCCTCATTTGGTGAGGATTACCTTTCTTGGTCTTCTACCCTTCTTCCTGTCCCTCCGCCGTTACATCCTCCCTCTTCACAAAAGCCGGGTTCATTTTTCACCTCCTCACCGTCCTCCTCGTTTGCTGCCTCCTGCTTCTCTTTCGCCGCCTTTTCCTCTCTTCTGTCCGCCCCTCCTTCTTTGCCTCATCCTCCTCCTCGTTCTTCCGCGCCACCCGACGTTTTCTCCCACGCGTGCCTCTTCAGCTCCTGAGGCGTGCCCGCCCCCGCCACAAATCACGTCCCCTGCGCGCGCGGCGCCTGGCGCGGACGAGCGAGGGGGGCGGAGGCGGGCAGTGGGGCACTCGGCCACCAACACCAGGGGCGGCTAAGGGCATCAGCTGTTGACTCTTGCACGGTCTCCGATCGGAAGGGCCTACAGTTCCAGTCCAGGCGGTGGCGCTGTTTAGGCAAACTCTGTAGAGCTATTTCAAATCACCCTACAGAGGTAAAGCATGCATTCCGTATGATCCTCCGTAGGACGGATTTTGCAGCTTTCTGTAACCACTCTTCCAAATGGTGTGATTGTTGGATGGAGTGGAGTGCCAGTCCCTCATATTAACACACACGCACGAACGCTCTCTCTCTCTCTCTCTCTATTAGATGCACTATTTATCTAAGTAAAATAATTTGTTCTTCATACATCGATCAGCAATATTATTATCAAATCAGTAGCATTAGTCAATATATACAACCATACGTCTTATTACTCGTTCTTTACACATTTGCAGATGGCTAATATCATTTTGAAGGCGAGAGTCCAAACATACATCAAAAAATGCACGAATAGTACCAATGTCTAACAGCATCTGACCAATGTTGATGGCAGCCGAGGCAGTCCGTAAAAAAGTGCCTGTTTTGTTTTTGTACATTCTGTGAAGTCTGCCGAAAAATCAAATCAACTTCGATATTAGAGCATGTTCTGGTAAGTGCACTATATTAGCAGTTATTTGAAAACGTTATTAGATATTTAGTTTATAGTATAAAAAGCTAAAGATTCGTGTAATTGCTCCATCGATGAAATCGACTAAAATGTTTTTCTTCTTTCTGATTTCTGCCCTGTTGAAGTGGAATATGTAAGAACTTTTAAATGATGATTGTTTCCCTTCACGAATAATATTTAACGGTGAATTAAGATAAACCAGCAGCTTCACTTGTCGGCGGGGGTTCGTTGGCACTTAAGCTTAGTTTTTAGGTTCTTAAAATATTCATGAGCTATAAACTATCTCTTCCGTCTGTTTCTTGGGGGGTCTGAAAGGAATCAAGTGTTACCAGCGCCAGTGTTGTTCACAACACTTAGGAAAAACAACTTTCTCGGTAACTTTGAAAACGTATTTTGACATTTATTATTCTAGATAGTAATCTATTATACGTAGCAAGAAAAGAAGCACACTCTTTTAATATCAAGATTCCATAAAGTACGGTTGTTTGTCGAAACATTAGTCCCATCTCCTAAAATATTACACAACGTTTTCTTTCTAGAAAGTTGATGCGAAAAATAAAAGGATAATCCATAACAATACAATGAAATAAAGAGCAGTTCAATATGTTACCATTGATAGGGTCCTTCACGCTCCATATTTCAGAATTTAAATGCTCACATCGCTAAACCCATCTCAAATCAAAGCGAATGTGAATCTCATGACCCTGTAATGACGTGTGTTCAGAATTAAAAAATCACATATCGAATTGCGCCCGGGGCTGATGGCTAACGAGGTGAACACATGAACATTTGATGGGGCTTTGAGGCGGAGCGCGAGTGGGAAATTGAATCCACGGCCAGCGGTGGCATTCTCAGCGCAAGGGAGGGGAAGTGATACGGTATGCGAAATAGCAAATGAACTGTCCGTTCTTTTCGTGACGTCAGAGTTTAAGTAAGGGAACATTTTTTAAGTCCCGTTTTCACATTGAATTGATGAGCTCATTTTCAAGGTGACGTATTTCCTAGAAAGCGACAGTATTCAAATTAAGCATTTTAGTTCAAGATAGTATTGGACAGTTTCTGTATGTTTTAAACACCGGAAAACATATTTTTTGCTGAAAATATTTTTCATAGTTGTGGAATAAGAATGTTAAAAATAATATTTAAAAATATTGATACTAAAAATAAGAAAACAAACAGAAATGGCATCAGAAATAAACTTCTCTACTAAATTACCTACTTAAGTCAGTGATATATAGTTTTCTGATGATGGAAGTAGCACTGATCCCAAGTTGCAGATGAGTTGATCATCGCAACTAGTGTCCTCAAAGGAAACTATTAATACCCTCACTGCTTTCCTACAGTGATGGCGCTGACGAAACCAGCGACCCTGTGGTGGCCAACGAATGTTTAGTATTTTAATAAATAAACAACGATGGTGTGTGTAAAGAAAGTGCACGTTCACCCGTCATAACTTTAGCGAGTCTACGTACTTTCCAGATGGATTTACACGACTCTATTCGCTCTCTAACCGAACGATCGAGCCGGTCAATGATGAAAGCTGTCCTAAAATACTAAAATTTACTCATATGGAAATCTTCAGTAGTCAAGTTCTAGTTGATAATACCACGGTTACGCCAAAGGGAAAAAATAGATGTTACAGAAAAAATACAAGTAAAGTTTGCATAACTCTGAAATGAATGCTGAAATTTTCACTTATTTTGTGTTTAAGATTTTCTTTCTGGCTTTATTTAGTGACTTATGTGACATACAGATGATTGAACGTATTTCTCGTTGGTATAACCTGATGATTTTTTTATTATTGGTCTTCTTTAAAACGCTTTCATATAGTTTTTTGCTCGTTTTTAAGTTTCGAATAAAAACCTCAATTCTTGTAAGATTAACCTAAATAACTGGTCGGCATCAAAATGACAACTAGTTTCAAATACACTTGGGATGCAACTAAATTTGTTCTTATTCTATTTATTGTATTGCTCTCCTCTTGTTGTCGGTTCTTTGAATTTATCGGGGTAACATTTCAATAATTGATGAATATATAAACATATTGATTGAGGATTTATTATTTACTATACAGTGAAAATTGATGTAAATAATGACAAATTGTTGTAATTCAGATCCAATGCAAAATATGCCAGACGATACTTAATTAAGATGTGGATAAACTGTTTCTGGTAAAAGTTATGATATGAAGAACTTAAAATAGAAATAATGCTTACCGAATAAGTAACTATTACATAAATGAAGTAAAAGTAATCTTTAAACCCAAAATGTTCTCTCTGAAACGCAACCTCGATAAGTATTCCATTACATGAAACTAACGAATTAATTTTGGGAAACACATAGGTCAAAATTAATAAATATACGCTAAATGACAATTAATATCATCTTTAAAAAAAGTTATTTTCTTTTCAAACTCTGCGTTTAAAAGAGTCTGAAGTATTAAAGAACTTGAAAAGTGAGTATATTCACGAAAAGATAACGAAGTAACACACTTCTTATTTCTTTAAGACGGTTTTACAGTTCAACGCCTTATATTCATTCATTTTAATTTTTATAATCTAAAATTTGTTTGCGCCTATATCACGTTTCGTTCTTGTTAAATTTTATTTAGCCTTTTCGTTTAAAAATATCAATTGTAAGTACAAAGATGAAGGTCACGTTGAAACAAAATACATTGAAGTGTCTTTTTTAATACACAAGACATTCACACGCTTAGTTTAAATATATTATTATATAGTGTTCAGGCTCGTCAACTATTATGGATACTTGCCCATAATAGTTTAGGGTAGTGATGTCAAGATTTTGTACTAGTGGCAGTAGCACGCTCTGGGGCACTGTAGCATGCCTATTGCATCTCAGTGCAACTAGCGCCGAAAAAGTAAAATATCTGTAGTAATTCCTCCGTTTTCCAATTTAGTCGAATTGCATGTACAACAGAGGATATGCATGGAAAAAATAAATGTAAAAATAAAAATAAAAATAGCAACAAATGTTTTTCAATGTATTTGTCTATATCCCGTCTAAACATATTTCGTGAGTAATGCATAAAAGTGTACAGGATGACTTTGACTACCTGGTGCTCTCTAGTGGTGAGTTAATCACCAGCGTGGAGGGATGTATTAAAACTCCCTACATAACCAGCATTCTAGTTCTGCACACTCAGCTCAAGTTTAGGTACAATTCATATTTTGTATTCTTCCAACCTAATTAATGTGGTCATGACAAACTCTTTGTGCCCCAATGTATTGTAACGCACATCATGCTGACCGCTCATATAAACGCATGCTCCAAGCATAAATTGTTTTCTTAACAGGTGCTGCGCGTGTTCATATCATAAGCAGAAACAATTACATGCTTGTTGTGCAACGGAGTTCACTTCCTTGCACTTGCCAGTTATAATTCGTAGACTTCGAGTTGCCACCTATGATTGCCGACTATCGCCCTATCTACTCTGCACGTGGGAGACAACAGACATCTACGTACGACTGAAATCTTTAAGACTTCACTGCATTATTATGGTTCTGTTTGTATTCAATGTACCATATTTTTCATTTCAGCAATCTGCTGTATTCTGCTCTGTTGCAAATCTGAACTCATGAAGTTCTAACTGCAAACAACACAGTCTTCCACTGTATGTTCAGGGTCATTGCAGTTTTTGAATGTTAATTGTAACCAAAAATGAATTAGTCTTCAACTGCAGATGCTTACAGCCGTTGCAATGATTTAAATACTTTCAACCGAGAAGTAATCATAATTGTAATCAAGTGTATTTTACTGTTATTATACGTTTTTCTCATCAATGAGTACAAGCCTACTTATTTCTCGCAAAGTAATAGAGACGTCCTCTGTAGATACTAACATTTACAGGGATTGCATCCGCGTCGCATTCTACTCAATGGTTCTCCGAATTGACAACAATAATTCAAAGGTAAGTTGGAAGGAGCTGTATGTTAACTCACCCGAGCCCACTGCCTCCTCAGTTCGCTCTCAGCAGGGTGATTTTGTTCTGCTGACCGTGCTACAGTCTGTCGCTCGTGGTATCGATCTGGACATCACTGGTTCACAGCATCTTCGATCGCAGCAGTCGCACTGGAACGTGAGATATGATGCATACATATATGCTACTTGCTGGGTTTTCCCCTTTATATGTCTCCACAAGAAGGCCGCCGTCCAGGCCGCGATCAGCTCTAAACCCTCGACAAGTGTAAGTGCGAGTAAATAGCACCGGGTCAAGGAAGAGGAAGGAATGCGCCCAGTATGTGGTCCGTTTGATGCTCTGCTTGATGCACTGCTCTGGCATGCGCCAGATATTCATTGGAGCAACATTGGAAAACTACCGATCAGAGCAGCCGGACTCTAGAATTCTCTGGAGAACGATAGGTTTCGACACTGATATGTAGCTGTCTTGAAAATGCCCTACTGCATTGGTTCTCGATCTTAGGACACTTCACGAGTTAACGATGCTGGAAAGGCAACAGATAAGACATGGCAGCATATTTCGAGATAGAAATTTGGAATACCCGAATTTAGTTATTTTTGGCGTTTCCTGCGTGAACTGATATCGAAAATATTCTGTGGACCAAACGTTAAAGCAACATGGCTTGGTAATTAGGAGAAATATCGGTAAAGGTCTGTCAATATTTCAGATGATTGTAGAAAAAACCTGCTATTCAAGATTTCAGACATACCAGAAACATTCACGAGTTTTAAAGAAACTTTAACACATTGGCTACTAACAACGTCAAAGCAGACTTCTCAACTCATCGCCATGATCAGGCACAAAACAAAAGCGTGAAAACTTCTAATCGATGGAGATTTCCGTGGGAGGAGATAGGCTGCGTAAGTCTTTCGTCGCAAAACTTATCAAGAAGTTGACGCACATTGTCGAAAAGCGAATGCGGCAACCCCTCATTCACACGCCAACAACAAATCACCCCGACCGACGTCCTGTACTTACGATGGAACACGTAACATGCGATGTCTACTCCACGCAACAAACGAGGGATAAAAAAAAGAAAGGGAAGAGATGGAGGGGAAGAGAGAGGGCGAGGCACAAAGCTGAAGCAAACACGGGCCTTCGTGCGACGACGAGATTATGATCAAAGGCGGCCGCCGCGAGGAAAGGGGAACGCCTCGCCAAAGGTCGAGTGACAAATGGGCCTACAGAAAGCACCCGCGAAGCTGCGAGAGGTACAGGGGTGAGAGATGGAACATGAAGAGGAGAAGGGCGAGGCGGGGAGAGGGGAAACTGTGGAGGTACATCCAGCCGCCTGATGGGAGATGGATGATGCGTGGGCGTTAGAGGGGACGGCGTGGTTTGCTGGAGAAAGAGGTCGAGAACGTAGCCAGATGGAGGCAAAACCGCGGAAGCAGGATTGGGCGGGGCAGCGTCAAGGTGAACGGAGGAAATAAGGCAGTGAGTCCAGGTGTAAAAGGACAGGGAAAGGGCAGTGGCAGGGACAGTGGTCGTATTACGTATAGGAGACAAATTGGAGACGGACAACAGGTGTGGTCGAGCAGTAAGGAGTCGAGGAAGAAGCTGAGAAAAGACAAGTTGCTGGTGAACATGCGGGTAGGAGAAGAGGATAAAAGTGAGTCTGGGGCGAGGGGCTGGTGGTAGGAAAGGGACTTGTGGGTGGCAGGGGAAGCGAGAAAGAAAGGTAGAGAAGGAAAGGAGGGACGTGGATGAGGCGAGCCGAAGGTGGAGCCAAGCGCGATGAAAGCCGGCGCAAATGCGAGTCCGAGAGAAGCGGAAGACGGCCATATATGGAGGGCGGGGTCATGGAACGGTCATGGTGAACACGCGGTGAATAAAGCTGTCGCAATGAGTCTGAGAGGGCAGGGCTGGTGAGACGGGGTGGGGCGGGCCTTGTGGTTGGAGAAAGTAAACAGAGTAAGGTTGCGGGGATGAGAGGGGTAGAGCGAATACGGTAGGCGAGAAACTCGTAAGAGGTATGCCGAGTAAAGTGGGGAAGAAAAGGCGGAGTTGGCAGGGTGGGGATGGAAATGACGGCGGAGAGAACATGGTGGGTCAGTCAAGGTGTGTGGGGTGAGCTGGGTGAGGTGAGCTGTGTGGAAGCGGTGGGCGTGGTCAGGAGGTTTGGTGGGAGGGAGTGCTGGCGGGGTAGGTGCTGAGCGGCGCAAAAGGGGATAGGGGCGGCAAGAGAGGAAGGCGGGTGGACGCGGGGGCGGAGCTGTCAGCGATGGTAGAGAGCGCAGAGAGCCTATAGAAAGAGGCCGCCACCTGCGCTCTCCCACGCAGAGGCCACGTCGCCGTTGTCGCCGCTGCAGAGGGCCCTGACAGGTTGCGCGAACATAAGAACATCCCAGCACATACTCTTGGGTTTTTATTTGTTTGGTGCGTGAGGCCCTGGCTTCACCATGGAATATCTCACGGTATTTTGCGTCTTTCCCGGGCGTGTCGCTAGATGACGCACACTCGCGACCGTATCGAGCAGTACTGGCGATCATGCGACATCTAACGACACTCCCGGGAAAGATGCGAAATGCCGTGAGACATTATATCGTGAAGACAGACTCTCACGCACCAAGAAATAAAAATAGAAGTGTACACATGAACATTTCACATAAACAAGGAGTCCGTCTATGCACACACCATGACCTCTGAACAGACTTCAGTAAATAAACGGGGCGGAATTGCATCCATTATTTAAGAATCTATTATAATAAATCAGTAAGAATTTATTCCTCAAAGCAAGTATTAAAATTCATGTAAATAACGAATTTATCAATATTTTGGATAACCGGATATTTTAATGTTTAATAATTATGCCGTTCAGTTCAACTGCATTTAATTCCAGAGTAACAAATTGTTCACTAAGGTTTCTGAAGGTTTTACTATGTTTCAGTCAAAGAACGTAAAGAAAATCCAAGTATGTGTAGGATCGTAATCCAAAATTGTTTCATATTTACCGTTTTAAATGAGTAATTAAAGCAATCGAACATTATTTTTGATGACAAAAGCTAATTTTATTCATAAAAAATTATATCAACAGACATGCACGTACAAAACGATCAAAATTCATATTGCAGATAGAACATTAGGATTACAAACATTTTGACATGTACGTGATCTCTACGACTAACATCTAATTGGAAAATATCTTCTCCAAGTTAAAACATCTACATAATCCCCTAATATTGAAACAAAGCTACAAGCCAGAAATATGATGTATATGACAGCATTTTCTGAAATTATTTATTTATCTAATGTATTCACATTATGCATGTACTGCTTATGTGAGGGTTAACCAAAGACTAATCTCAAAACATTTTACTACATACACATAAAGAAAATATAAACAAATCGGTTAGTCGATGTAAATTTTTTAAAATATTTTTGTACGTTCAATTTTTTTCTTTGCAGAAGTGCAGGCACTACTGAGACTCGCAGGAGAAACGGTACACGAGTTTACGCTGTGAATTTTGAAACTGCCCCCATCGTCAGCCTGTTAAACAGAAGAGTCGTGAGCGGTGAGTAGGTAGCAAGGGAAAGATGAGGAACAAACGGGAACTACAAGGGGATTAAATTGAGAACAAAACATGGCCACCGAAATGAAAGGTATACTCTATCATTATTGCTGTGTACACTGCTTTTGTGCCCACGAGAGTGGGACAGAAAGCACACTGGTTGCAATGCGCAGATATGGTCTATCGAGGTGCTGAGGGCCACGTCCCTGCCAAGCGAGCAGACGCACCGTGAATGGTTCGTACCGAGATGCGCCACCAGCCGCAGGCCAGGCGACTGCGGCGCCCGGGCGCGAGCGTGAACTGAGGGAGGTGCAGGCCATTTATGAACCATCCCCACCCACTCATAGACTAAGGGCGCCCTTCACACGTCGCCACCGGCGCGCTTCCGATAAGCGGCAGGGATCTTCCCACATCGCCACCGCCGCCCGCCGTGGAAGGGGGTGTGTTCTGCAGGAGTCGGTTTAGCCAACCCTCCGGCGACGACGAACAAAGGGACCGCAGAAGGTAAAACGCAGCTACCGGCGCACAGTGGGAAGACAACCATTTAAAGCCGTGTTCTGCTGGCGTGGACCCTCCTGCGCTTCTCGGAGCGAAGTTGCGCCGAAGAACGCCGCAGCAGCACGTGGGCAGACCACCATTTAAACCAATGCTCTGATACGAGCCGCGGCGTTCGGAAGCGCGTCACAGTGGTGAGGTGTGAAGGAAGGGGTGAGGAGGTAGACCTCGGAGTCATGGCGGCGAGAACGGTAGAAACTCGCAGGGTCACCTTGGGGTCTATGTAACGCCCTTGGAGCTAAGGAGCGGGCAGTCGATTACGGTGAAATTGTACCGAGGTACTTCCGAGTTGAAGTGCGCTGTGATACTGCAACTTGTTACGAACTGTGACTAACTGTGATGGAACTCTGGTTAGATTTTGTGACTTGTGCTTGTGTTAGAACATCTCCTGGCGGATATGAACCTTGCTTCCTATGGGTGCATAAACTCTGGATTTTGGTTCACAATTGTATTTATTGGCCCAATAAATTAGTGTATGTTACTGTTATTTTGCAATTACCTGTCTGTTTCTAGATATATAACATTTATTTTATTAGGATATATTACATTCTAAGAACATGTTCTTAAACATATGCCCTCGAGCTTAAATTTTTGCATGAAATACATTTATTACAGATATTCTGTAATTAGATATTTAAAAAGGGTTTGGTAATTTTTAAATAACCTAGTTTTGTACTATATTTTGAAACTAAAATTACCTACAATTCGTTGCATTAATGCTTTATAACTTTAAGAGAAAAACCTATTGACGGAGCCTACCCTTCCCAAGACTGAACACGTTCTACTTCTATGTAATTACCCGGTTCCTGCAATATTCTTGGAAAACAAGGCAGAGTCAGGTTTCTCTATGTTATTTCATCTCCAGGGCCTTTCATTACAATACTGAGTCACCCTCATTCAAGTCATGTCAAATTCAAAATCACATATTACCCACCCACTAAACCATTTATCTCACTTATGGCCGAAAAACTGCTGAGGATTATAATAGAGATTGGTAACTGAAGAACGTGAGATGTTTCAACAGGATATTAGGAAAGGGAAACTGCTACTTCCTTAAGTCCTTATAATGTCACAAGAGTGCGAAATATTGCACATTTAGAACATTCTGCCCTTCGGAAATTTACTGCTTCAGCTGAGAGTGACCCCAAGAACTTGAAATTGGGAATCAGACCCTTGACGTAGAAGATTGATTGATTACTAGTGATTCTGGACGCGACAACTGCTAAGATAATTAGTCCCGTAAGTGTCGCGCTGGATGGTAAGATCTGACGCCGACCTATCTCTGTGAGTCACCCAGCGGGGTTTTCCCTGAACAGGTATCTCTGACCAGTGGGCACTGCCCTGCAGGTACAAACTCTAAACTCCCGTTCGGTCTCTCAACATTTGTGGTAGTGTAGTGCATATGAGTGTGTGTAAGGGGTGAGGATAGGACAAGGAATGGGAAGGCGTACATACGCCGTCTGTGGCCCGTTTGATAGGGTACTGCACTGGCATTCGCCTGGTGTTAATCATAGAAACCTCGAAAAACTAGCGATCAGAGCAGCCTGGCTCTTAGAATCGTCGTCCAGATAGCGACAGAATTCGACCTAGCTATTTGGGTAATCCTGCCAATATTAGGACTCGGTCAGAGGCTTTGTAGTGACATCAGGAGATGCCCTGAGCCACCTCTCCCTGGCTTGGCATAGGTAATGCGCTCTGGTGAGCATTTTCCTGAGAGTCGATTACATATACGTAGCCATGAATATAAAATAATGAGTTTTTTTTATTCTACTAAAATTTCATTGTCATTTCTCCTCGAAACAGTGTCGTTAGAAAATCACAGAGCATGAAAGTTTTTCCAGTCTTCGTAGCACATTTGGTACCCAGACACCTGAAGAGTCTTCAATTGCCCGGTTATGGTCTTTTGGTCCTTATCTACTGCCCAAAATTGAGTTGATTGAGATTAATGTTTTCTTGTGAAAACACTTATCTTGTCTCAAGCATGTTGAATTATTGATTTAAGAGCGTTAATATTTTTAATTGACAACGTTAATCCCTGTGGGACAAAGGTATTTTTTGTGCAACTCTTTATTATGCAACACCTTATATTTTTTTTAAATACGATATCGCAAACGATCATTGTGCAAACCCTTTCAAGAACTTACCGGTACACAAGATCTTGCCGAGAGCACGTCTGAAGCAATAGTTGTTGGATCATTGTTGATTCACACTCATTTTCACTTACTTCATTCATTTTCAGCATGTACAAGAAGAGAAATCCACAAAAAGATCACAATAGATAAATAATTAACCAATTGTGTTTAATCACGTACTGGACACAACTCAACGTTTACACTACTCAATGAACTCAAAGTCGCTTGTGTTGACAAAATGAACTGTATGCTGCATGTTGCATGACTTAATTTACATATTTTGTTTTTAAAAACACCTTTTGAATCAAGTATCATCGATTATTACAGCAATACTGCATATCCGAGGAATTTTTGAATTTAATTTAACGAATAAACAGCTTTGGGCGAAACTGAACTAAATGACGCCAGATTTTTAAAAACGGCTACAAAACCACCATAATACAACTTTAATTTGCCGACGGCTAGGCGGGATGTAATATACGTACGTTCATTTTTTCACATTTACATCCACGGGCTGTATTGGGCGCCGTGGTGCAAGAGTTGACGGCATTTGCAAATGATTTTAATTTAGCATTTTTTCTGTTCTCATAATGAGTGAATTTGCGAATGAAGCTCATTTAATTTTTGTGACCCACAAATCGCGGTCTCTGCCTCTGAAAAAAATATTTTGCGTAACTCTCCCTACCTGAACTCATCAGAGTGCCATTGTACTATTCTGATCACGGACAGGAGAAATTTCGTGTTTCAAATTATTGTTGTCATTTTAGAGTTTCTGTGCGTGCTTGATGAGGATTGTGAAATAAATCACCCTTTAACTCAAGTATTATTCATTGCAATAACACTACAATAAAAAGTTGAAATTTCATGAAATTTACTACACAAATAATATAGGTGTTTCTGCACAATATACGATTGCAAATGCAAATAATCAAAACAGTCTTTTCTTTACTGGGAAAAACCTAAAGCTGCGGAAGGTGAAAAGATGTACTTAAATTTCTGCTTTTTGTCATTTGCTTTTGGTGCTTTAGTACTTAAAAATTTAATTTGACTTCAAATACTCAGATAGTAAGTGGTCATACATTATTTCTGCATAATGGGAACAATGGTTCTTTTTCAATCAGTGAAATATCTGAAAAGGAAAAAACTAAACCGCATTGAAAGAGAAAAATCTCAACAAAATTATAATATAATTAAATTAAAAAACATCACATATCTTTGAGAATTTTCAATATTTATTCACCTCGTGTATAATATTCGTAAAATTATAATCATTAAAATGTGAAGAGTGTTAACATCTACAACGAGGTTTCAAATCAGGATTTGGGGGTAGAAATGGGCGGATATTGTGGAAGTACCTATAAAAATTTTATGCACAACTGCAATGAAAGAAGGTTTGTCATCTCCATAAATGCCCAAACAATCGCGCTTCATTTTCTTTAATATATTGTGGTGTACTCTTCTCCTTCTACTTAATTATTTAATTGCATTTTACTTTCTCTTTTCCAATTTATTTATTTTCCATCTTCATAGTGCTGTATGTTTATACAAACATATACCCTTCTTGCTATAATCAGTGATAAGGGGGAACCAGAGAGCGATAATCGAGACAGCAGAGACATTTATTTTTTCGCGGGTTATGAGAATTATGTCAGATTCATGAGAGATTCACGTGTGCTTTAGGGTAGAAAGATATCTTATACTAACAACGTACATGGCAAAACACTTAAAATCAGAGGAAACAGTGAACATTTATTTCTTTAATGTTGTAATAGAAAATGTAAATTTTCAAAAACATAAAATAATATAACAAATCTCGATTTTGATGTGCTCCATAAACAATGAAACATCTTCGTTTTTTCATGCCACTCCATTAAGAAACTGTTAGCCCATGGCCTTCTTATATAATGAATGCATTATTTGCACCTGATGTTTCTCATTTTGGCGTTATAATAAACCCTTACCAAAATCTGTCATCCCCTGTAGGCATCTGTAAACTAACACACAATACTCAAAATATGTGTTTGACACCGGCTTACATTAATTCATCAGTGTTCGTAGCATGAAACCACCCGCAACACAAGCTCAGTGTTGGAGATCTTGAGTTTCGTTACGTCACCTTTCAGTCAAAATAAACACCACGCGAAGTGGTATCTGATTTAGCACCTACAATTAAACCTAGGGGTCAGTGTCTTGAAACTTATTGCATCCTCACAATGGTTTTGTTGAGACTGCCAAATATTGCTTAGATGATTGGGAGAGCATTTTGATAAAATGCACAAATACTGCCCATCGCTTTTGTATGTTGTCGTCAGAAGAGGATATTACTTGTTTGAACGAAAATAAACGTTCTCTTTACGGATTATATTCGTTATTCGTGTTTTTATGAGCCGCTGGTCTACGGAGAATGAGTTATCGTATTAGGAATGCTTGCTTACGTAGGAAACCAACTTTCAATGCGACCAAAACGCTTATTACGAAGCTTCACTGCACGAGCGAGGCGAATCGATACGAAACAGCTCGCGGCTCCAGATTCTCACACAATGCGATCTCGTCCTGACTTATTGGAAAGGTGTTTGATTCCGGGAATTTACCGACAATGGGACATTCTGACGGCTCGGCGCCCAGGAGCAGGCGCTACGTTTGGAAGAAATTCAAGTTTCATTTAAAGAGTTTTGTATAAAATGATTCTTGTTCCTTTTGAGAGAGGGTTCGCGGTTTTGGGGGCAAATTAAAAGTATTTCTAAGGAGCGACGCTTGAAATGTATGTTTGTTTTAATAACCTCAAAAACTTGTCAACATGTTTGAGTTCCAGGTATGGCGCCATATTTGAATTAATTTGGCCGCTTATGTGGCAAAACGTTTCAAATAGAACTGGTCTTAGTGGAGATATATCTAGCTGCATGAACAAATAAAAAAGTAAGGCAACTCCTTTAGCTGCCGGAGAAAAAGTGGAAATAGCAGGGCAGGAGAACTACCGCTGGTCGAGGGCAATCTTATTTATTAGGCCCCCTGTCTAGAAGGACATTCATGGCGTAATAGCAAATACAGATTAATCTCACACATATTTCTATATTCTGTACATCGTAATTCGAATAATTGTATTTAAATGCTTTGCTTGTTTTAGAATAATCAGATTCATTTTTGCTCTCTTCTTCATGGCGTGATACTCAGCCATATGTGTACTTAATATTACAATATAAATTGAGAGTTTACATTATGAGTACATGAGGTTGTTACATTCCTTCCATTTTATGAAAATATTTTGTAAAGTTACATTTTTATATTTTATTATCCAAGAAAAACAATATTATCACATAAAGTACTTACAGAAATAGTTAGGGAACATTAATATATAACTGTTTCTCAGGGTTTGGAGGTATGTGTGAAGGTACATGAATTTTTGAAAATACATGTGCTTTGAACAAAATTGCTTCATTAAATTGAATACACTCATTTAATTTATATTGTTTCCGTCGTGAGTGTCCAATTGGGGGGCGATGAACAATACCTTGCGCAACTATATCTGAATACTAGCAATGAACAGCGTTAAAAAAGTCTTTCATTTAAAAATATATCACCGTATCTGAAAACAATATGGATTTGGGTATCTAGAAAAGGACGATGTGGGAAAGTGATCTGGGTATCAGACATACGGTCTGTAATATTACAATAAACAATCCTAATTTTTATCAGAAATACTATTATATACACAATTAAAATAGTTTATTGACAAGATACACATTTTATTTTTAACGTAGCGTTTGAGTGCTAGAGCGCGCATAAATATAGTACTTTTGACCCTGTGAATAAAACCGGAGCAAGGCTCTTTCCAGCCCTATTAGTAAGGCGTCGCTCAAGTTACAGTACACCGTACCTGAAAATAACTATTGTGAGTAAATTTGGGATGTATGATTGTTTTATGGATCTACTTAAAGTGCACCTAAAAATGCTTTAAATGAAAATGAAATCTCGGATCTTCATAGTGGTAAGAAAAAATTTGGCACTTACCGGCCTATTTTTTATTAAAAGAAGTTTAGATTACTACAGGCTGTTATGGGAATAAAAACCTTTTGTGGGCTTAAGTTATACGGTTAAAGTACGATTTTATTTTATTTAATCCATAGTCCTCTTTTTAAGAATCGAATAATATTAAATGTAACTTAGTACTATCTCACGAAGTAACAGAAAATCAAGATAGTGTAAGCACTATTTCTTTTCACGTACGATTAAAATGTTGCTCTTCCTTCGATCACACGATTATCGTGGTTTAAGCACGCAATCTAAGACCATTCATTCTTAGTGCTTGCATGGTGAAGAAATTTGTCTCGCTGGAAGTACCTTTACCATCGCCTTCCTGCGCTGTCCCCGTCCCCCTTGTTTGATTAATGAACGCGTATTTTCAGGACAACTGCCATGACCATTAGTCGAGCATGTGAAGGGCAGCGTATGTGCGTGGAAGAGGATCTGAGACGTGATAGCGGGCATCGACCTGTACGTGCGTATGTGCGGCGTACGTGGAGTGTGGTGCGGGGCGGGGGCGATGGGCGGGGCCGGGAGGGGCGGGAAGGGCGGGGCCGAGGCGTCGGGTCGGGTCGGGTCGGGCGGGGCGGGGCGGGGAGGAGGAGGGGAATGCGGGCGGGGAGGGGCCGTGGGCGGGGCGAGGCGAGGTGGGTCTTGCGGGGCGGGCGGCGGGGCGGGCGGTGGACGGGGCGGCGGGGGGGCGGCCGTAACCTTTGATTACTGCGCCGCGGCGCCGCCGAATTAAGCGCCGGGGTCACGTCGGCTTGTGCTTGGGCACGGCGCTCCGCGGCGATGCAACCCGGCACCGCCCCGCGCGGAGAGCCCGCTTCGCGCAACCGCACGCGCGCTTCCCATCCCCGTCCCGCCCCGGCCCCCGCCCACCCCGCAGCTTGACCTCTTGGCCATCAGGGCGCCGCAACTCGTTGCTCCCACCCGCTCGGCTGACGATGATACCACTCCGGACCTCTCCCCGTTGGCCACACCACTCGCCCTGCCCCTTCTTTGCATTGTTTCCTCTCAGGGCATCAGCCCTCTGCAGCCGCCTCTGAAGCGGGCGGTCCTGGCTCTGTCGGAAGTCCCGGGGAGATGGTGTGGATTTTTGACTCTAGCTTTCAACTAGGTCAAAATTCAAGCGCTTCTGGAGGAACGCTTTTCGTGGATTTTCGATTCAAAACACCAAGGTGAATGCCCGGAGCACAGTAACCACTGACAAACCGGGCCAAAGACCGTAGGCAATATTTTCTTTCTTCTTCCGTTGTCTAATCCTTGATCCCGGCTCATTCACCATTACTCTCTCTCTTCTCTCTCTTCTCTCTTCTCCTTTTTTTCCTTTCATCTCTCTCTCTTTCTCTGTGTCTTTTTCTCTGTCCATCTTACATCACTACCCTACAAACACATGTCGGGGAGACCAGTGAAACTTAGAGGCTTTACAAACCGGGGTATTAATCGGTGCCTCAGGGTGGGGAGAAGTGTGGTTGGGGAAAAACGCAGAACTGTAGCTTGGCTCTGGGAATCACGCCATCCAAGCCGATGGCGAATCACCCAACATGCCACTGTACTTATGGGACAAACGGACATTAACAATTTGAAGCCTCACGGAATTACTGAGTACAATCACGAACCTTCCATGCTATCGCCACTCCCCGGTCGCAGTTCCTCCCCCCTTTCCCGGTCCTCCACCATTCACCACCCCTTCCTTTCCCCCATATCATCACTCTTCTCCATCCTTCCACCTTCCCCGCCGTTTCTCCCTATCACCCTAACGCCTTCCCGCCCCCTTCCCTCGCCTTCCCGCACTGACCTCAAGCCCGCCCCTGCCTTGCCCTACCCGGCCACCCTCCGCCGAGCGCAGCGCCAAACCGCCGGCCAATCCGTTATTTATCGGGGCAATTGGCGCGGCCCCCGGCCAACCCTTTATGTGCCGGCCCGGACGCCTCGCGCGCGCCCACGTGCACGGGGTGGGGGCGGGGGGCCGACGGGGCCGCGGACCGCCCCTTGCGGCGGCGGACGAGGCGGCTCAAGGGGAAAGAAACTGCGCGCTTCCTCCCATCGGACTCACGCAGACGCCGTGGACCAAACAGCACGAAACGTTTGCGTATCTTTCCCTCCTCACCTATTGTTCCCCTTCTGTGCTAAAATACACCGACACACACATTTGCATTAATGGCTCAGAAAAACACGTCGGGCAGGCCGTTTTGGGAGGGGGTAACAGCTTAGGCCGGCTGGGGCGTCCACCCCGTTAGCGGAGATACCTGGAAGAGGGACATCCCTGCCAACATACGTACATAGGATTCCCATGTGAGCACAAACGGCCAAAAACAATACAATTTTCTATCGGGGGGGGGGGGGACGTCCCCGGGTGTGGGCATCTCAGCTTTTCTATTTAATCGCATCTCTCGCTGACGCACATACATACGCACACACATTTTACATACGCACACACATACGT